>CAHIKZ030001050.1:0-222500 GCA_903632075.3 Acanthosepion pharaonis
AGTCAACATCTCCATCAGATTATCTATTGGAATATTGGCCGCTCCTCTAGGGGAAGTGTCAGAGGTTAATCTATCTCTGACTACTGAGTACCCCTCTCCGGGGGTACCTTGGTGAACAGACTCACCACGTCCAAGCTCACCATCTGGTTGGCTAGGATGGGAGCATCTTTGATTATTTCACATCAAGTGGGCGGAGTTTCGGACATATGAAGGAGACTTTCCATCAATGGGTCAATTATATCTACAAGGAAGCGACTCAGAGGGTGGCACACAGAGCCTTGGCAACTAACAATCGGCCTGAGGAATACCGCCTTCGTGCTGTGAATCTTAGGGAGACCGATATGTGAGGTAACTTGCTGTAACGCCGCGATAACTGCCTATACGCCTTGGGTGCGGCGATCCTTGTTCTTGATTAGGATCTGTGACAGTTTATGTTCCGTTTTCATAGTAGGATCTTTCTTCACTATGCTGTAGCTACCATTGCTAATGAGGTCTTCCATTATAGATTATAAAACTATGACTAAAATGATAATACATTATAAATGTCTATAAGTTATAAGAATTAAAGTGAGCTGCTTGGAAACTTTCTGCTGGACTTGTAACAATCTCATTATAAAAACCATCTTTGTCCTACTAATGATGCAATACCACATGAAGCCATTTTACTTATGTCCTTCCAGAACACCTGACAATGAATTAAGATTAATGAGTAAGTACTGAACTCTATGTTTTATAAATATAGTTGATGCCAAAGTTTTCTTCAACATATATATATATATATATATATATATATATATATATATATATATATATATATATATATATATATTATATTATACGTTTAATATATTTCCTATTTATATGTTATTTTAATAGATACAATTTATTTAAGTAAATGCTGTTTTTTTTTAAATAAACAGTATTAATTACATTTACTAGCCTGAATGTTTGAGAAATTTCATAGAAAATATGCCTTTTCCACAGGAGAATTAAAATATTAAAATAATATATAAACAGAAAATATATTAAAAAATAATTGTGGGACTTAATATATTTCATATATATATATATATGTGTGTGTGTGTGTGTGTGCGCGCACTTCTCTCTGCATATATATTCTGTTACTTAATTTGCCAACAAGTCAGTTTAATATCCAGTATAATGACAATAATGACACATTCTTATTTAATCATTGAATTATATGAATTAAATATCAGATCTTATTGTTTGTTTATTTGAGTAAACACTAATTACCAATACAAATATTGTTTAAATTCTATATTCTGACATTGTCAGGGAATTATCATTTCCAGCAAATTTGAAAGCAATTTTGTACAAATCAATGCACTCATTGTTCTAAATTAAATTAAATGTTTACCCAGGTTAGTTTAAGGGTAAAAACTATATGCATGAAGTAGATTTTCATAATCTTAAATAAGCTTTTATATCTTGGGCTTCTGAACTAATATGATTAATCTATAAAAGTTCATAAATAAACAGAAGTGTAAATTAAGATTAAAATATATACATGAAGAGGATTGATGGACAATTAAGTAGTGAATTCAGTTAATAAATATATAATTTATAGAATAAGTCCATTCTAGAGAATTATTTTCATTAGTATTAACTATGAATGTCAGGTTAGTTTGGCTTATTAGTAAAAGAAGAAGTCAAAATGAGCACAAATTACCATATTTTGATGATACTCACCCTCTTTTGCCCGAGATCTTCTTTTTTCCGCCTGAAAATAGACAATACAACAATGAATTAAATTCAAGAGAAAACTAAAGAAATTAAAATACCTGTGATGCTACACAAATATTTTTAGCTTTTTGATCATATCCATATGCATGATTATCAGCTGATGTTCTCAGCTTACATGCAACTTATTTTCTTTACATTTTGAGAGAAAAAAAAAGATGCTAAGCAAAAAGGAACTAAATGAATGAATTGATTCAGTAAATCAAATGTTTGTGCATGCTCCAGGCCAGAATATATTGTGTTGAGATTTGTTACTCTAGATCTTTTACTTTCTTTTTCCAGACACTCATATCAGGACATTGATCCATAACAAGGAGTTCAGTTGGCAATACATTATTCAAAATCAGACATGATTTGCTACTCTGCAGCTCCATCCAACAATAATTATTTATGTTTCAAATTGAAAGACATTTTTAGATTTCATCCTTTTTATAAAATTTGAGGGATTTCTATTAGCCTCTTGTGCTAGCCTGTTACTATACAGTGCAAAATCAGAGTTAAGATTACTGTGTAGTACTTAAGTGGATGTCTAATATAAAGCCACTAGATTATGTTTACTTTTAATGCTATGTGATCAACCAGAGCTAATCATTAATACTATCAACTTTGAAGTGAACACTGGGAGAAAATGCCGAGTTAAAATAGCTATAAAATAGATGGATAGGAGGAAAGTTATTAGTATCATCACAACTGTCAGAAAGGTATAAAGGTGGTAGAGGTATGGTGAGATTTGAGGTTTTGATGAAGAAAAATGTCTTAATACAGGAAATGTACTAGCGAAGCAAAGTACCTAAAAGGAATATTAATCATTTAACACAGGCCATAAAAATAGATGAAAACAGAATTATCAGATTCATTCTTCCTGTACCTGAAAAATTTTCAGAAGATATGGAAATGTAATCAAGTGCTAGAAGTCTTCTTTGTCCAAGAAATAAATGTTTGATGAAACAACAGATTGCCAGCTTGTATCTGACTTCAAATATCTTAAAATCATTTTAACCAACCAATATCATTATCTGGTTAATTAATTTAAAAAAACTAATATTGTGGAAGTAATAATTCCTTTGTAAAACATCTGGTAGATCTAAATTGAAGGATTTACATAAAAAATAGCTGATGATGCACTGTAAGATGACATGTTTTTATAATTGCATCAGATTTTAGTATTCCAAGGAATAAAAAACACAAAGTAGACAGAAACTAAGTATCATATTTTAAGTTGCACAATTGAAAGTCAACCAAGTCGAATAGTATTATTAGACACTACTGCTGGGGTTAGTGCTAATGAGGTTTCAATCTGAAAACAATGCCTGGCCCAAGGGTAATATCATCTGATACAAACTATTAGAAGCATTACTGCAGAACATTTCATCAGAATGCATGTCAGGCATAAACACATCTCCATATAACACAATCTCATGTATTAATATCAACATTCAAAATAGTATATTGAAGAATTACAACTTACAAAATGTAAAATTGTAATATTTTTTCAAAGAATAGTCACAATACTGTTTTAATATAAAAAATTGTTTTGAATGTGAATAGATGTTTAATATTGAAAGTAGGAAAATTTTTAAAAAAATCAAATGACTGATGTCAACTCAAATCTCTGGCTAAACATATATTGCTAACTGCACCTCTTTGAATCTCATTGAAAAATGTCTTTTTTCATATTGTGTATCTATAAACTTAATCTTGTTGAAAAGTAGAATTAACAATATTTACAGAAGACAATTTGCTTTAAACTAATGGTTAATGTTTATATATTTTCTGAGAGAGTTGTGCTATTGGCATTTTTTAATGATGTTTTGTGTCAATAGTTTCTGTTTCCAGGTACCTTCTGTTATTCCTATATATATATATATATATATATATATATAATTTGTTTGTTCTGGCTTCCTTATCTTACAACAGCTTGATTTATTGGTTTGTCAAATATTTTGCTTGATTTTATGAAGTTTTTGTCAATGAGTTTAATTAATATTTGTTTTTACAAATTTTCATCATGACAGTGGTAGAGTGTAAAAGTTCTTTATGGAGTTGATGTTAAATTTTTCATTGAAGTAATGAGGCGAATGAAGAAAACAGTAACCAGCGAGTAAATTCAAGCTCTCCCAGCTGGTATTTCAAACTTGAGTCATTCCTTCTTGAGTTCTGTCTCCAAATCACACTAACTGCCCGTTCTAGCCACAACCGTGAACGTCCCTCAAAGAACTCCCCGACTCAGAAAAAAGTAGTTGTTTTATAGTTGTTCATGTACCCATAATCCCTTGAGTCTTCATGTGATCCCATAATTCATTGTGTCCATGTCCCATAATGCATTGCATTGTTATTGCATAAAATGCAATGCCAGTCCCCCTCATTCTTTTTACATTATCTGGCTGAGGATGGATTACGGCAGAGCGGTAAGTGCTTTTTTTCTCCCTCATTTCAACTGCAGTAGCTTTACATGCTAAGCAACACGGGCTCTTTTTTGGCGGGGACAAGGCAAGGCACAACCAGTTGTGCTCGTCCCAGGTTGTCTCATGTCCACCACACTCCCCTGATCTCCTGATCACACAGATGACAGTTAGGATATGGTCTTTTGTTCGGTGCTCCTCCGGCGGGGGATTGGTTGAACTTCTTCATCAGAGGAGCTCTCATTAGACACGCCCCGATCTATTGGCAAACTACCGCTATCGAGTGATTGGTTGTTGAATCCAACTCTATGTATGTTGGCTGTTCACTATCCTCCGTGTCTTCTTCGTCAGTTGATTTGAGCCCAAAAAGGGCGCAGGTCTCTAACATGACGAGGCGTTCCATCAACCCTCACTGACTGCTGACTCACCACCTCGGTCACACGTCCGGTTCCAAATTTGGTCGTGCATTTACCACGTGGAGTCTTAACCCAGACAATGTCCCTTTCTTGTATTCCCCTTGGTTATTTGTGATTCAGGCGGGGCGCGTCGTCGATGCCTCTCACCCGGACGTGGTATGTGCAGTACATCAGCCGGTGCCGTGGAAGGTGAAAGGTTGTCCTTAGGTGTGACGTTATGCCAGTAAACCGCTTCCAAGACGGAACAATTTTTCCTGGCCGCTATGGTTTTGACGCTTTGTGGTTGCATTCCACAATGCCATTTCCAGACGGCACGTAAGCGCACCGAACCTCAAATGCACGCCCCAGCTGTTTACAAATTCCCTAAATTGTCTGCAAGTGAACGTGGTGTCATTGTCAGTCATATTTCAGTCGGCGGGCCTTGTTCGTAGAAGACTGTCTCTAGCTGACGAATGACACCAGCAGAGTCTTTGCCGTCTCAGTGGCGACATATACTGCAAAACGGAGGGACCACAGTCAATGAGCGAAGAAAATGGCTACCATTGCAATGGGTTACGTCCATTGCTAACCTGCTCCAGTTTTTTTCTCACACTCAAATTTCCTTTCTTCCAATGCACTGGTGCTGGATCGATCGATTGGCAGGCTTCACAGGTTCTAACAACAGATTTTACCAGTTCCTTAGACACCATTGGATCTACAGTCCCAGCAAAGTACATTGTTCTTTTAACACCTGGGTGCCCACTCTGCTGGTGGATGTGGGTCACCTGACGTTTGCTCAACTGGCTCGTTGCAGTGACACAACTCACTTGCACGGTTCTCCTCCTTTCTTGTGCATCTCCAACCATGCACTCTGGTGAGGCTGTCAGCACTGTTCTGACAAGATTTCACCAACGTCACAGTCATAGTCAGTGCGCTCCTCCACCAAAGCTCGCGAGTGTCTCTAAGCGCCAGCCTCATCAGCATTTCATCCGCCGCCTTCATGGTTCACGCGCGTCCTTCCTGTCAGGGTGTCAGACACCCACCGATGCACACATGCTGAATCGGTGACCACATGCATAACTGGTGCCTGCCACTGCAGGGCAAGATTCACATTGATCACCGCATCAAGCTCAGCAAGATTAATGTGTTTGGCATCTTTGGTTGGACACAACCAGCAAGCATCTTCCACGACGCCCCATTCACCTCTAGTGCTACTCCCGTGGCAACGGAGCTTGCATCCCCCCAAACTGTCATTTCATTCCCGTTTCACACACCAGTCTCCACCGACAGGATCTGATTCCTGCACTCTGGCCACTGTTTCCTCCAGCATACGCCCAAGAGAGGCATCCTTTATCTCGTCGTCCCATCCTTTGGTTAGTGTACTTGCATAACGTTTAAATGCAGTTGCCACCTAAGCCAACCGCACAGGAAATGACCCACGAAGTTTCCCGACAAGGAAAATATGCCACAGCGGGTCACCTTTTGAGCAATTTCTGGAACCTGACCTCCCGCGATTTCCATCGAAGGAGTTGCTTTCTTCCCAGACTTGCAGACCCAGGACCTTAGTTCCATCTCTCAATCGCCCGGATCTTTACAGACTAGCCCGTAATCTGCAAAGTGCTGTCACGCGCGCCGCTGCAGAAACTAGGCCTTCATTTATGAAGATATCGTTCGACGTATGCCCGACGTGGCACTCTTTAATGTCCTGATTCTGGGACGTTATCATGTCGATCACTGACTTCATGACAAGTGATGCCACATTCAGGCCAAAACCCAAACGCCGTGAAGGCAAAAACCGCTGCCCTTAATGACCACTGTTTGAAACGGCCATAGCGATTTGTCAATGTAAATCTGTAGGTACGCATTCTCAAATCCAACAGCGATACGCCAGCTCCTTGTTGTCGCCATTCTCGTAATTTCTGCGCACACACCTCTGCGTCAGCCCTGAATCGCGTCTACAAAGCCGTTCAACTCCGACATAGTCAAGTACCGGTCGGACCTTCTGTTTGTGTTCTTGTATGACCGCCATTAAGGGAATTAATCCTTGGGTGGGCCAAGCTCTTTCTTTCAGGATATGGCAGTAGCCATCCGTCTCGCTGCCACCGTGCTAGTTCTTCATCGATGCATCCCGGATGTGGCCAGGTACTGTGTACTCCTGTACTTTATTGACCAACTTGCCAGGTGAATAACCACCGCCCACTTCCACAATGCAGTCCACGTTTTTGCGTGCTCGGGTTAAACGTCACTCTAAGTCAGGCTTGTTGATAACAATGGCGGCACATGTGTTCAGGTTTCAAAACGCCTTCGCCTGATTTGGTCAAAGTAAACACCTCCGAGCACTTTGATTGCATCAATCCCGGAGAAGAAGATCAAATCCTAGCAACTGCCCTTTCACGACCAGAACCTCAACAGTCAGGAGCTGAATCTGCTCGACGCCCAACTTAATTTTACCGTATCCACGGCACTTCAGGGTCTTCCGCCGGGCAGTCAACACTCCCACCTCTTCCTGCTTCCAGCAGCGACATTACAGTCTTGCTCACCAGTGTCTGTGAGCATCCTGAATCCACTAGAGCTGTGCACTCTCCATCTACAAATACTTGTACGGTGGGTAACTTCTGGTTTTTACTTGCTCGGGAGAAGGGGCTGGCACTGCGCCTTCTCCCCTTGGGCGTTTCCTGGCATTCTGAGGAAATGTGTCCAATGCCATAGAAACACCGATTGTAGCTAACAGTTCAGCCCATTGTTTCACCTCCTGACGTCTTGTGTATAGTTTTGCCATATGGTTGGGTCCAGAGCACTTATAGCATGTCTTTCGTATTGCTACAGGTTTTACAGGGGGGAACCTGTCTTGTATAATTATTAATCTTTCTGCTTCTGGCCATTTTTTGGCTGAGCCATTCATCATATAATAGCCTATATGCTCGGTCAGAATGTGTTCTAGATTCATTGTATACCATCCTGAAGAAGCTTTGATTACTGTCAACATTTTTGACAGTCCTGACACAAATGCACATGTCATCCATCTCTTTTTCTTGTACTGTCCTTGTCATGATCTAGTTTGCCTAAATGTCATTTCAGCCAGGAATTCATCCCACTTTGATTTTTGTCTAAGATCAAACCATATATTGGTCTTAACGCATTAAATATGTCTCTTTACAGATGCAGTTCATAAGGGCCCATATTGCAATTTATACATTCCTTTGAGTTGTCTATACATTTCTATAATATTAGTCTAAGTTCATGATTGCAAGAGGCTTGCTCGATCTTGTCCATGGCACAAAGTTCGCAGACCAATTCCACATTTTCAATCCATTCAATCTTGGGCATATTGGTTGTTATGCCGCTGAATTCTGGTTCAAACGGTGTCATTTCCTTGGATTTTCCATTTGAAGAATCATCTTCATTGTTTGTTAAATAGCTTAATTTATTAGTCATTTTTTGCTGCAATGAAGAAAACATTTTAACTTTGTGCTAAATTCAAGCTCTCCCAGCTGGTATTTCAAACTTGAGTCATTTCTTGAGTTCTGTCTCCAAATCACACTAACTGCTAATGTCTATAGCCGTCAACCGTGAACGCTGTCTAAGAACTCCCCCCAACTCGAAAAATTTAGACCTTTTATAGTTGTTAATGTACCCATAATCCCTTGAGTCTTCATGTGATCCCATAATTCATTGTGTCCATGTCCCATAATGCATTGCATCACTTTGCATAAAAATGTGATGCCAGTCCCCCTCATTCTTTTTACATTATCTGGGAGGATGGATTAAGGCAAAAGTAAGTGCTTTTTCTCCCTCATTTAAACTGCATTTAGCTTTACATGCTAAGCAAATACGGGCTCATTTTTTCCCTGGGACAAGGTTAGTCAGTACCAGTTGTATTTCCCCAGGTTCTGTCTCATGTCCAAAACAAGTAAACACAGCAAAAGTGTGCTGCAGGTTTCCAGGAGTTGTGTATGTATATAGCTGAAAATTGCTACACACAGTCATTGTACCAAATGGTAAGGAAAAAAAATATATTTATTGTTTACATGTTTCTGTTGACCTTATAAGCAAACTAATTTTAAATTAATTCAAGTCAGAATTTAGTCATTAATGTTTTAATCTCCCTTTTCAGGATTATTGCTTTGTGCTGATTTTGATTTCTCTGTCCTTACTGTAATTGGCATATGTATAGATTGCCTTTCATAATTACCAAATTTTAAAACCAGACAGTTTCAATTTTTATTATAAGTTTAAGTTGTTGTATAAGAAAATATCTCTTGACTCAACACCCCTTAAGACTCAGGTCTGACACAAAAAAATATTGACACTAGGAGACCAAGAGTGACCTGTGAAGCTGCAATATATGGTAAGCATATGAATAAATGCAACTTATTTAAAACAAGATAGTTCTAAATAAATTATAAAAATCTAGTTTGTGCTATCCTGCTCTACTTTTTTCCAAGTAAATAAAAAAAAAAATTTACTAAAGACAAAATATATTCTGATACCTTTATTAGTCAAATTATTAAAATTAACTCAAAAATCTAGAAATCATTAACCATTTCAAATTTTTGTGTTTTCTTTCTAAGATAAAAAAAAACTATGCACTGTACTAGATTTATCAGAAATGTTTAATGCTCCAAAGTAGTAATTAACCCCTTTTATAAAAATATATAGAAAACAGAGTCACCAAAATTCAAAATTAAATTTGGTTGAAGAAACAAAAGATTTATAAGGATTCAAGATTTCTTTTAAAGACCTCTTAATAATGGTTTCAAATTTGTTTAGCATTTGTTTAAAGATTTGCTACCATAATATTTTTACAACTTATTAAACTCCAAAGTTTAAATTATCAACTACCAGCTGATATTAGTGCAATTTATTTTTGTTTAGTAATCATATATTCATGCCTGAAAGCATTATTATAAACCATAATCCAATTTTAAAAGTTACATTTTATGTTTTCTGTTTGTTTATTTTTATCGTCTTGTTTCTCTTTCATTCAACATTGGTTATAATTCAAATGCTTTTCAAAAACCTTACAAAAAATTTAATTGTATTTAGATTCAATGATTTACTATAATCATAAGTATTAAAATTAAGAGGTTTATAATTACTTAATTTTTCTCAACATCTCAAAGATTCAATTTTTTATATGCATAATTGAAAATAAACTCATTATTTTGAATAAAATTTTAAATTTACAGTGTTAAATTGGGACAAATGTTTAAAAATGAATTACAAAAGTCAATATATTAAAAAACATCAAAGTTAGCAATTACTTTGGGAAATTGTTCGGCAAGAAAAAATAAAGAGGGAAATAATCAAGTAAGGAAATAGTAATTATTAATGCTCAGAGGGTTAGGAATTAACAACATTAATCACTGATATACATGCAAACCAGACAATAAATAACAGAAATATGAACAATATTAATTCCACTTTTCTTTTTTAACTTAGACTTTTCAAAAAGAATAAATGTATATATATAAAATCAGAAAATCTCAACTCCTGATTAGAAACGTTAGTAACAAATCTCACCAACCCCCAACTTTATACTTTAGGCCATATAAACATGTCCTACCAATAAATTCCGAGACAAAAATTCAAAGTTTTTAAACAATAATTCCAGATAATTTTATGATTACAGATTTTATATTTGCTACACTCACTTTTCAATTAAAAACTATTTACATTATTAAAAGCCTGTTTAACTTAATACTTGTGATGAACCTAAGATTCTCAGCTATCTAATCAATGCTAAGTTACTAAGCCAAATATACAAAATAATGTAAAATTTTTTTCTCTAGGATACCTTTTCAAAATACAAAGGTTCCTTTTTTTTTTTGGACTATATTAAACAAAATAACTATGTAAACACAATTATTTATCAAATACATTGTGTCACAATATATGTTTAAAACATTGAAACTGAAAAAATATTTATTTTCATAAATAAATTACTATTTTTGTTAAAGCTATATGATAAAAGAAAACTTAACATATTTTGCAGCATATAAGACACTTTATTTCATCACCCCCACCCGCAAGAAAAATCTGATCCTCAAAATCAAGCTTGAGATCTATAAATTACACTGGTTTAATTATCCAGGTAACATTAGAATGAATATATATGGTATATTTTATCAATATATTTCATGTTAAATTTAGGGTGCATCCTATATGTTGCAAAATACAGTCATATTAATGAAATACCATTCCCCCTTAAATTTTGATAGATTCAAGGAGGAGAGTAATATCATAAACCTTATTACACTTCTTTCAATAAACATTATTCACTTATACATGCAGACATATACACAAATAAACAAATAGATTAGACAACATAAACATCAAAAACTATACAATGTATGGTGAAAGTTGGGATAAAATATTAGAAACTAAAGATGAAAAATGAACCTTTCAGATTGGTGACACATATACAGAAAATAATATACTTTGATATTATTCAAAAGAAGGTATGAGCATTCTATTGCTGATGAAAGAGGACACAAACATGCTGGAGAAAGAGAGGAAAGGAATAAAAAGAAGTCATTTTTTTATTGGAAAAAACTTTTTCAATTCCTCAGAAGCACAAAAAATATTTTGTATTAATTAAAAAGTTAACCAATTTTTAGCTACTATAAATTTGTACTATTTGGGTACTGCAAATTTGACAAGTATAAAAACAAATTCTAAAGTAAAATTTTTTGTACTCTGTCTTAAATTGATAATAATCATTTTAATTCTTGTTTAATAAATCAAAAAGCTATAAATTTCATTAAATTATTTAGAAGCTAATCATAAATCCATAATACTCAATATCAAGTTATTGACAATGAGCTACAAACACACACACCTGCTATCAAGCATTTAATCATTGTAACATTATGACTTTAAGCATTTAGAATTCAAAGTTTATTGTTATTTAAGTTTTATACAATTCGTAAGTACTAATGGTTTGGGATAGTTTTAAAACTGTGGTGATCAATGGTCAACCAAGCAAAGAGTTACAGACAAAAGAGGAGGGAATAGTCTGCCAGTTAGCAGATATATGGACAAGTACAAACATAAAATAGAAAGAAAGGAAGGAAAGAAAGGATTGCATGTATTGCCCAGTTCTCACCGTTTTTTTCTTCACCGGCTAGTAAAGAAAAAAAAAGATAAATCATTTTATGTTTTATTACAAAATTAAATAATTCTACTTCATTGATAGAGACAAATGTATTAAATTTTACAGGTATTTTTTTTTATAAGAGTGCAGCTTATAAATAAATCTTTCCCCTTATAATATCTTGATGTATTTTCAAAGTTATAGATGCTAAGCTTCCAAAATTACTAAATAAGTCAAAACTTTAAAATGTAAAATACATTAATAGCTAATTTATCCAAAAGCAAAGAGTTGACAACTGCTATCTTCCTTTATTACATAAAGATTACTGACAAGTTAAAATAAAAATACATTTAAGTTTCACATGCTCATATTTCTACCAAAATCCATTTGCAGTTTTTAACAAAATCCTTATATTTCTTATATCAAAAGGAAGAACAAAACACATTTTTCAAAAGGAAAATATAAATTCTATGAAAATTTTCAAATAAACCAATTTCCTATTAAAATTCAATATATTTTGGCTGTTTCAATGTTCTTCAATGATTTATGAAATAATCAGTATAATCAAATTAAAATCAATAAGTTAAAAAAAATTGTTACAAATTTGTTTATAAATGATGTGTTTTTTCTATTATCAAAATGCACAAACATTGGCAGTTGACAAATCTTTATTCTGTGTGTGTGCATGCATGTATAGAGGATTTTTCCACATCAAATAGAAAAAAACCAATGCCTAATGAAAAAAGTAATTGTTTGCCTTGATAATTTTTAACACAAGAAATACAATATCAAGATAGTGATTCCCAAATCAACTTCTATGTTTGTAAGCCTAACTAAATTTTAATGTAATTAAAAGTAAAAGGTTAGAAAGGGAAAATTATTTTTTTTAATTAAAAAGATACAAAAACTAAGGCGTAATACATGAAGTGTGTTCTAAAATATAGGAATAAATATTATACAGATATTTTTTTTTTAGAGGAAATAAAAATTTTGACTTAGAAATATAATTAAATTTTTCATAGAGAAAAAATTTAAAAAGATATTTCATTTTTTATTCTCTAATCAGAGTATGCAAACCAACCAAACATATAAGTTATAAAATTTAGATATTTAAAAAAAAACAAAAAAACAACAAAAAACCAATTAGCTACTCATGTTTTTCTTCCATTAAAATTATTAAATTCTCAAAGATTAAACAATAATAAAGGCAGATCTAAAATTTAGAAATTACATTTGAAATAAAGGCTGAAAATATGTAGATCTTTGTTTAAAAGATCTTTTGATATTTTCTGTTATCTTAACTGTTCAGTATAAGGTCACTGCTGAATAACCACAACATTAAATTTAACAAGTTATATTTTTCCCATATTTTTATAATTAAAAATTTACTAGTTTATGGCAAGAGAATATAACTAACATCAGAATTAAAGAATATTTTTGTTATATTAGCAACACTGAATCAGTATCCATTTAAGGTAATTTCATTAAAAACTTCAGTTATTCTTAAAGAACAATTAGTAAGCCAAGAAAATGGATGAAAAACTAACATTCAGTTCCAGTTGCCTTTATTAAAACAATGTCTTAATTTGATGTTGCTCAAAAATATAACAGTTGGTATTGTAATGTTGACTTTCAATTCAAAGTAAACATTACAATCACTACAGTATGAAAATAATTTAGGAATCAATGACAGCATTAAGTTTCTGTAAGAGAAACTACCTACAAAAACAAACAAAAACTGGATGTGGATAAGTAATGTGGGTAAATCTTTATAAATTTATAATATCATAAAGTAAAGTTAATTTGAACAAACGTTCAAATGTCTTTATATAAAAATTGAATCACGTTCAGAAGTGATTAAATTTTCTGAGCGCTTATTGTATTCATCCATTACCTATAAATACAAGGGAAGTTTAATTTTAATCAAGTCTAATTCTACTTTCAAGGCTTAATACTACTCTCTCATTTGCACATCTACTTTTTGTTCAGAAATTAACTCCTTAACAAAACATTTTAGTCTTTGAATGTTTACATTGTAAAAATTATATACATAAACAATAACTTGAATCCTTGGAATTTGCCTAAAACAAAATGATAAACTGGGTTTTTAATAGTTAATCAAACGAACAAGTAACAGATTTTAATGAAAAAATTAAAACTGTTCACTTAAATTTTTTATGTAAACATATCAAATAAATTCTTAATATGAGTAATTCTTATTTTAGCTTCAAAAACTTCTGGAAGAGGAGTGAATTTTTGCTTGAAAGTCCACCTTATTTCTTTTCCTAAACTTGTGAAAATTTAATCATATATTGTCGATTTGATCAAATGCTTTGATGCATAAAGATTACTAGAAGTAGTATTTTATATATGAAAGTCAACTAGGAAAAAGATTTTCATTGCATTTATATGTCTATTTCACATTATTAAACAATTTTGTACAATGTAAATCTCTAAGTATGATCACAATGAGCCATCTTAATTTTCATTCATTTCATATTTTCCCATTCAGTAACCCCTTGCATCTTAGTGGCTTTATTTCCTTGCTTGGGTTGAAATTATTGAAATAAATAAATAAATAAATAAATAAATAAAAATTACTTGATTTTTAATTTTTTTTTGACAAAAACTTTTAGCCAAACTTTTGTATTAATCTATTTGACTGTAAATGTTTTGCAGAAATCTTATTCTTAAAAAAGAAAAAAAATCAGCTATGGTTTAAAAGTCTTTTCTCTATTCATGGTAACATTTAAATTATTATTATCCCAAATATACTTATATCTTAAACACCATGATATTCCAACATGAACTAAAACTAAAATGTCAGCAAATATTATATTTCTTTATAGAAGAAAACAAGTGTATTTTTAAAAATAATTCATGCAATAAGTTGAGTTACCATAGATTATCACATATAAATAAAATACTTTGATAAAAATAATGCAAATATTACCACAAACAAACTTATTTGATGCGGTTTTCTAAGACATCAAAAGAAATAATCAATTCTTAAAAATAAATCTTTCACTGCACAATTATCATTCAAACATTAACCAAAAATAAAAACCAAACTGAAGAATTATTGTCTTTTAATTTATCTGTTAAATACAAAAAAAGCATCCAATGCTACAACTTACCTGTGCCCCAAGGTTAATTGGAGGTTTACTAAGCTCTGGAATGTCAACATGTTGGTCAGTCTGATACTGTTTCTGTAACAGTTTATCAGTTTCTTCATCTGTATCAAAATCTATAAAAGAATCAAAATACAGATCACTAAGCATCTCATGTATTTTCTGTATTAGAGATAACAAATAGTCAAGTAATTTAAAGTGGAAATTTATATAAACACCAAAGTAAAATTGGGTTGACGGCATCTTTAAATATAAAACAAGATAAAACCCCAAATAAAGTTACTAAAGAAATCATGAGAGATTTTGTCATTCTCCAGTGAAATAATCAAAGTCTTCAATCTCCAAGCACAGAAATAAATGATTTAAAAAAAAAAAAAAACAATTGGATATATATTATCAAAAATTAGCAATTTCTTTTTATTATTCTAATATTAAGGGCATATACGTGCTTTCACTTTTTGACAATCAAATCTGGAGAACAAAAAGATTTAAGCTGATTAAATCTGTCTCCACAATACACACTATGTATGCTGGTAAGTTCCATTTCAATATAGACTATCTTCTGAAACATTTAAAACAGGCTTCCATTACAAAGAATCTCAAAATAATATTTGGCTGAGTAATCAGTGAGAATCAAAAACTGTCAAATGTTTACAAAAAAAATTCTAGTGATTACTGTTACAAATACACCTGTTGTACTAGTATTATTAAGTTTTAAAAACCCATCTATATAATATACTATGTGCATTTGTATTAATTTTTTACTATTATAAAGCAAACAGATATACAAAGTCAATCCTGCCCTGACTTGAACATTCAGCCTAGAGGTAACCAGGCAAGTGATATACCCACTAAACTAGCATTGAGCTGCATGAACAGCATGCTAAAATTAACTTGCAAATACAAAGTTAGGCAGAGCACACCAATGCTGGGTATAAATAATCCTATCATTTTTTATCCATATTTATATATTGTAAGACTCACATCTGAACCTAATGATAGTAAGGACTTAACAAAATTTGTTTTCATTTGATGGTAGATAAATTAGTAAATAATCAAGTAGTCAATTTTCCTTTCCAAATAGTATACTTTTATATTAAAAAAGGTAAATAAATTCAGTAGTTAATTAATATTACTATTTTTCTACATAACTAGTCATTTTCTGTCCTATCTCCAAATATATTTGAGAGTGCTTTAACATGGGGTTAGCAAGCTAATCTTACAGACCACTGAGTTTAGGGTCTTTATATCATACTAAGATAGGTTTAGCAAAATATAGAAGCATATATTTGATCAAAATGTATTTTGTCACTTATATATCTTTTGTATGAATGTAAAGTTGCATTAAACAAAAAAAAAAGGCTTTCAATAGAAAAAAAATTTAACTGACAAGCATAGTCAAAAAATCAGTATCAAATATCTTCGCAGCATAGAAAGGCTCAAGAGTACATCAAGTAGAAAATCAATTGCCTTATTTCTCCCTATGTTTTATATAACTTTAATATGATTATATATGAAAGAAAAACCTAATACAAAAACATTAGAAGAAAATTTTAAAGCATACTTGAAATAAGCTGGAACATTCATTCTTTAAACTGTGAGATTACAAATGTTAGTTTAATAAAATATTTGCAAATGATAGATCAGCAGATAAAGCTATGAGTTGTCATTTGATTAGTGATGCTTGTTAAACTATAAAACAAACTGAATTATAGATAGCATTTCTGTAACATCAAAACATGCTGCAGTTGATAACAAAATTTCAATTCTATTGAAAATAAATATCCAATAAGTGATACAATACATATTAACCAGAACAGCATGATCACCAGCATAATGTGACTATTTTATAATTTGGTACAAGAAAAAATCTGGAATGACTATTTTATAATCTGGTATAAGAAAAAATATTATGACCAATTAAAAGTCCCTCTAGATCAACTGGTTCTTGCTAAAACTTTTATCACGGTAGATTAATTGTAAACAAAAAGAAATTTCTTGTTAGGAATATATAATACTAGTAGAAAGAAATTCAAATATTTTTATCACTCAATTGATATTTATATGATTTGGGCAACAGAGACTATAGTTTATTGCTCTGCTTTAAGACTCACTCTCTCAAAAAAAATCTAAAGGAAAAAGTCTTACCAACTTCAATGAAATATCAATCAGAGTTCAGAGTTTTTCAAATTAAGTTTTTAATATGCTTAGCACCAACGTTAATTGCATAATACCCATGACCTTTTGAAACTTATAGCTTCTCTTCATTTTGTCCTTTAGAAACTATTTAGTCTCTATTGTTCTATTTTTAACATACAAATAAATGTTGGCATTCAAGGTGTTAATAAAAATTATAGATTAAATCAGAAATAATTATGAGTTTTGAAACTTTAAAAATTATTTTATTTGAGTTCATTTGTTTTCATTTCTGAAAATAATACCAAGTGAGATTGATTTAATCTTAACAAAAAACAAATAACATTTAAGTAATGAGCAATTCTCAATGTTTCATTATAATAAATATTCTGGTTACAAAATGCCATTATTTAAGTTAATTTATTTTCTATATTAACAAAAAATATAAATGCTAAAAATTAAGTTTACTTAAAACTGCTGACAAATCTTTTCCCTAAGTTAAAATTATATTAATTCAAGACAGATTAGTTAAAAAGTTACTAATATGAAAATTATCAATAATTATTAAATATTTTATTTTATAATAGAAAATTGTAAATGCCATGTAAAGTAATTTTTGTACTAAGCTGAACAAAAACTAATTACTAAAATATATTAACTTTTATAATTTCATAAAATATGTTTAAAGAAAGGGAGTTTATAAAAAAATATTTGTTAAATATTTTGAACTGAAACAAAAAAAAATATCAAGATTGGAAATTTTTACCTTGGCAATTTTCTATTAAAAAAATAAATTGTTAAGCTCAGGTGACAGACTGAGTCAGGTGACAGACTGAGTAGAGCAAAAAATGTATTTATTATTGATGACCTATAATTGAACAGAAAACAAGTTAACTAAACTTCCTGCATTAGTAACAAATATGTATTCATCTATTTAGAAACAATGAGTAAAATATCAGTATCAAGATAAAACAGTTGATTTTTAATATCAATACTTTCAAAAATAAAGCATCAATAGAAGAGAACATTTTTGCCAATAACCATAAATAAATAAATAACACCCAGTGTTCACAATTGTCAGCAATGATGTAAACAGTCATTCATTACATATAAACTTTATATTTTTTAAAAAATGTATCAAAAGCATAAATACCCATAGTAAAACATAAAAACAGTACAAGTTGTAAAGCTATTAAAAAGTTAACTCTTAACTTTAATAATAAATTAAATATTAAAATTTAATATTTTATATATATTATAAAATGAAAGCAATTAAAGAATAGTTAAACAAATAAAATTCCCCAAATAGTAAAAGTAAAAGTATTGGTATAGGTAATAGAAGCACTTCTTTTATGAGAGTACAAAAACAACGAACAGGTTTTCTTGCCTATAACTCTCAGAAACTAACACCAACAAATTTTTTTCAGTAACAATATTTCCATATCTCAATAGTACTGAATCCTTATATCAAAATACCCCCTCTGTCTTATAATAGTTATTACATTTAGTATAGGAAATGTGTATGCATATATAACATTATGAGACAGAGGGGGTATTTTCATAATATAACATTATTTTAAGAGAAAAAATGTCTATAGTATAACTATTAAGATCATTACAATTAAAAATCAATCCTTGTATAGTATTTACTGTATTAGAAAAAGTAACTCAAGCTACATTAAAAACAAATATTACATGTTTTCAGAATAGTAATAATATTTAAACATCTTTAATTGCTACTGTTTAATGATTGCCATACTGCAAAAAGGTTATATATTAAAAATACTTTTTACTTGTCAAAGGAAATGGCATATTAGAAAACAAAGGATTAAAATTCTAAATAAGTAAACTATTGCCACAAGCAATTTTTCTTTTATTTTTGCATCCTTAACAATGTATTTGTTTCCTTATCAAAACATCCTTAACAATGTATTTGTTTCCTACTATTAAAAAATTCTACAAGATATTTTCATCTTATGAAATTATCTGAAGAAAAATAACATCCCTCTTTATGGGAAAAGGAAGAGTTAAAAGAGAAGTCAGTTTAATGTGGAATTTGTGTATTATTCTATGTATCATTGTTCAAATAGTCTATCATCAGCAAGTTTTGCACATTACTAGTTAAAGACCAACAATAACCTGCACACATTGATTTATCCATAAAAGTCAAGGATAGAAGAGATCACCAGAATAGGTTTCATTTTTGTATTCAAAACCTTCAAATTAATAATGATTGATTTCTCTTATTTTGAGTTTTCTTAGTCACAAAGTGAACAAGGAGAAAGTGTTTATAAATAATAAACATTAATCACTCCACACCCACTAAAAATCAAAAACTCAATAAACAGCTGACAGTACAAGTGTCTACAAATATTGGTTAAAACAAAATAACAAAGAAGTTTAGTTTATAAATATGCAACAAATTTATTAATTTATGATGCTATAAGTGCATCCATTTATACAGAATGGATGATTGAGACATCTATATTTTCCTATATCTTCACATACAGTGGAATAAAAAAATTAAACATGAAAACTCTTTAGTACACTTCAAGGCTTTGGGAATATGAAGTTAAAAAGAAAAGACTTTTCACAGAAATTTTGTCTCCTGTTTCAGGAAACCAGCTTTAAGTTCAATATTTCTGAGAACCTTTTCATAAATAATTTCCTTCAAACTTTGACAGATTTTCAATGGGATTCAAATGAAGATGTTGATTTGTTAGAAACAATGTAGAACTACTTCAATGATTGCCTTGCCTTTATCATATTTGAAGAGTAAGCGTTCTCAAAGCAAATTTGTGGCTTTCACAACGCTTACTCTTCAAGCTATTTCGGCAGAACCTATTTTTTCCATTAGTCGACAGCCGGGATAGGATGCTCCGTAATTTGCATATTAATATACTCTTATATACTCCCGACGGACTTGTTTTTTTTTCGTCACAGAATATACGCGACGCTTGTCGCTTGGATTGACGAGGTAAGTCGCTATAAGAGTTTTGTTGACTTATTTTTTTGGCAATCCCTCCCGGCAGATCGCATACAAAACACAAACTTTTTTCCGGGGTACTTGATTATCTCGTTCACTACAATATTCTTCAGTATCATTCTCTTGGAAGATCTAACCATTCATATTTACCTGTTATGCCAAAGAGAATACATGATCCTACAATAAATTGCTTTATTCATGGTTCCTTCACTCATAATCTTGTTTCTTGCATCATAATATATGCAACTATCTTGTGATTTTAGTTTCACCTGTCTAAGCATTAACTGACTTGTCTAAATTTATTTTTCTCCTGGTAAATTTTCCTGTACTACTTCATCATTAAAGAAATTTTTATAGCATACAGGATTGATTTAGTGATTCTAATGCATGGCATCATTTGTAATTACTTTGGCAACTAATGTTCCAGCTGTTTTAAGTTCTCTTTGGAGAGTCATTGGCATTTTTCCTTTACTTTCCTTGTTATATAAGGCAACACACTGAGGAAGTTCCTTAGTGGACTAAAATGTTTTCCATTTTTTATCCAATCGTATTGACCAGATTAATTAAGTTCTTAATAATGTTTGTCACATAAACCACTATAATGTTGCTTTAAAAATTCCTGTAATAATCAGCCAAGATATAGAAATTGTCCCCTAGGAACCTTTCATCTCAACAGATTAAGTTTTTGTTGCAAACTAGAGCAAAATTACTGAAAATTGAAATCTGACATGGTAGCAAATACTAGGCTGAAATGAATGCTTTCAGATTTTCATTACTTTTATTTAAGTCAGATTTATCTAGATAATTTAGCTATTATAACTTGGATGCTTATAACAGAGACTTCATTTCTCACTTGGTGCTTTGTGCTAGACTAAGGTAAACTGTGAAAGAGATCTCATAAACCTACCCAGCAGATCTTTTAGGTAAAGCAACACTTTGAAATATTTCAATTTATTTTAAAACAGTACACTTATCCTTGATCTAGCAGTTTACAGCACAACAGGATTGAATTTCTGCAAAAATGTAACAAAAATAATAGTTATTAATATGAAATATCCATTATTGCCTTTCTCACAAATACTAAATACAAGTAAACAAATAAATTGAAGAGAAAGGAGTAAAATGAGAAAAAGTGGTAGTAGTCAATATAAATATACATTCTAAGAACTAAGTGCAACAATTACAAAAAGAGCAATTTGAAATACAATAATTGATAAGAAAAAATCCAATTGCCAGTATTGAATTTTGTGTAAGAAAATACTCAGCAGAATCTGACATGTGACAAATGATGGCCAAGTGGGTGGGACAAGTGATAACAGATGAGAAGAAGAAAAATACAATATAGAAAAGAGAGAGAAAGACAAAAGAAATTGAACCTGTGAAATAAAAGATTGTAGAACAGGCAGAAAATGCCCTCAAAGAAAGAAATGAACAGGAATAAATGATATAGAGATAAATTTGAGACTAAGTTAAGAGAATTTTCTTCAAATTTGCAAGAACAAAAACAGAAAAAGAATTGAAAATTATTTTCTTAATGTTATATATCATGAAAATGTCTTAATCATTTCATGTAATATCTTACATGCTTGCCAACAGTATCTGATAAAATGTTCATAATTTTAGATAAATGAAAAATGAACTTATTAAAATGTATACTAAGTACAAAAGGTTTAAATTTCAAACATTTGGGTTGCTTTCTGTAAGTTGACTGATGACACATCAAAAATAATTATTTTACTTATTGGTGTAAAATGGCTTAGCAATCACCAATTAAGGCTCAGAATATCACCAAAAACATTTTAAACAGTTTTGTTACATGAGAAACAAAAGACAAAATGTAAAAAAATGTAAAGTTTGTAATAAATTAAAAAGATTTAGACAACTTACAGGCTGCTTTCCTTTTGATTTCAAAAACAATTTCTTCATTCAGTAATGAAACTCTTTGAAGATTTTACAATTTACGAGTTTTTTTATAACTTACTTTCAGACATTATGCTAACATCTTATTGTCTTCAATGGTGTGAGTAATTCAACAATTGGGCTATGGATAGCAATATTGGAAGAATCTCAACTGCATTTCTAAATACAGATTCAGTCAATTTTTTTTTACTGGGTTGGAACAAAAGTTCATAGCATTTTTCATTAGGTGACATTTGAATGTGATTTTGTTTCATACATGACTAAAATTCACAACATGTATACATATTCTGAAAGGTGACATTTTGATACATCTTTCTATGATTAGTATGTGGATTATAAATTTTAAATATTTTGACATTAAAAGTGAAAATGGAGGAAAATGAAATGCATTTATGTCATTTGATGTTCTTTTATTTCTAGAGAGGAAAAATAAGCAAAACACTGTACAAACAGCAAAAAAGATATGGGCCATTTATGAAGATGGTTCCATAGCTGAGAGTACTGTTCAAAAGTGGTTGGCTAGGTTAAAAAAAATGGAAATTTTGATGTGGAAGACTGAGAATGTTCAGAAAGGCTTGCAGTCATTGGTGATTAAAAATAATCCAGGCCACATGACATTGCAGAGATACTCCACATATTTCATATGAATGCTGTACAACATTTGAAAACACTTGGAAAACACTACGATGCATGGGTGCTTCACAACTTAAATGGAGAATAAATTTAATAGACTGCATTTACATCTACAACTCTGTTGAAGTGCAACAAAAATGACTCATCATAGGCAATGAAAAATGAATTGTTTACAACAATGTGGAGTGAGAAAAAGTCCCAGAGAAAAAGAAATGAGCCACCGTTAATCACTCCAAAAGCTGGTCTGCATCCAAAGGTGATGTCTGTATCTGGTAGGATTGGAAAGGCATTATGCATTACAAGCTCTTTCCACAAAACCAGACATTGAATTCAGACAAGTACTGTTCAATTGAACTGATTAAAGGCAGTAATCTATGAAAAGTGCCTGGAATTGGCCAATCAGAAAGATGAAAACCTGTAAAAATCAGATCTGTTCATCACCCAAAAAAGATGCCAAATTCTGCAAAGAGGGAATCATGAAGCTGCCTCATAGATGGAAAAAAGATAGAACAAAATAGCATTTGGTCAAAAAAAAAAAAAAAAAAAAAAAAAAAAAATCTATATACAAATATCCAAACATTGTCTTTAAAATTCACTTAAAAATTGCAACAAATTTTTGTTCCGACCCAATATATAAATACTTAATGACCAAAAGAACAAAACTAAAAAAAATATGAGGATAAATATGTAAAACTAAAGTTGTGAGTTTACAAATTATAAACTTCTTAGGATTTAGGATGAAAAAATATCAATTTTCAACATTTAGTAACATAAATGCAAAGAGAATATTCTGCAAAGGTAGTGTTACTGCAGGGAAAAGTGACAGAAAAGAGAACAGCCATAAGACAAGAGAAGGTCTCTCTCACATACATATACACCCCTCCCAGAAAGGGAGGACTAGTCTAGCTGTGGTGACCACTCACAGGTAGCAGAGCTGTGGTAAGTTAGGGGTGAACCATCATCTTCATCATCATAGTCTGTACTGCTTAGAGAAATGACTGTAACATTGGAAAACAAAAAAGAAAAATGCAAAATAATAATAATAATAATAATAATGTCAATAGTAATCAAATGTGAAAGCAAAAAGATGCTTTTTAACACAAAACAACACATGAATCAATGAAGTAAAAAAGTGTCAGAGGTTAATGAAAGAGGGACAAAGGTTAATGAAAGAACAATATGAAGCAAAAGTGCAGGACAACAGAATGACCATGAAATAAGAAAACAAAAACAAAAAACTGAGTAGACAAAAAGGAAAGCTTTAAAATAAATATTAGATATAAGGAATGTGTTTCTGAATCAAAGTAGACAAACAAAATGTGAATAGCAAAGTTAGAAACACAGCCTAAATGAGAGAAGACAGTCCAATAGTTACAATCAAAAATTTAAAATATACACATACAATAAATATATGGATGCATGAATATCTTTAAATTGAGAAAGGCAGATTAAACATCTTCAAATACAAAATAGATTTTTAAAAATACTTCATACCAAAAATTGCAAGCAACTTGTTTTCAACAGATAAAATTTAGATTTAATTTCAAAACACCATAGTAGACAGATAACATTGTAATGGTTAAATTACCAAAGAGATTTTTTTCATACATAAAATTCTTTTATCTAATGTTTTGAAAAATTCAAAATAAGTTCTTTAAGAAATAAATTTTAAGATAGGAGGTAAATATGAGATTATTTTGTAAATAAGTGCTTATAAAATTGAAAAACTTATCATTTAAGTGAAAAAAAAAAAAAACTAACTTATAATCTACAAAATATATTAATGATTTTAGAAGTTAATTTTGAGGTAAAAAAACTCATGTTGAACTTTAAACTACATTATTTTCATAGTATAGTCTACATAAAAATATTATATACATTTATTTATATGAAGTTAATTCCCTTAAGTTACCAGATGCTATTAGACTGAATTAATTATATATGCAGAAAAAATGCTATAGATTTATGGCAATTACATCCTATGACATGCATCAAAATTTAGTTGCTTTCATTGTAATTTTCTTTGGAAACCATAATCATCAAAAACATTTTATGAAAAACTTTTTAGACTTAATCTTAAAATTTTTATATATAACATACCCTAATTAAATTTTAAAGATATCACCAAGTGTCCTAATAGAAGACATGGGAACAAAAGAAAAGAGAAATAATAAGACTGTATAGCCACCTTATTGTAGAAAAGGACATAATCAGCTAAGTGGCAAATTTCATATGTGTATTAAATATATATAAGAGAGAGAGAGAGAAATTTATTATAAAGTCCTCATGTATAGCCAGCTTTGACATTGGACAAAGGACTGTTGGATAGCCATTGCTCAGGTATAAAGAGTAACCTCTCACTTGTCAATGTACCTTACACTAACTTTGAGCAAGTTGCCCTAAATAGAAGTAACTGGAGATATTTGTGCCAGTGTGACATCATAAATTTCAAAATCAGTTGTATTGACCAGCTAAGAGACGAAAGACAACGGTGAAAAGCATCAGCAAATATTCCTGTGGTTATGTCCCAAGATCCTTGCTGCTGCACAATATGTGAACTTGCATGCAGGTCAATAGCAAGACTAAAGTGTCACATACGACATAAAAACTGAATGTGTCAGATCGTCATACATCGAAATTGACAAGAGAGTCCATCATCTTTCTACATTCTTTTGAGGTTTCTTCTAGACTCAATGAAATACTTAATTATAATTGTCTCAAATCCTCCTAATAATTTCTATCACTTGTATATCCTTGCTTGAACAGGCTTCTAATGCTCTGGATGGAGAGGCTTGGGGATAGTAGTCGTGGCTCGTGGGGGCACAGTGCTATGGGTAAGGGAAACTCGTATGAGTTCCAGCACGGAATATGTGATCGAGCGGTGCTATATTGAGTCTAAGTCGCTACTCTTTGTCACTGAGGCCCATTGGTACAGTTGGTATGACATTTGCCTGATAACGTAACTGTCCAGGTTCCAATTCTCAGTAGTGAATGCACACTTCTGATGAGTCCCAAATATAGGAAGAAACAGCCATCCAGTGCTTTCTGCATTCTGTTGAAGTTTCTTCCAGACTCAATGAATTACTTAATTATAATTATCTCAAATCCTCCTAATAATTTCTATTACTAATATATATATATATATATATATATATATATATATATATATATATATATATATATATATATATTTTAGTTTTATATAGACAAAACCATTTTACTCACTACAAAGATGCAACTTCATTTGAGTGCATTTCAACTGCACTTTGACGGTGAGAATCAAAATGGTTATGAAGAATCCTGCTTGTGGGTTTCTATGTGAAACGTCACTTCCTTTTTTCCATTTGTTCGAGAAGAAAAATATACATTTAAAAAAAAAAAAAACCCAGTTTGTTGTTTATTTGAAGAATGGATTAGCACGATGACTGGTCTGTGGAAAATCTTTTGCCGATAAACACCAGTCAAAAGTTTCCACAGACCAGTCAACATTAAACACCCAATCCATTCTTCACCAAACTGTTATCAACAAGCCCTATTGTTTCACTCCATCACCATTTTTTTTTTTTATGTATATTTTTCTTCTCAAACAAATGGAAAAAAGGAAGTGACGTTTCACATACGGCTTGCCCACAAGCAGGATTCTTCATAACCATTTTTGATTCTCACCTGCCAAAGTGCAGTTGAAATGCACTGAAACAAAGTTGCATCTTTGTAGTGAGTAAAATGGTTTTGTCTATATGATAAAATTATAATAAATAAATAATTATCGCTCTACTATCGGTATCGAGCCCTCTTTTGGATTAATGCTGTGAACATTGGAATTTATATATTACTTTTGTTCTCATCGCATCGGATATATTATATATATATATATATATATTATATATACACACACACACGTGTGTGTATACATACATGCATACAAACAAACAAGACAAAATAAAAAGAACGTAATCCAGATATATAAATCCCGCAAACAGTAGAAATGACCTACGATTCATTATTTCTTGCAAAAAATTTAAAACTCAAAACATCTGGATTGCTAACAAAACTTTTCAAAAGAAACTTTACAAAATAATGTTGTATATCAATTCACCTATCCCTAGAAAAATGGTGTCTGTTAATAATAAAAAAAAAACATCAACATATATTGGTCATATCACATTTCTCTTAAAATTCACTCATTACCTTGCCAAGTGCTACATATAAAAGTTTAACATAAATTCATGGCACCACTTTTTAGTCAGATTATGGCTGACAATGCAACAGTACACTACTTATCCAAATGCAAAGAATAATTATAAATTTTGGTGGCTCTACACATCAATAAAATTTGTTTCAATCTTGGTGAGTATATATTAAAATGCTTTTGAAGTGTAAGGTCATTTCAGTCATATGATGATAAAATCTATTCAGGCACCAGTCACCATGTTCACTTCAAACTTGACCATTAATAATAAATGCTCCACTGACTTGTAACTTCTTTCTTTGAAAATTATCAACTATGGTCAAAAGTATTTGGATTGGAACATTATACATCAAACAACTTACTCAACACCAGAAGAAACTTATCAAAATGCTTAACAGGCATTCCCAGTCCATTCTATTTAATAAAATATGTTTAAATGAAGGATCTTTGCTTAACATACTAGGTTTAAAATGTTTGCATTCATGAATGTGGTGGGAAAGTAGAACTTGCAAAATTGCTGCAACCTTTAAAATTTGCTATTAATGCAAAAGGATATTAATAAAACTCATCAATATCAAAATGAATATTTTATTCAATTATTTTCAATTACAAACTCAACATGACATCAAAAAATTATACAACTTTAAACCATGAAATCCAGAGACATCTTAGCCCAGTCCTCTTTTATGGCAATCTTGGCAGTAGCCTGCCCACCCCCTTTCCATACAACAGTCTAGCAAATTCATGTCTAGGCCAGAGGACAGCCAGAAATCCACTGGTTTAAAAAAAAAAAAAAAAAAAAAAAAAAAACAGCCAAATTAGCTTTTCAGAACTTATGCATCTTCCTACTGCCTGGAAGGACTGTCCTGGGTCAACACTTAGTTGCCCTCTGGATTGTTAGCAAATCATGGTACCTCAGGACATTGTAATAGGCAGCAGCACCCATCTTTTCTCAAAATTTGCAAATGAATAGGGGGCATCATTTTCCTTTCATAGGCAACAATACCCAAGACCTGGATGTTTTGTCCTGAAGGTGCCCTTGACATCAGTTCCTGGCTCCACAAGATATCAGTCATTTTTAGCAGTTCAAAACAGCACCCACTGAGTAAATTTTTCATCAGAGAATATCTCAACAGTGGACAGATGATTTTTTTCTTGAACCTTTCCAATTTCCTGAACTTTGTGAAGAGGGGCCTTGGCATCCTGGTGTTATTAGGCACAACAGTTCTGACAGTTTAGTGAGGGGTCTACTTTTAGCTCAACAGCTATCTTATATTCTTGTTGACCCTGCTTACTGCCCAGCTTTCTCTGGATGTATTTGCCCATGTTGATGGTTTTCATGACATTGTAGACTATGCGCAAAGACACACCAACTATGTTGGGTATGCTTTTAGAGTCAATTTGTGCATGAAGCAAGTCTGACACTATGTCATTTGTCAATTTGTGGAGACCTTTTCTAAAATATTCCTGAAAAATAAATGTGTATTAATAGCTTGCAGGATACACTGTCTTGCAGCTGGTATACTCGTTGGGCAGTTAGTGAGAAATCTTATATTAAATTTTATGGCAAGTTCTGCTTACACATTATTATATAGTACTTTGAGTGACTAAACATGATTAACAAGCTAGTCTCAAATCATTATCACTGAGTAATAAGTTATAACATCACTAGGTAACCCGTATTTGCAGCATTCTTTCAAAACTAGGCAAAGTGTGTGTGTATATATATATATATATATATATATATATATATATGTGTGTATATATATAAAATATATCTGTGTGTGTGTGTGTGTGTGTGTGTATATATATATATATATATATATATATATATATATATATATATATATATATATATATATATATATTACAAGTACTTTATGTGAAACTAACCTATTAGTCATGTGAAATTCCTATATCAAAATCAATATTCTCAAGCAAAAGAAACACAAAATGAAAAACAAAACAAAATTATTAAGAGTAATATATGCACTAAAGAAAATGTTGGGGAGGGGTATCTTGCCATTAAAAAAATCTGTGTTGATTTTTTAATTTACAAGGAATTTTCTATTTATACCAAAAAGAGAAAAAAGAAATCAAATATATAATTTAAAAACTATATTAGCTAACAACATTCAAAATAAAATAACCCAAAGTTTTAAATAGCATGTAAACTGATTATATAAAATATGCATGTAAACTTCACTAGCAACCAGAATGCATGTTGCTACAGATTTGATAGAAGCCATAAAGCAAAAGTGATGCACTTTTAAAAGCAAATGAAGATATAAACAAAGCAAAAAGACCACTGCGGTTGATAAAACATTTTTATCTGGATTGTGATTATCTGTTTTATTTACTTCTAATCTTTTGAGCAATACAATGTATCTATTCTTATGTTATTGATATAATTGTGAGAATTACAATTCTAGCTTTAAAATAATTAAGTGGAAAAGCTTTGAACAAATAAATGAAAAAGTCCAAATGATAGAATAGAAGAAACAAAAATTTATGAGTTGTAAATCATTTAAATTTCATTTGTTATTTTTCTAGTAGCAGAAATACAAAATCATAATACTAAGATTTATATGTAATTGTAAACATTATTGAAAAATTAGATTTTGTACACTTCATAGAAAATCTTTTTTATTTGATAGGATTCTTGTACATACATTTTCATGTACAATTGTTATCTCAGATTAGAAAGTTTCCTCAACTCCCCTGCCTGTTTATATAATTACAAAGTAAATTGAAAACTCTTCTGTACTTGTAATATGCTATTTTTCATGCTAATGTGACTGTTCTGGCCTGGACTACATCTGTAATTAAATTACAGATGTAGTCCAATAAATTTTAACTCATAAAACCTAACATTAGAGTATATTCATTTAAAGCAATATAATTTTAAAATTTTCAGTTTTGTTTCCTCTATTCCAAATGCAATCTCCTGCACAACTTTTATAAAAACTAATTCAACCATTTTGAAATGGTAAGAGAAGCATCCATAAAAATCAAACTGCATATTCAATAGACACTAATATAATAAAGCTTCACAAAATTTTTATCAATAAATTAAACTTTTAAATCCTCAAATTTATCGGCCAAAAATCCACAATTAAAACTTTTTAAACTTCAACATAGGTGATTTTATTTAATTAATAGAAAGAGCCTTACTTTTTGCAAACATCAGTCTGTGATTCTTCACAAACAATACAGCAAGTGATGAACATGACACACTAGTTGTATACAGGTTTATCTATATGCCTTAATCTAAACAACTATCAATGTTATTTACTGCTCTCTTACTTTATCCTCTTCTGCTAAACTGTTTATTTATATCATGTCTACAATCTTTACTTGAAATACAGTTGTAAAAGACACTTATCAGCAAGATGGCTAGCACTTCCACAACACCAGCATTCATAGGTCTTTGACAATCTAGGAATAGGACTCTCACATTCATACCCTGGCTTCTCTTGTGAACTTTGAATAGCCTTGGAAAATCTTTTTTTTTTTTTAAACTCAAAGGCCAAATATTTTGTGACTCCAAATGCCACAAATATTTTGAGGACTTTCTCTATAATCTGTGTTCTCTCACTGAACTATTATTGATTAAATTAACTACTAAAATTGCACATCTTGGACATGTTCTAGGTACTGTGACATGCTGATTTATTGTTCATCCTATTCTGAGAATAGAACAAAAAATGCTCATAAATTTTATTGGGAATAGAGTTAATAGTCTGTCAGATGTTTTCTACCTCAGTCTTATACAATATACGTAACAGAACTGTGTATGTGAAAATATGACACTAACAAAAAAAAAAAAAATTTAAACAGTCTACAAAATTCCAATCTTCTTCATTATTCCACTCAGTTATAGTCCCAAATAATGACATTTTGCTAGTAACTCCAAATTCACAAATTTCAGCATTCATCTTTTCCCTCTTCTCACTGCAATTTCATGAAAAATTACCATTTTGGTAAAAAGTGTTCTGCCTTATGAAAACAGATTATTTATATTCTCACAATAGGTTATATCCATCCACAAAACTGAGGACAGATAACAAGTCTATCTATAACTAATAGATCAAATAAACTTACTATAAACTGCAGTTTACATGTCAAAATTTTAACTTAAATTTTTTTTTTTTAAATCCCAAACTAAGAATTTCATTTTGTTCTGGGTGAAATTTAACTACAGAATAAAAAATTTAAAAAATGAGTAGGAAAGCTTGCCTAACATTCTCTGTGCCTTGACCAAACAATCATAAATATTGTCTACTGAAACTCATATTTGATGAAATAATTCATTTATTAGAAAATTTACAAAACAAAATAAAAAAAAATGCTGTGCAAATAAATGCCTTTATTTATATCATATTAAATTGTTAGATGATATATCTCCAAACCAAATAAAACTTTCATAAACAGTTTATACTCTTGTATATGGGTATCATATTCAGAATTTTATGTTAAAATAATAGACTGAATTTGCATATCTACTGGCTAATGTTTGGTATTATTACCACAGTAATAACAGAGACAATTTTAAAGCAACTATAGGCTGAAAACAAAATGTTTACTTTTCTAGCTGCTCAGTTTGTACCCCCAATTTAAAACACTTCAAACAACATGAATAAACAAAAGAATTTTGTTGGAAAGCAACAAAGTTATTAATAAATTAAAGCATGCCCACTTCAAGAAAAGTTAAAATTATTTTGTCCAGAAATCATGCAGTATAATGATTAATGTTCATGCCAAATTATTTTTCATGAAATATAAGGAAATAAAATTAATTTTCTTAACTCATCAGATTTAAATTATATACAAAAAAGTGAACACATATGCATGCATATTAGAGTAGATAACTTCAAATAAAACATAAGAATTAAACAAAATATAATTAGTGCATTGGGAAAGTAATCAAGATCATTTGAAAGAAATTGTAAAACAGAAATTTGATTTATGTTAAGACAGAGTATCACAAGATTAGTATAAAAATGACTGCAAGACATCAACAGTTTCATTTTTATAAAAACCTGTTATTCAGAATGTGTAATAGAGAAAAGATTAAGATAGAGAAGTAGTGTAGAAATGATTATTAAAAAAAAAGTAGGATCGTGACTTATAGTCTAGTCTAATAATTTTGCAGAAGTTATGTATTTTTTCTTAATTCAGGTAAAAATCAAGTTTTTCAACAGAAAACAAATATCAAATAATCAGTCAAAAATATAAAATAAAAATGAACTTCAATGTTTTATAAGTTAAATAATGCTTTTACAGCAGACAGACAATAAGCTACATAAACAATAGGCAATTACATCTTACATGCAGATGGTTAGAAATAATAACAGAAAGCAGTACAGATAAGCATTAAGGTTTAAAACTATATTTTTCAGTTAGCTTGACTTTTATAAATGCTTATTTGATGCTAATTTTCTATTATATAAAAAGAACAAATAAAATTATTAGAAATTTAAAAATAGCTTTTTCTTAGTGTTAATTTTTATGAAATATAAGAATATACACATTGTGTGTCTGTATATGCTAACATGTGTGAGATTGTGTAGTTACAATTTGTAATTTGTTTGTCATAATCTAAGTCAGTACCTCGAGGAGCAGGTGTGTTGACATAGGCAGTTGTACTATTGGATGGAGACTCTGCCTCGTCACTGGCGCTGTCCTCCGATGAACCTTGTGATCCAGAGTAGTGCCGAGCCGGTGTAGAGGTTCGTGCACATGAACTAGAATTAGGAGCACCATGTGCAGCAGAGTGCAAACCATCTTTATAACACGTGTCCTTCTCATGGCCCAGTGATGACGATGATGACAAATCACTGGACACTTTTTCGGAGAATGTCCGATAGGCAGATTTCTCACTGCCCTCATCACTCGGTACAGACGCATATTTTTTGCCCTTGTTGCGACGTACATAACGCATATCTTCATTATCTTCATACTCATCATCGGTCTCATAACCTAGAAATAAATAAATGAATCATGCACATTTGTGATAAGCATGCAGCATTCACCAAAACAAAGTTTTTTTTTTTTAAAAATGTTCAAATAAATGGATAAATAAAAAAATAAATCACAAACACAAGTAAACAACAGCAATGCAACATTGGGACATGAACAGAAAAAAAAAAAAAAAAGTCAAAATAATCATGTAAATAAAAAATACAACATAATAAACATACCAAAAAGATAAACAGAGCCATTAATTTTTGTTGAAGGTATAACAACTAAGCAGTTATATTTAATTATAAACAATCTAATATCAACTTTAAAAAGAGGTGTTAAGCCTTTCTTGAGAACATAAATAAACTAATGACGAATGTGGTTTGCATGTTAGATGCTTTTAACAAATCATGGCTTACTTTAAGTTGGTGTGCTCTTCAGTTAATTTCTATATCATATGCATTTACATAATGGAATTATTTAAAAACATGGCTTCTAAATTTTCTCATTTCTACCAAGTTTGAAATTTCAAACATGTATTTTACTGCCCTGTATATTTTACTCAGAATAATATAAAGGTAAAAAAATTGTAAAATAACACAATTGTAATAAAATATCCTTACTAGACAATATTTTAAACTAATAATCCATAGAAAAATCAATATTCATTTCTCATTATGAATGAAAATCAAATTTTTTTTTTAATGTTTCATCTATACATATTTATAAAAAAAAAAGAAACAAACAAAAAAAAACTATGATTCCAAGTGGATGAAGCCAACATGATTACCCCAGAACTTCCCAATAGATTTGAATCTTCCTTATTAAGAAAACTTCTTCATATTTATTTGAAAATACCACATGAAGAAACTGATACAATAATATTTAAGGAAAAAGTTGCCTATAAAGGAATCAAATTACAGTCCTAAGTATATTTGTCTGATTTTTTTTTGTGATTAGGAGATATTTAAAATTAATTACTAATAATTAAAAGAAAGTGATTACAAAGTGGTGAAATTTACCAAAAATTTAATTTATCTAATATGTAAGCTATCATAAAATTACTGAAGTGTGCTTATTTAGCAGATGTGCATTTCTTCATAACTTATTTCAAGTTTTGTGCAGAAAAAATTGATCTGAAACTAAATAAACAAATGTGGTTTTCAGAAAATGAATCTACACAAAATTAAGGAATTATATACAATTTTACAATAAGCAAATTTTCCTGACTTCCACACACATTCTGAATAATGTTTGTGCAATGAGTGAAAATAAGATTGAGAAATCATTTAAAAAAACTGAAGAAATCAGCTTATAATTGAGCTAAAATAATCATTATAAATATATATAGAGGATTAAAAGACATCAGTTTTTCTTTCATTTATTCTTTTTCTTAATTACAAAGAATTATTGAATTTTAATGTAAACTTGCAACATTAATATATTTAAGGAATTTAAAAAGTATTTTAATTCTATGTGCATGCAACTATAAGCAGATTGCATAAAAATGAATTTGAATTGGATTGTGTGTGTGTGTGTGTGTGTGTGTGTGTGTGTGTGTGTGTGTGTGTGTGTGCGCGCATGCACACAAGAGACTAATTTTGCGGGTCAAGTCTAAATATGATAATAAATATAAAATATTGAAAATGGGTTTAATATTCAAGGTTGGATTTGAACGTTAACAGAATATGTATTTCCTTAATGAAAAAAAAAATCATTTCACTAAATAAATATCATTGTGAAGAGGATTCTTCCAGAATAAATTGTTAAACTGGACATGACTGAATGAATATCAATTCAAATCTAAAATAAAACAAAAATGTTACTGAATGAATCACATCCATAAATTATATCTACATACAAAAACATTTTGAATAGTTACAAAAATTTTTTACCACAGAAAGAAAATTTTAAAATGTGATACTTATTCTTTTGTAAGAAAATTATAATCAAAGTTTTAACAGTCAGAGTCATGCTTCAAAAATATATACTGTCAAGATTTTTTAGCAATTGTATTTCCAAATACTCTTTCTTTAACTTGAAAAGAGAAAAACGAGTCAAGAAAATTTTAAAATGTGGCACCATAATCTTTCACTTCTAGTAGTAAGTAATATTAATAATATATGAATATTTTTAAAATATATGAATAAATTTAATGCAACAAATTATTTTATGTTTAGGAAAAAAAGATTTTCCAATAAAATAAATGTAGTCAATCAATGTGCAAATTTCTTAAACTGTGCTCCTTTACTTTAAATAATAAAGGTCTCAAATTCAGTAAGTAATCAAAACAAATTCATGTTTTAAGCAAATCTGCAATAATTCGTACTTTTTAAAAATCAACATAATCTTTGCAAGTGAAAAAGCCAGCTGGAGAGAATATTTCGTAAACTTAACCCAGAAAGATTTCCCAAAGCAAAAAGCATACAGTAATCCAACAAAATAATGGCAAAATGCAGCAAAAAAAGTAATCAATAGCTTAAAAAAAAAAAAAGAAAAGAAAAAAAGGCATGCAAATAAAACAAAAACAAATCAATACAGGTTTTCAGGAGGACACACCACTACAATAGATATAATACAAACCAAAATACTTTTAATAAGCAAAATTAAATCAAATTAATGTTGGAAAAATCATATCTCAATCAATATTGAAATAGTGCTATTTTAATGGGATTTTTCACTGTAATTGTGTGTTGAACATTTTTTATTTTCAACCAAATATAAATAATAAAAGTTTGTTTTTTATATATATATATATATATATATATATAGCATCGGGTGAAAGGTACCTCAAGTTTCTATTTTTAATTGAGATGATACCTTTGATTAATAAAATACACCCTATTTTAAGAATAATACTTCAGTGGTGTAGCACTAAAAATCTTTTTATTATATATTAAAAAATAAAACAATCCAGAAAGACATGTGAATCACTACCACACAAAAAATTCATTTTTATAATATGTGGAAATATCTACTCTTTGCTTGAAGAAGGTTGCAAAACCAGGAATATATGTAGCAGAATTATGGAAAATAGAGTATAATATATATTTTTAAAATATAAAAATCCACATTTCAACCAAGTTTATCTTCTTTTTTCTCTCATTGGAACAACTATAACTTCCATATATATATATATATATATATATATATATATATATATATATATATATATACACACACACACACAAAGTGTGTACAGATACTACACTGATTCTAAGCAAAAAAAAATGTTGAGCTATTTGTAAAAAATTCTATCATTTTTGATAGGTACTCTGCTAATTTCATAAGAAAAATGCAAATCTACTTGATGTGTAATCAGATAATCTACATTTAAATAATTACTAAAGAAAAGAAAAAGTAATGATTACAGAATCTTAAAATGCTAAGTTATAATTATTGGGAAAAAAAAATATTTCATGACATTTATTTTGGGGTTCATTTTTTTTTTTTTTTTTTAATATTATATACACATATATACTTTTTGGGGAGTCAAATCCCTAAAAATTCAAATAATCACTTAAATTAGAATAAATGATTTCTTTATTTACCAATTATCTATTGACAGGTGTGATCAGTTGGTAATGATAGCAAGATGACAAAAGCATTAGGCATGCAGCATGCATATGAAATATAGGTAGACTATCACAGGCAGGAAGTTAAAATAATTAAATGCAAAATATGAGGGGAAGAAAGAAAATACAGACAAACATGAACAAATCTTGGTTAAGAAGTCACTAGCAGGACAACTTAGTTGTTTAGTTGAAAACCGTGATCATTTTGTTCTCCTCTTTACAAATAATCCACATCATTCAGACAGGTTGTATATTATATATACATTTTACATTTACCCAAACAGAATAAATTCTTTTTCATATAAAATATCTGAAAATAGTTTGCATAAAAGTTGTGAAGCAAATTCATAAGCAGTGAACATCCATTTTTTATTATTCAGACATTTTCCTTTTTTGTCTATGGGGCAAAATTATTTTTAAAAAATCTAATATTTATATAATTTTAATTAAAAGTTATGAAATTTAGCAAATAAATTGATATTCTACCAATGACTAACTTTTATAAGTTCTTATATTTTCATTCTATTAAGTTTTAATTTATTTCTGTCAGAAAAGTTTCCTCATTTAACAAATTTAACACAATGAAAAACACTAATTTTATGCATTAAAATCAAAAGGACAAAATAACTGTTTAAACTACTTTTATGAACATAAACCTGATGGGTACTGAAAAGTTCTTGGTTTGGTTTGGCTTGGCCCACCTCCTCACATATTACCAAATGACCAAATATCAGATTTAGGGGAAATGCCTGCTTGGTTGGGTAAAGAACTCTTCAGCACGCTCTCATATATTCAATTAAATCTTTTCCCATCTTTTACAAAAACTGTGAGATTACTTTTGTAATGCTCTTAGTAGGTTTCTAAGTGCATCTCTATTTACACATAAAAGTTGATTACTTTTCCAACATCATCAGGAAATAATATACAGATTTATACACTTGGATCTTATAACAGAATTTATTAAAAACTATGAAAGTTGAATGTAGCTAATGAAAATTATCCTTATAATCAGTTTCAACCAAAATTTTTATAAAGAAAAAAAAAAGCAAAGCATTGTAATGAACTGCTACTTCTTTGGTTTTATGTTTTGATCTTGTTACCTTATTCTTAGACTGCAAGATAGAAAGAAAAATAAATTTGACTTTATTTTATCAAGTAAAACATACTAAAAGAGTACTATATGAAATAAGAAAACAAACAATTGTCTATCCCAGATATTCAATTTTAAAACAGCTCAAAAACCCAATGCTTTTATCAATAATAGCATTGCCGAATTATTACCAGAGGAAAAAAAATTTAACATTTTATGTAACTATTTTTTATTTTAATCAAACTATGATGTAAAATAAAATATTTCCAGATTAAAATATTAACAATCACAATAATGGTTATTGATGTGAATAGAAAGTCAATGGGGAATTTTTTTTAACAATTACACAGAAATACTTCAAAATATGTACATTAAACTGCTGACTTTTTACAATATGTCTTCTGTGAAGGAGTCATACTCTTGCAAAAATTTTTTTTTTAAAAGTACTTTTCTACATATCCATAAATTTGATGTTGTTGAATAGTAAAATAATCTATACAACCATATAATTTTACAAAAATCTTACTAGTTTTGTTAAATGGAACTTCTAATAATTGTACATTTTATCTGTTACATATTAGCTGTATTAATTTTAAAAAGTGAGGAAGAGAAGATCAAATTTTTGCATTTAAATTCTTTTAAGAATTTGTATAATAAATATTTGTAAACACTCAAAACTTGGTACATTAATAGGGTTACTCATTAGAATACTTTTTAATATACTTTTTGTAAAGTTCTGTCATTAAAATGTAATGTTTTATCAAGTTATTTTTTAATATGTCAATAAATATGTTTTGATAACTTGATCTAAATAACTAACCTATATTAATATGTAAATATTCACTTACAATGTATTTTGATATTAAAATTATATGAAAATATTTTTCTTCATCTTTTATGAGAATCATCTTATCTATCACAATTTAATTTTTAAAATAAAATTGAACAAGAATAACAACCTGTGTGAATTAGCCATTGACTATATTTCATTTACATTAATTTTTTAATTAATTTTCCTCACAATCCAAAGTACATTTGTGTCTATAGTATTGCAAATCTTTCTTTGCATTTATTGGCAATGATTTGATACAGATCTATACAAATAAAATGTGTATTGCCCACACAAACATGTAGATATTTATTGAATCAAACAATAGAAAGTAGGTTGTTGTTTCTAAAAAATAAGATAAATAAATTGAAAATTTAAAAATAATTCTATTAAGTCATTTTTTCAAATTCAATACAAATAATCAAGTATAATCACAAATTTATTTTCTTTTTACTGATTATAAAAGCCATCAATTGTTGTTCAATTCATGTTAAAGGGTCTTTCCAATTTATTCCAATGTTTCATCTCTCTCGCAAAATAGCATCTATGACTTTTTTACAGTGCTTTTTGAAAAAAAGAAATGATTGGTGAATGACACAGGAAGGAAGCGGGAACAATGACATACACACTTAGTTGGCACAAAAAAGGGCAGCAAACTCCAAAAAAAGGAAGTAATTGTTCTTTGAGTGTATCGAAATTGCCTCCCTTTTACTTGGCCAATAAGATTAAGTAACATTTTCATGTCAAAATCTAGAGTTGTTTTTTTTCAAATTTTTTTAATTTATTCTTTGTGTGCAACTGCTGTATTCGTGCCACTCAATGAAAATATATGGATATAGGTATGATTTGTTTTTTGTCCCATTTAACAATATTTAATTGTAACTTTTACTATAAATAGTAAAATATATCAAAACATTTTCAATCCTTTAACAGTGTATGATTCTGAAGGTTTTTTCATCAAATTTATAACATGAAATATAAATTATTCATATTCTTTTCATTGCCAAGACATTGCATTTTTATTTCCTCCAGTAGTGGGAAATGCAGAAAAGAGCAAACTAAATTACATTGAGCAAAATAGAAATTTTTGTACAAACTATACTAACTTGGTACAGTGAATATAAAAATGAAACTGAATAGTGCCAAGTATGAAACTGTGAGGACAGACTCTTTTTTTTTAAAAACTAAACACAAAAAAATAGTATATACAAGAGTTCCTTATATTACATGTACAAATTGGTATACATACAAGACATTCAATATATATTTCCAAAATATATAAAAGATTCAGTACAAAATCTTCAATTAAAAACAGAATGGATATGTGAAAGACATTTTGAATGCAATTGTTGGTTAGAGTCCAGAAAAACATACACACTCCTTGTTGGCAATCCAGGGCAGGGGGGATTCATTTAGAAAATGGTAACTCTAAATCAAGTGTGTTAGTGAACAGGAGAGAAAATAATGTAGGTGATAAATTTGGGGGTCATAAAACGTAATTAATTTTGTAAGACATATCATAAACTACTATTAATCATTACAACACATTTTTTCAGTACATCTTTCCATAAAATTTTAATACACACACAAGAAAATTGAAATATAAATGAATATATCTGAAATATAAATTGAAATGACAAAATAGGAAAACATTTTTGCAACAATTTTTGTTACTTTCGTTTGCCTTTGATAAAGTTTCTGAAGAAATTAAAATTTTGCAAAAATAAATTTTCCTACTCTGTTCAATATATACAGTAGCGTCCAAAACTAAGGGACAAAATTTTAAAACCTAATATTTGTTAGAAATAAACTGTGTAAAGCTGAAATTTTGACAACTGGTAGTTGTTATCATCCATAATAACATACTAAAATTTGAATCATTTGCAAAGGATAGAAAAAGAATTATAACAATTATTTATTTATTTTGAAAATAGGATCGTCCAAAAGTAAGGGACAAAATTGAGAAAAACAATGTAAACAGTATGCTATATTCAAATTTTTTGATTTCCTCTAAAGAATAAGTCTTACTTAGTCATTTGTAAACGTTGCATCAGCCGGCACCATGGCTTAAACGCCAAAAACTTGATTACTCTGTGAGACAAGCTATTGTGAAGCTACACAAGGAAAAGCACACCATTAGAGAGATTTCAGAGAAAGTGAAACGTTCCAAGAGTGTTGTAGGCAGGGTTGTTAAATCCTACAATGATACTGGCAAAATAGTTAGTGCTTTTAAAACCGGCAGACCCCATAAAACTTCGCAAGAGAAGATCGAATAATGCAGCGTATGTCATTAAAGGACCGTTTTAAGTCTTGCACAGAAATTAAAAGGGTTATGAATAGTACCTCATGTGTTAATGTGTCAAGACAGACTGTTTTTAGACGACTGCAAGAAATAAGGCTGTTTAATCGAACCCCAGGGAAGAAACCACTTGTTAGTCCGAAGAATAAGAAGAAGAGATTAGAGTTTGCAAACAGGTATGTAATTTGGACATATGAAAATTGGGCAAAAGTATTTTTCAGTGATGAAAGCAAGTTTAATTTATTTGGAAATGATGGAAAAAACAATGTAAAGAGACGTATTGGTGAAAGATTAAGTGTAAAGTGTACTAAGAAACCTGTCAAGTTTGGGGGCGGAAGCGTCATGGTATTTGGAATGTTTTCTAGCCAAGGTACAACGCATCTTGTCCGGTTACAAAGTCATGTAAACGTGCAGATCTATAAAAACATTGTTCAAGATCATGTTGTGCCAATCATACAGAATTCAGGTTTCGATAGGGCTACCTTTATGCAAGATAATGCCTCATATCACAAGGCAAATTTGGTAATGAGTTACCTTAGCTTAGCAAGATTTGGAAATTATGGATTGGCCACATAGAAAGTCCTGACTTAAATCCAATAGAAAATCTTTGGAAGACCTTAGGAGGAAAGTTATGGAAAGAAATCCCACTAACATGGAGGATTTGTGGGTGAAGCTTCAAGAAGAATGGTCTAAAATTAGTATCGAGGATTGTCAAGAACTGATTCGTTCTTGTAGTCGAAGATGTGCAGCTGTCATTGAGAGCAATGGCTCATTTACTAAATATTGATTGTGCATGTATTTTTATTGTTTTTTTGCCGTTTACATTGTTTTTCTCAATTTTGTCCCTTACTTTTGGACGTTCCAAATTTGAAAATAAATAAATGTTATAATTCTTTTTCTATCCTTTGCAAATAATTCAAATTTTAGTATGTTATTATGAATGATAACAACTACCAGTTGTCAAAATTTCAGCTTTTCACAGTTGTTATTTCTAACAAATATTAGGTTTTAAAATTTTGTCCCTTAGTTTTGGACGCTACTGTATATATGAGCAAAAAAAGACAGGTGAGAGACAGAAAAGTGACCTCACGTTTCATTTTTTGTATTATCACTAAATTAATCCAAGATATGATTACTGAGTTTTTTTTTTTTTAAAGTTTAAAGATTTCGAAATTAGAATATTGTGAACATCCAGAAAAAAGCAGATTTTAATCAACTTTCTTTCAGAATGAATTATCAGACTGTCCAAACTATTCACAAAATTTTTACACTGCAGTAAAGATTATTTATTCTATCCAGCAACAATACAAAGTTTATGAATAAATAAATATTAATATATTAGGAATATATACTAAATGTATAGTGCTTAACAATCCAAGATAAGCACTACTTAAATTCATAATTTGACAGTTCTCTTATCTTTGAAGAACTTGCTAATATGTCAAGCTGTTAAAATGACTTGAAAATGTTAATTTTTTTTAAACATAAGAATCACTTTTTTCTATTTAAAGGTACTTTCAATTGAATTTAAAGCATTAACTCTATAGAAAAAACTTGAAAAATGTTAATCATTAATAAATATTTCAAGAAATTACACATAAATTGTCATCAATTTTTTTCCTCATAAAACTTCAAATATTAAAATATTTCTATCAACAGTTCTTGAATTCAGAAACAATACAAAATTAATGGCCACTTAAGATATTCTTTCTGATAAAAGAGGATAAAAAAAAGTTGAATTTTTGTTTAGCATAGGAATTTTATCTGTCATATAACCTATGCCAAAAAGAAAGAAAAAAAGAAAAAAAAGTGCATTTCAATATTAACAATCCAACTGCAAGAAAGTATTATGCATTTGTTTCTGACATGTCCTCAAATTGTTTATCATGTATACTTTTAAACTCTCATATATGTCAATACTTTTAAATGTATATCATCCTCTGAATTTGATATTTTGAAATTCTCAATTTATGGCAAATATGTCTAAATTAACATCTTTTAAATGTATATCATCCATTTATTCTTGAATTTGATATTTTTAGATGGTTAATAGATTTCAATAGAAAATTTTGAAAATCAATCAAAGCAATAATGTCTTTTTATAACCATTTTTTCAACAGACAGCAAATAAGTTTTTTAATTAATTTGTCAGTAAAGAAACAAAAAAAAACCCTCCAATATTCATGGTCCCATATAAAATTAAATAATGCTTTAGATATGGTAAATAACTATTTTGAAATTGTATAATAAAATGAATTAAGCAAGTTATACTGAAATTTAAAAATTACTATGAAAATTGTAGCAGAAAAAATATTTCCCTATGGAGAAAAAAATACGCTCAAGTCAAATTTGCAAAAAAAATCATTAAGATCTGTCAATTAGGCATTTTTTTTTTTACCTTTAGTGAGAGTCTGAAAAAAAAAAAAAAAAAAAAAATGATGATGCCATGAAAATTTACTTTTGACCAAACTCAAGATAACTATGGAACTATATAAACAAAACAAAAAGAGATAATTCTTTTATTAAATTATATCTGTATTTTAAAAAAAAAATTAACTTTTAAGAAAGGAATTGGAGGCTAATTCCCTATCAGTAAAAATTTAAATAGATAATCATATTTTCCCTTATTAAAAACCACTGATTTATATCTTAATAAGCTGACATAAGACAAGAGCTTTAAAAAATTCTTTAGATAAAACACAAACCAAAAACTATATCCAATACACAATTGCAAATGCTTAATAAGTAAATTAGTGAATAACTAACAAAAGTTGTTAGTGAAGGATGAGATTCACTTGAAGAAAATGAAAAAAAATCACACTGAATATACTTTATAAATATTTCATATTTTTACTAATTCAAATACTCATCATATTTTAAATATAACAATACTAAGTAAATTTACATTGGAATTAAAAGAATACTATATTAAAAAAGCTCTTTTAAGCAGTATATCATAGGTTATATCTTAGCATACTATTTTCACTAACAGTATTTTTTTTTACTATACATCAACTATTTGCAGACAATTTCCAACCAGAAATAATTCAGCATGAAGTTTTGTATTCTTTTTAAGAAATTAGTAAATCTATTAGAACATAATTATCTTGTGAAATAATAATAAAAATATTGTTAATAATTACTCCAACCAAAATTGAATATAAGCCCTTATAAAGAAAAAGGGAGAAGGAAATCTGACAAAGTGACATCAGTATCTTCTTATCCAATGTTATGTCCAGCTGCAAAAAAAAGAAAAAAAAAAAAAAAAAACACAACTCACCTTTTGGTGTCTGATATGTTTTGCCATCATTTCTTGTGTACTGGTTCTCCAGCAAACCATCTTTCTCACTCTCCATCTCATATACTGAAGAATTGGGAAAAAAAAAAAAAAAAAAAAAATGTTCATCTTACAATCTCAAAGTCAAAACAAAATACCTAATTAGTAATATTAGTCTTCAATTTGCAAGAAATAGTTATTTTCTTTATCATTAATGAAAACAGGTTGTGGAATATTGAATGTTATGTGAGAGCCAAAAGTTTAGAGGACTTAATGGCATTTTACACAACCAGCACTAAAAACAAACATTACATTAAAACCAATATAGCTAGCCTTGATAATTTTTTTACACTATTTATGTGCAGACAATAATTTGATACTTTGATTACATAATTATTCAAGGGAGTAAAAATCTCAATATTTAAGTTTTAATTTACTGATTTCAACCATTTTTCTTATTAAATATGAAAAGGTATGATGATAAATTTGTAAATAAATATTTCTCTGATGAATTTGGTTTTTATTTTTTAATCGAGTGATTGTTTTTTTCATTTAAATCATTTCATATTACTTGCCTTCTAGTTATTGACAAAGATAAATTCGTGTATCGCGTTGTCTAATATGTAAAGCCACCATGCCTGGATCTTATGAATTTTTAAAAAAAATTTTCTAAGAAAAAAGAAAAATATTGAAATTCTACCCTATCCTTACCTAGAGTTTTCTTCTATCTTTAACCACACAATTAAAAAAAAAGCTTCTGATTTCAGGACATAATTATGAACATTATTCTTTAAGGTCAACATGTACTTTGATGTATTTGAAAGCTAACCATATATGAAGCAATTTGGATAACAACATAATGCCTAATACAGGCCATCTTTGTTAAATTAAAACACCTTTCCACATTGGAATAACTATGTTCACAGCTAATTAGTAACCCTGTAGTGAACTGAATACATGTAAATTAATATTGTATCACATTTCTTACATTTGAAATAAATCTTATAGTAATAATCATTGCTCCTTATCTTAATTATGACTTGTTATTTAAAGCAATTTCTGAAAGCATTACAAAGATATGGTAAGCACATAAATTTAGAAACCATTTTCAAAATGTAAAAATTCATTTTAAATTTCTGATTTTTGTAATAAACAACTGTAGGCAAAATTTTTATTCACTGTTTTTACATTAAAGTACAATTTAACAAGTACTTAATGATATACTTTTAAATGAGGGTAAAGTTTTAAAGAATTGTTAAAAATGAAAAACATCTTTAAATTATTTAAAACTGTGTCACTGAAATTATCCCACCATAAAGTAGGTGTTGTAATAACTACACTTTCTTATATGGGCCCACTTTGCTGTGGTGTAATGGTTAACAAGTTGGTTGCTACTGATAAAAAAGACTTAGTAGTAAATTCAGTCTTTATTGGCTGTTCCATGGTGCCTTGCACCCAAACTAAGCCGCACTTAGGAAATATCTATATGGGCACATCCATCAGACAAAGTACACCCTTTCTATATGGGCACATCCATCAGACAAAGCACACACTAACTCAAGTAACTTAATATGCTAAAATAAATCAGTGACAATAAGAATCCTCTTTGTTTTGTATCAGGAAGATTTACAATGATGATACAGACAAACACAAAAATATCTTCAGCTTTTAAGTTTGTTACAATTTTAGTTAGAAACATGTACATTAGTAAATGTGTTTATTTGTACTTAAAATATGAGGATGTGTCTGGCCAAGAAAGGATTTTCAAAAAAATTAATGTTTTATCATTCAGTTAGATTTTGAAATGTAGCTCACACTGAAATTTTTGTCAGCAATCCATTGTACACATGACAAAGTTCAATAAAAATAATTTTTAATTTACCTTATAAAATTATAACAAAAATATATTGTGTATGTTTGAAGGTCACCTACCATAAAGTGATGTTTATTAAGTCAACCTCATAGACCATTGCTTGTGCTAAACTAAGCTAATTTTAGTAAATATCTGTTAAAATAATCCTGAAAGTAGAATTACAACAATTTTATAAACCAATATCAGAGTAAAAAAAAAAATACTTTTTTTTTTATTTTTATTTTACTTTCAATACATTTTAACAAAGTTTTCAAAACATAATTTAAAATATCTTCATTAAACAAAGTTTCAATAGTCTGTTAAAACAAGGTATACCTACTCTATATAAACATAGAATTTGTAATAGAGGGCAAGTATGTACAAAAAGCATAGTACAAAACAAAGCCAATATTGAACAGGTAGTTTTAAATAACTCAAGGAATTTTTTTTCCTTTTTAAATAACAGGAAAGTTAATTTATATAGGTACCTCCACAAGATCGCTAAAAAAAGAGCATAGCATTATGAAAAAGACACCAAACTTGACGAAAAGAAAATTTTATCGTCTGAATGTTTATGTTATTATTAAGAGGAAAGATCAAAGTTTATTTTAATTACTTTTTAAAATTTTTCCTCCTTTTTAGAACAATCTGAATTTTCATTTAAAAATCCTTGTTTCTCTTTGTATCACTGGAACTAGTAAAATAACATATACAATTTTTAGCACATTTTTTGTATGACACACATTAATTTGGAAAATCTTGTAAAAATAAAACTAATTGTCGGATGTTAATGAAACTTTCAGAAACTATTCACAGATGATCAAAATTATTATAAATATGTTTTCTTTTATTAAAGTCATGGCAGAAATAGTTTTTTTTTTATATTTATTACCCCTCCCCCCAATAACTAATTTTATGAAAACTCTAGAAATTCCACTTTAGTAATTACAATAGTTAAAAACACAAAGCTTTGAGGAATGCAAATCATGTTTTTTTTTGTTTTTTTTAATTAGACCCCACTACCTGAAAATCAGCTCTGAATTGTAACATACAAAACTCAATAAAACAAATATATTACTTAATTTCAAATGTTTTTATTTGCCTTTAGTTGTTTTTATGAATATGGACAATATTTTCTGAAAACAAAAAAATTTTTCGATGAAAAATGAATTTTTAATACAATTATTAGTTGTTTTTTAATTATAATAGATTTTTACATTTAAGTTGTTAAAATATTATAAAATTAGTTAAAAGCCACATCCACTTTTGTAAGTGTCCTTATGAGAGATCTTTTTTTTAGCGTGTTGTAAATTGTATCATTTTGACTAATCAGAAGACCCGCAGTAATTAAGAAATGTAATTTTGTGTTTATAATCGGGCTCTAATTATAAAGTACGGAAGACCAACCAGAATACAATTAAGTTGTGTTATTTGAGTTAAGGCCTTTACTTTTGCGAAACACATGTGAAGTTTATTTGATTTTTCAATTTCAACTGAGAAAGGTACCTAAAAGTATCAGTATCATCTTATGAAATTTATATAATCTTATTTTTATATTAATCTCAGTTATGGCATTTTTTCCATAAATGAAATATCAAAATTAATAATAAAATGAATGGAAATACAAATAACACAGTAAAATGTAGTAAATGTACATAAAATTATAGTATTTTATGTACACTTCTGATAAAATTTCATAAGAAAGGTACCTATAAATTAATTAGATACCTTTCTTACGAAATTTAATCTAACTCTTAATTTCTTTATAATATATTTTTCATAAAGCATTGTAAACGTAAAGGTGAAAGCTAAGCGTAAAAAACAAAAAAAATTAGAGCGCTGAAAGTTTTCCTTAAAAATAACGAGGTAAATAATTTGTTCACTTAAATGTAAATAATTTCACTTTTCTCCTTCCGTAGAACAAATTAGCCTCACGGAATCTGTCAATATGACATTCATCACCTGCCGAGTGACACGAAAGTTTATGACTTGCTTCGTTTTATTTTCAAATTACATCTTTTCAGCACAGAAGCTAAGTTAAGCTTGGTTCAAAATATTTTAAATAAACATTATAATTTCTGATTTTCTTAAAATAAGTTTTGAAAAAACGATATTTGATATTTAAAAGAATTTCAAACTGAGATTTTCATTTTTTTTTATAAAATTGAAAAAAAATGGTTGCATCTGTCAATTTTGCTGACTCAAAAAAAATCAAGATTTTTAACGAAACTTTCAGACATGCTAGGAATGATTAAAAAATGTAAAAAAATACCCCAAAAATACTTTGATCTTTCCTCTTAATAAAAACAAATATTTAGACGATAAAATTTTGTTTTCGTCAAGTTTGGCATCTTTTTCATCATGCTATGCTCTTTTTTTAGCGATCTCATGGAGGTACCTAATAAAATATGATATAGTTCATAAAGATTAAGCAATTTGCCAGCAACAAATTTTAACCCCACTCTGCTCACTTGAAGAAAACTTCATTCAACTGCTCAAATGAAAACTATCTCCAGAAATGTCATATTCAAGAATTATATACAAATTGTTTAAAAAATTATCAAAAGATTTCACAATATAAAAGCCTGAAAATCTGTAGGAAATCAATATCAATAAGTTGAGGTGAGTTTTGATAATATTTCAATGTTTTTCCATGTTATCTATAAAGCATTATGAAAGTGAGTGAGATTTTCTGCCTGTAGATGAAATCTGTCTGGAAATGTTTTATCTATTTAAGGTTGATAAAAAGAAGCCTACCAAGCAGTGAGCCACCTTCAAAGAACTTCTCTTGGGACCTCACTCACTCAGTTCAGTATCCCATCCACTTTTCAAAACAGTCTGCAAAGACTTTCAGTCACATTCTTGCATTCTCCTTAATGGTTTGAAATCTTGCTTTCAGCAACAATTTTAAGTTTGGGAAAAGCAAGATACATTATATATTGCAAAAAAAAAAAAAAAAAAAAAAAAGGAAAGAAAAGAAAATCCTTTTACATGGGTACCTGCACTAAAATCACAATACTTAAAGTTTAGATTAATTTTTAAAAAATGATAAAGCTTTCTTGAAGCTTTCATTGAAAGCTAAAAGGATTAAATTTACTATTTCCAGTAAGCAAAATACTCTGGTGTATTCCAAACAGAAATAATACTAATTGGAATTTATTTTTATTTTATTTTTCAGTAAAATTGTTAGTCATCCATTTTTTTATATATTTGTAAACACAAGTTTCATTAAAATCCGGCAATCATTTGATTTTTGGAAAAATTTACAAATCAAAGTGTAGAAAAAAAAAAAAAAAAATTTAACCAAAATTTCAAACATGCAAGAAAGGTATAAAAAATTTAATAAAATAATCAAAAATACTTTGGTTTTTATCTTAATAATAACAAATATTTTGATAATAAAACTTTGTTTTCCTCAAGTTTGGGCCCTTTTTGTCATTTTTTTTTTAATGAAAAAGTAGAAGGTACCTACTTTTAGATCTATGGAATCCTGAGATCTAATTCTCACACTGTCAATTGTTGATTTCCTTTCATTACAGCCCACACACATTCAATATGCCCAGGTGTTTTGCTTGTTAAAGGCCTTCCAGAACACGGATCACTATCAGTAGATTCCCAGCCAAGTATTAAGCATTAGTACCAAAATTTTAATCCAATTTGCTCAGTGAATCAACCTCAGATGAATGCCCAAGTTACAAGCATATTTGCTGTAAGTGTAATGGTCACATAATACTTCAGTTTATGATAGCTCACTGCCAAATGAGTAACTCCTCCACTTTCTGATTGGTTACCAAATTACATCAAGGCTGCACAAGATATTTCAAATATCCGGATACTTTCCAGACAGACCATATAATTAGAAAAAAGGGTCCATGTGTGCTTTGCACATCAAGGAATCAGACAGAGATCGGGTTTTTGCTAACAATATGATTTCCACCAGAAAATACATCATCTACAAAAACATGTCAGTGAGTAATTCCTATTTCTGTTTATTCTTCAGTTCGTTGATGAAGGACACAGGTGTGTCCAAAAATTCCAAACTTAAAACCTTTCTCCCCATGCTTCATTACTGTCATATGGTTAATAATTAATATTTAATAAATGTTTATCATACAGATTATATTGATACCCTTTCGTTTGTCCTTGTTTTATTAAATAACCTAGTTATTTTATATAGTGTAGGACAGTGGTGTTGTTGATTAGTAATTTTTTTATATTGCGAATGTGGACCAAGAAAACAACAAATTCAAACTACAGGTCTTAGAAGCAATTTATATTAAGACAATTAAAGCCAGCACTGAACAGAATCAACTAAGAATACTACAGTAATGTTCTGAAATGCCTGTAAAGGAACATGACCATGACATTATAACATGGAAAAAATTCCATAATGGATAATTTTTTCATGTTCTAATGAACGCTCAGCACATTGTCAACCATTTTGCATTTAAAAGCATAATGAAAACATTACAATACAGCTTTGTATAAATACTTGTACTAATGAACAACATATAGTTTTGTATTATTTGCACCTCTGAAGATGATCTTGGAAGAAGATCAAAAGTACTTGGAAAATGAAAATAAAAGAAATTTAAACAGCTATAGAACATCCTTTAATATCAATACACGGAAGATTATTCATGAGTATGAACAGATTTTGTTAAAAATTAGCAGACATAATGTCTATAATTTATTTAATCAGCCTAAAATTTTATATATATTTTAATAAATACACATATGCCTAATTACAGTGTGCGACTAGAGTTTCATTGGTTACCCAAGTCATTGGGCACAAGATATTGTTTATTTAAAAAAAAAAAAAAAAAGAAAGAAAGATGGGATGAACGCTGATTCATAGTTCAAAATTAAAATAGCACAAAAATAGTACTAGAGCAATAAGTGCAGGTATGAGTCAATGAAAAAAAAAAAAAAAAAAGAAAAAAAAGAAAGAAAATTTTCTGTACATACAGCTAGACATAAGTTCTTTCCGTTTATTTAGTAAATTTGGATTATTAATATTTTTTAGGATGAAGAATTTTTCATGCAAACAGATTGCACTTGTCCCCCCTGCCTGGGAATGGTTAAAGTGTTTGTATACTAATTTAAGAAAGGTTCTGACATTACTATTGAAAGGTGGGTTGAACCAAATTATGTATATACCTACACCTCATTTCCTGTACTTAAACCCTGGTATTGCTCTAGTACTATTTTTGTGCTATTTTATTTTTGAACTATGAATCAGCATCCATCCCATGAGCATCCGTATACTTTTTTTAAATAAAGTATAAGCTATATCTTGTGCCCAATGACTTGGGTAACCAACAAAACTAGAGTCACACATCAAATGTAGGTATATGTATATTTATTAATATTAGGTATCCCAACACTCAGCTCATAGCCGATGAAATTCTTAACTAAACACTAAAAAGGGCATATATTCAAACTCGTCGTGTTATTTCATTCAATATCTCCATAAAAACATAATGCATACCAAATACAAGCTTATTTCATGAACTTTGTTTCTATCTTATTTATTTTTATATGTACTACAGTGTGCAAGGAACATTACAGTTTGAAAATAGAGACATTTTGGTGATTTTGCAAAATTTTGGCCATTTTTTTCACTGACAGCAGTTTAGACTTTCTCAAATTTTGTAACATGCGTATTCCGCAGGGTTTATTACAATTTTGGTAACACGTTAATTTGAAAGTTAACATTCTAAGCTTCATTTTCATATATTTTATATTTTTAATAAGAAGTTTGTAAACAATTCAAATGAAAAGTTTGATCATAAAATTCAAATGCTTCTTGTAAAAATAAAAACACATGAAATATATCATTAAAACGCTCATTTAATAATCTACGAAACTAAATCAAAATCAAAAATGAAACGATAGTTCCATTTTGCACATGTTTGATTATGTATAATCATGTAGTACTCGCTTCGCCATCATTTCAACTCCACACGACAGTCAATACACAGCGTCAACACAGACACCCAAGAATCAACCAGTATGTTTTCTATGGACAAAATTTTCAAGGAAATTGGTAAGAATTTGTTTTGAATATTAATTTTCTATGATATGTAAAATGTAAATGGGATTTAAAAACCGTTTTCCTCATAAAAACATGAAAAAAAATTGATTTGTTTACTTTATGCTCAGCTTCAAATCACAAAAAAAATGTAGGACTTATTGATTGAAAAATGTTCATATTCAAAGAATGAGATAAAAAACATTCTACAAAAAAAATGCAAAAAAATTCTAGAATGTCTTACGTTTTTGCAGTATTCTCACAATAATTATCATCATTTCAGTTACCAAGTAACATTTTGTTTAAAGTTACCCCTTCAAACAATTTTCTTACTTTATAAATTATCTAATGAATGGATTTTAGTTGCGATTTATTGCTATCTAGATACAAATTTATGATTTAATATGCATTTTCCTAATTTATTATTATTTCTTAGTAATATTAATTTCATACGGATTATGATTGTTTATTTTATTCTAAAATATTTTAATGTGTCAGTTTTAAGGACCACTGTGGAAATAGGTTTGTTGAGAAAATATTTTAGTGCTTCCTTATTTGTTACTCAGGTGTATGGATGACTCTAAATTTATATTTATCCCTGATTGTATTTAGTGCAATTTTTTTTATGAACTACAAATAAACTCAAATTCAGTAAGAAAACATAGACAATAATTTGTAGATGACTACTAAGTAGTACTTCGACAAAACAGAATAGGATTATAAATTCATTTTTTTTCTTTTTGAAGATGATGATGTACAGAATCAGTTACAACGTTGTTTTATGACAAAAGGAAGTGGAAGGAAGATGTCTTTGCCTAAAGTGGAATGTTCCAAGAAGGTGCTGCTTCAAATATATTCATTGAAAGAGAAGTATCAGGAAACTTGGGATTCTGCTATTACTTGGCTACATAAATTGCTCCCAATCTTTCCTAAGAACAGATAGGTACACCTTATTGAGAAAGTTGTAGCAGAAGTTCAGAGTTGTCCAAAAGCAGATCGTCCTGCATTGTACCATGGAGGTAACAAATTTGGGATTCATAGGTGAAAGATGCGAGAGTGTTGGATTGACTCTCAGTGTTTTGTTGGATCCAGCACTGGGTCGTAAGCTTTTCTGTGCAGAAGTAACAAATGGGCTCATACTTAAACTATATAAACTGGATACACCAACAAAGATATACTAGTCAGACTAGAAGAACTTGGGTAGTGCCTGAATTAGATTATTTGGAGGGATTGTATGAAGAGTATGCCAAGACTTACTTTTGACTACTCAGTGAAGAGGTATCCAAACACCCAGCCCACCATTACTGAAAATTTTCCAAATAAACTTTATTTGATTAATTTTATGTTTATTTTTTATGTACATAATGTGAGAGGAACATTACAGTTTTAAGATTTGAGAGAATTTGGTGATTTCATACCACTTACGTAGTGGTATGAAATCACCAAACATGCATCAGAACTTTTGATCAAATTGTGACAGATAAAATATTTTTATTTTAATGATTTCAGTTACAAAATTTAGTGGTTGAATACCACTTCATGATATGGTGAGTTTTCTGTTGTTTTCATTAGTGGGTATCGCTTGGCGTGTGTTAAGCTTCTCTCTCTCTATAGTCCAGAAAATGTACATGTTGAATCAGGACAGTACTTGTTCAGCATCTGCTCCATATACATTCTAATCTGTTGATTTTAACCATGATAAATGGAAAGAGCACCCCTAGAAATGGCTAGATATGAAATTTGGTGTTTCTAGTGTAAGAAGTATTCATTTTATAATACAATTCAAACAAGTCACCTCTTCAGTCTAAAATCGACCTTTCAAATACCTTGTGACAAAGGGTTAAAAAGCAATATTTTCAATTTTGAAGTGGAATAATCCAGAATATATCCATTCTATCACTCCCCCCAAAATTAGGCATGTTACTGGTATAGTCATAATGTTATATTTGAAATTTGGGATGAATGTGGGTCTTATTTCCAGTTTTATGAAATGTCAAACCTCAGGTTATGAGTTGTTTGCACGTCGTTGCAGAGGGTTTGATTTATAAAATTTGCATATTCAGACTGAATTTATTTAAGAAATATGCAGTGATACTATCTGTAATTTTATTATTAATTTCTTTGTTATGTACCTGACAAGCTAATATAATTTTAACTGTTGTTCTTAATTGCTTTTTAAAATATAGGAGTCTAAATATGGTATTTTGTCCTAATTCATAATAGACAAAAAAAAGTTGAGCACATGTGTAAAAATAAAAATAAATCTGCCAAAATTAAACGCTTTGAGATATTTTGATGAAATAAAAACTGCTAAGTTTCTTTAATCATGTAAATTAAGATGCAATCAGATAACACCTAGTACCTGTTTGAAATTTTCATCTGTGATAACTATTAATATATATTTCTCATCTCTGTCTAATCACATTTGAGCACTTATGTCTACACCTCTTGGCTAAATTTGGTAATTATTTATTTGCTATATTATTGTATATATATACTAGCAGTAGAGCCCGGCGTTGCCCGGGGATGTAACAGTAAGCGATAGATCAAGTATGGACGATCATAAAGACTGAAAAATAAAATTGGCAAAGATTATTGTTTAAGGTTGACGGACACGCATGTCTTAATTAGTTTTTTTTTTTTTACGAATTCAAATTCAAACGAAAAACATTGTTTACAATCGTTATGATTTATGGAAATAATACAGTAATTCCATCTGCTTAACGAAGTTTTCCTCCTTCCTTCCCACACTTGCATATAAAGCACGCGTTCACTGATTACACCCTTCCTTTCTCGTTAAGCTAAATATAGTAGTAAACCTTTTCTTTAGTTATTTAAAGCTAATTACAAGTTATCGTCGCTTTATCAGCTCCTACCGCTTTTCCCGCGTTTTTCTCTGACGTCACAGACAAACTAATCGTTTGAGTTCAGTCGGACTAAAAATTTCGATCCATGAAGTTGACCCATTTATTCCTCGTCAGTCAACCTTAAATACAGACAGGGATATCTTATTAACAAATATTTCTTCATCCCTTTTGGCTCGTCGCAAATAATTTTCTTCAAGACGATGCAACCAACAACAAATAAGTCTTCGTCCCTTTTGGCTCGTCGTAAATAATTTTTAGCAGCAAATTCAATGCCTGATCCCAAAATCTGAGATGACTGAACTTTCTCACGACCGTGAACCTGAACAAAAAAGGTATAAAAAACAAAAACAACACAAAAAAACACTACACACACTTACAATACCCAAATCCACAGTAAGTACTTTTTTTATCTGTGCACATCTACACCTCGTGTTAACGAGTTCCTTTTTCCAGAACTTAAAAAAAAAAAAAATTTTCCCACCTTGTTCACCTTGCTATCTTATTTTGCGCAGAACATTTTCCCTGATCTTGTACCACGAGATAATCTACTTGTTTTTCCATTTAATAAAAAAATTACACTTGTTTGAAAAAAAAACTTTTTTTCCGCCTTTGTTCACCTTTGCTATCCTACCAAAAAAAAGTGAAGTTTTGTTGAAATCGGTTGAAAAATGTAGATAGCCTTTCTCTGTAATCTTTTACAATTTATGATTTTTACTTATTGAATACAGTAAAAAAAATTGCATATTTTGCTTGTGGTGATTCATAATTAGAATTCTGATTTGAATATATTTTCCACTCGTTGTTTCTAATACAAAAATATTAACTTTATTTGGGTTTATTAATTTATTACAAGTACTGTGTTCTTTCCTTAATAATTATCATCTTGAAATATTGTTGTTTTTTTGTCTATCAGATTTCTTACGATCGGCATTTTTAAATTATTTTTAATACTTTCTTTTAAATATTGAATTAATTTCAAATAGAACCAATGCCTTATTGATCTGCCTTGTAACAAATTGCAAAGGGAATTGAAAAAAACGGCACTAAAGTACGTGGAATTATCTTTCCCTATTTTATCAAATCGAAAAAAATGATTGATTATCTGTCCTTTTTTTTGACCAAAAAAAAAAAAAAAAAACAATATTTTTAACGAAAATTTCAGACGTGCTAAGAACAATTAAAAAATGTAAAAAAAAAATACCCCAAAAATACTTTGATCTTTCCTCTTTAATAATAATATGAACATTAGACAATAAAATTTTGTTTTCGTCAAGTTCGGCTTTTTTTTCATCATGCTATGCTCTTTTGTTTACATTTTCGTGGGTGAGTTGTCCCCCTTTCATTCTCACGATGTGTCTTAATCGTTATTTCAAATTGATTTTGTTTAAAAAAACAATGTGTTTTTCCCATTTTCGGCGCCATAAGAACTATCACAAGGTAATTTTATGTAGTCCTGTGAAGTTTTGTTGAAATCGGCTAAAAAATGTAGGAAATTCGATCCAATATATAAACGTTACAGACACACACACAATCTGCGTTTTATAATAAGTAAGATATACACAATCCTACAATAAACAAATTAAAAATCACCTAGGACTTATTCAATGGATCAGCATCACTGAAGTTATTAACTGGTTTAAAAAACATTGATAACAACTGTACCTTCATCCAGTTCAATATCGTTTTATTAGAACTACATATAAAAACTCTTTACTTAATTGTTATACTCTATTAAGTATAATTTTATATAATTTATTATCTTATTATTTGATTTATTTATACCATGTACGTACTTTTCAGTTTTGATTAGTTCATTTATTTATACATTTTATTATTTTGATGCTTCCTTTTTTTTTGTAATTTTGACAATTTTTTCCCGTTTTCCTCTTATTTCTTAAAGAGCCTTTTTATTTACGTACTATTAAATAATTATTCTTAAATTATGCTGCCTCTTCAACAAAATGTCAACCATTCGTAGCTCGTTACACTGTATCAAAATTCTGTTTCTAATAGACAAAATGTAGCCATCGAATTTTGAATCTGTGGCTCATGAAATCTTGCTTAACATGGACTGTTTTTTGATTGGTTGAACTCATTATCAACATGTCTTGTCTAGCTTATTTACATTTCTATATCATCCTTATATTTATCTTTCTCTCTTCTTTTTCTTTGAAGATGAGATATCTTATGTCTTTCTTTCTTTTTAGATGAGACTATATCTTATGTCTTTCTTTCTTGCCCGCTTTTCTTATTTTCCTTTTTATGCAGTGAAAAGAGATTGTATGTAAGTAAATATTAAAATTTACCTCCGCCTGATGAGATGCAGTGATATACATCAAAACATGAGTTCATTTATGTAGGGATTTTACATACATGTTCAAATGTAATATCCTATAATAAAGAAGTGTGTGTGTATATATATATATATATATATATATATATATATATATATATATATACACACACACTATGGTGCAAGAAGAAAACAGTTCTCACTGTTAAATAACAGAGCTATTTAATATATTAAAAAATATACTTAATACCTTACATTGATTGCACAGTTTTATGCTATTTACAATCTTCAGGTACAAATTTTGGAGTGACACCGTTTGTTTCATATTGGTTATTGCGAAATATTTTATTGTTGGGATGAATTATTATTGCTATTAAAATGTTTAATTGAATTGTAGTTTATTTTTGACTTTGAATTTAGGCCCAGATTAACATTTAAGACTGAAAATAAGAATTATAAATTTTAATTTAAAACTAACCATTGTTATTTTTTTATCTTACTTTTAGTTTTACTTTCAGTAGCATGATTTTATTATCATTATTATTTTTATTATGTATTATTTTTTATTAGTATCTTAATTTTATCACTGCATTTTTTAATAATACTATAAATCTTACCCCTTTTTATTTTTTTGCAGAATACATTTTTATTGGTTTGTATTGTTTACATGGGAATCTAACTTGCTGACTTATCACCAATGATGTATTGGTACAATTTAACTATTAATTTCACAACCACATGGCTCAGAAGTACTTCACATGTTTTTTAATAACCAACTTTATCAAAACCTATTCTTCCTATAAAACCATCAGCAAATATGTCTTATGTAAACAAACCATTGGCGGTTACTTTTCTCTCAAATTATTTTGCCTAAGAACTCACGTCCATTCAATGGATAGGCTTTTATATAAACAACGGAGTTTTAGAGATGTTTTTTTATTTTGGCTGAAGTAATTTATTTTTACCCAACTTGGTGAGTGTATCCAGGTAGGCACAGAATGATACTCACTAAGTTATCTCCAAGATTTTATTAAGAATCTTTCAACTCCTCTAATTTCTCAAAATTAATTTTCTTAATTAATCATTAAACACAAAGAAGCCTTCTCTTTTGTTTTCCCCCACTTCTAGAACATAAAATTTAATTTAATTGTAAATTGCTGTGAAGCCTCCATGGTGATCTACTTGCCCTATGCAAGTGAGTTGTCACTCACCTCCTCAAATATAGGTTATTGTCGTTGGAGAGAGAGAAATAAAAATTTTAACTGTGATTTTGTTAACTTCATAATGTTCATAGGATTTCACACAGAAAAAAAAAAATCCTTTTTTGCTTTATGCTTGAATTTGACTAGTAGTAAGCCTCTACAACTAAGATTGCTTTTCATGCCTATCTCAGCCATGTAAAACTAAACATCATTTCTATATTCACAATATTGGAAAAAGCCCTTTTCTAATGCTTGGTATTAAACATAAAATGCTTTTACTGTTGTACAAAAATTAAAGAGGAATATTAATTCTTTCAACTTGCAGGAAGTTAATTATTAAATAATGATACTGAGAGAAATTAAAAAAAGCAATTAAGTTCACCAATTATTAGATTTATTTATTATTGATTTTCCTTTACACATGCATAGTGATACATTTTTACCAACTTTATATTGATATTATAATTATCAGTTATTGACCAATACTTACATTGCAAAGATTTAAAACCGAAGTAAAGCAGCTTATTAATTACTTGACATTTTAAAAGTTCCCACAAGTTATATAATTACATAGTTATAAAAAGTAAATGAATAATGACCTGCTCACAGTTACTTTCTTTATATATTACAGATTAAGCAATGTCTACACTGAGCATCCAAAATGAGGCAATATCAGAATTTCTTTTTTTACATTTCCAAGACAAATCAATAAACAGATTTAACATTTTAATTACTTCAATATCGTCCCAATTACAAATCTTTCACAAAGTTATAAATGAACAATAAATTCAGCACACGGATACATTACTTATAGTAAAAAATTTTAACTTATTTCTCATTCTTAATTTTCTACTAATGTTAATCCATTGTATTTCATCTCAAAGCTTTTTAAAATTTTAAGAAAATAACGATAATTCTAGAGTATATATATATATATATGGAATTTTTTTTCTTTTTAATCACTGTACTTATATTTTTTTAAGTTAAAAAATCAATTAAGCAAAATGAATAAATTAAATACTTATGATTTATAAGTCAAATTTATTTCTACAAAGTTTTAAGAATGAAACATTTGAGATGAAGACTAAAAGTAAAATTATTTCCTCAGAAAAAAAATCTATTAGATTTTTTTTTATATATATAGGATTCATAAAATAAAAACAAAAACTAGGATCACAGAAATGTAAAACAGTTTGTGAATCACAAATAGAAACTCAAAGAGAATAAATTCGAAAAGCCAGGAAAAAATTCTATAACATTCTGCTGCTTTAACTAAATAAAATAAAAATTCCAAATTACAATATAATATTACAAAAAAACTTCTAATTCTTGCCTCTCACATGTTCTTCTTTCTATAATATTAAACAAAAATCAAATAACTATAGAAATAGAAACTCAAGAGCAATGATTTAACAAGTCAGAAGAATATATTATCTGATTACTTTAACATTTATCATTTTATAATAAGAGAAATTACATTGAAACTATTTTCAGAACTTTCAGGAACTGTATATATCATATTTTTAACAGTTTTCCAGGATGCCAAAGACACGTTTGACAACCTGTAAAGTGTTGGCATAAAAGGAAACTTCTCTTACTATCCAGAAGATGGTTAAATGTTGAGTTTCATAAATCTTAAAATATTGTTTTAATATTCAGGTTTTATCTCGGAAAAATGTTATATAATTTCTCTTGAATTATGAAAACACAATTTCAAAATATAAATGTTTTAAAAGTATTTAAAAAAAATAAAAATGAGAGAACTATTTATAAAACTGAAAAAAATATCATATTATACTAACACCCCAAAAAGAGAATCAACAGATTAGAAAACAAAGAAAAAAGTTTATACTTGTTTTACCAACACAATTACACTTAAGCACTAAGAGAAATCTATAAGTAAGATGATACATGACTATATTAGACTGTAGAAATAAGGCAAAAACTGAAAACAAATGAACATAGTTTAAATAAATTGTTAAATGCTAACAGATGTTGTTTTTAATAGAAATTTCAGAGAAATACAATACTTCTACCTTTAGTTTCCGACATCAGTGGAGTTGCTTTTGATTCCGATTTTGGTGAGCTGCTTAGACCTTCATTGTCTATGTCAGCAGAAGTGGGCATGGTTACTGTTTCTCCACCATCAGCTTCCTCTGGAAGAAGTAGAGGAATAAGGACAAAGTGAATGCTGCTCCAGTTGACTACAGCTGTTTGGAAGAGGAATATCAGCCAACATGCCTTGACATGATTCTTCCATCTTCCATGACAGTAGTCCTGACAAATATTGTATGCTTCAATCATGCAGCAGCAGCATCAGGACAATTTAACTAACCTGTTGTCAATACATCACCACAGAAAAACACAGATTTCAATTAAAGCCAAAAATATGGCATGCAAAAATCTCAAACAGCACAGCGCTAAAAAGATTCAACTGTAAGCCAACAGACATCATGACAACTTACAACAATGAAACTTATCCTGCAGCCAATGCAAGATAAGTGACAAACATATACTAGACAATAAACCACAATTACCTATTAAATATTTATTATATACACATACACACGTATGTGTGTGTAAAATAAAATCAGAACAGAATATCAATTTACTCAGAATGTAGCACAAATTTCTAAACTGATATTTTTGATATTTAGTAAGGCACTATAAATTCTCAAGAACTTCTTTCAGAGACAATACTAAAAGGAGGATAATTAAGTGTATAACAGTGAAGATCTCTTATAAAATAACATTGAAAAAAGTATCTCCCGCCCAGACGTGGGATGTGATGCCAACTCCCCAATGTTGAAGAGCTGACTATTACTTCTAGTTTGTAAAAAGAAAAATGGCTAAACTCCCCACTCTTTATATACATTGAAAATAGTTGAGATAATATTGCTTTTAATCTATCCCAGATCAACTGATCAGTAGTTGAACTGAACAAAGCCAGTAATATATCTTGGGAGGAAGAGTGCTTCATTATACTTAAATTTATATAACTTTTTTTTTTTCGTTTTTTTAATAATATTTCATATTATAATTTATATTTTCAATTTACTTGCTTGTGCCTAGTGGTAAAAGTGAAACTGAAGAGGGACTTTTTGTTGAAGTATTTATATTATTTCATCAATGTTTCCAAGGGAGTTTTCAACTGACTGGAGGTTTAGGTTTTTGCATAATAAAGTGTTTTGATGACAAAATTTTAAGGCTGACACATACACAAAAAAATAAAAAATAAATACTAACAGTTTATATCTCTAGTTAGATACAAAGTCACAGTGTCCTATCTAATAGTTACAAAACTAAAGAATGAAAAGAGGCATTTGATTTAGAACTTAATTCAAGGTATCATTTTCATGCCACATGTGAATGTTATTTTGATTACACAAAACTTCACGTAATATATAAGGCTCAAAATTTGTGTGTTCATTTTAAACCCTGAAAATTAAATATATGTGAGTGCAAAGGTTTTGCTGTGTGTTTGTACACAAATATTACCAAAAACGAAGATATCAAATACAGTTTTATCAATGACCAATGACAATAATATGGTGAAAATTTCTAAGCACCCAACCAAGAAGTGATTTAAAAGAAAATGAAAATCACTTTTCATCTTTTGGTTTTGCATATATTTTTCATCTATACGAGTAAAATCAGAAGTGAAATAAACAACTTATTAACAAAAGGGTATACTGCTTGCATAAGTGTAATCAATAAAGAATAGTTGTATTGGGCAAGAGTTAAATGTTAATGCCGATATTGAGGGTTCATCCACACACATACTTTAGTCCTCAAATTTATAGCCAAACTTATGAAGTTAGATGAAATTAAAGTTATTATTTTCAGTTTCATAATTTTTTTTATTTTACTATAAAAAGTTTGCAAATTCTTATGTTTGTTCAGATTTTGTGAAGTGAGTTGAATTGAGAATTCTCAGCACCACTTTTTACATTTTAAATATTATGAGATGAATATAACTATGAAATAGAAAAAATAGAATATGTATCTTGTTTACAAAGATTTCTGTCTATTAATTGAAGCACTATATTGTCCTCTTTATCAACATTTGTTTAAAATAAAGAGAAATAATTATAAGTAGTGCATCAATAGTTGTAAGATTGTAGGTATAAGGGACCAGTTTTTTTGTTTTTTTTTCACTTTATTTTGCATAAAATTTTATATGTATTTACAAATACACACAAAAATTCAAATTATATAATGAATTATATTTTAAAATCTACAAAACATGTTCAAACATTTCTCAGACTACTCTAATGTCTTGTTATAAGATCTCAATTGTATACAATACAAGAAAATTTCACCCATAATTTCAAACTGAAATGTTTATTTTGAAGTCTCATTATCTCTTCACAAACTTCATTCCAATGACTTAAAAATCAATGTTGCTGTTAATACAGATTTAACAAATTAATTTCACTATTTAATACTCTGAAATATATTTATATTCAAAACTTCTTTTGAAAAGTAAAAGGAGTGTATGCATGTTACTTTTAGAAATTTCTTGAAATTATTATATTGAGGAAAATGTTCCTAGCACCATCTTTCGCCTAATCTTAAAGAATTCCTAGAAATGTTTTTTTTGTCTTTTTTTAATGCCATATTCTTTCAGGATGTATGCAATCATAGCTCTGCAAATATTCAGTTTATTTATTATCTGCGAATTGTCATAATTTCTTTAGAAAGTGGAGTGATTTCCTGTTATCTCCCAAATTCTAAATTGTCTTCCTTCCAGAATGGCTGACAACAAAGGCTAAAGAACCCTATGTACTCTATCTACTATTTGTCATAACTGGGAAAGAAGACATGGATTCATGCCTTTCCCAAAGGCATTAGTGCAAAGTGAACACAACAAAAACAGAACTTGAACACAATTCACAGACTCCAGTCTGTAGTGATAATCATTATGCTATCAGCATACCCCATCAAATTCAAACTTTACTCTTAATTTCTAATGTGTGGTTAAATTATTTAGTCATGGCATATTCAGCATTATTTATTTTTCATGTTTACACCATAGAAAAAATTCAACAGTAGCTAGTCGATGTATTACTGAAGCTTATGATAGATGCAGTAGGGAAAAGCAATATATTAGGAATGGTTTGAGGAATTTAAGGAAGATTTTGAAGTCAAAGATAAAGAACATTCTAAAAGATACCAGAACTTGAAAATTAAACTTGCAGGGGAAAAAAAAAAAAAAAATAAAGTATGAATTCATCAACTATAGTACATTATTTAGAATCCTTAAGAGAAATACACACACTAAGAAAATATGTTCAACATGAACTTACATAATTATGTATCTCATCTTATTCAATACAGAAAAAAAAAAAGTCATTTTGGGACAAGATCATCACTGGTCATGGAAAACTTTATTCCAAGAATTCAACATGAATAAAAGCCTGATAGAGAAAATGTTGTTCTGTTTGGTGGAATTCAAAATGAATTCTTTATAATTAATTGCTGAAACCTAGAAAACCTGCTACTGCAATGCTACAGTAATCAATTGGCTTTTCTGAATAACACATTCAAAGAGAAAAGACTTCTTTTCTGAGAAATTTTACTGATTAACCATGCTCATTTTTATTGCAAATGACCATAAAACAAGAATGAAGACTTCTGCATGTAGTGCATCCACAAGATTTTAAAAGCTTTAAACTTTGCTCCAGGCAATATTTGTTTAATCAAAATAGAAAAAAATTCTAGGAGCATTTATGGAATCAAAACCAGAATCATTCTATTATGATGACAAATACAATTTAGCAGGTTGTAAGGTCAGAAATTCAGGATAAAGTAATGTAATAGAAAGCTAAGGGAAATATTTTGATTACTAAATAATGAGGCTATGAATTTATGAATAAAAAAAAAAGAAAATGTGTTGTTTTTTTTTATTCTACTAAAAGTAATAAGCATTTGCTCATGGAAGAATTTCTCCAATAACTTAATTTTTAATATACATTTTAAACATTTACAAATTACCATTGCAGTTAATATATAATGCATATTTGTGCAAAATATCCCCTTCTTTCAAAGTAAATATAGTAAATACATTTTAATGCATACTGTTACAAAAAAAAAAATTAATAGAGCAAGGTTTTTCATCTCTCAAAGTATAGTAATAATGCAAGTTATATTGATCAATGTTAATCAAAATCGTTCATTCAACACATCTTTCCTTTCTAAAGTCTTCCTTTAACATTGAATACCAATTTTATGAAGGTTACCTGTCCTGAAAGCAAGCTGTCAGTAAAACTATACCAAGAACAGTGTAGGATAAGAATACAGCTTTACTTCATGCTTTTTTCCAAAACTTTGGAAAAAGTGTAAGGGGTAATTTCCTTAACTTAATAGAAGTAGTCATGATTGAGTTGCATAATCAACAACCTCATTTTCAAGAATCCATTTCACATTGTTAAACATGTTAGGTACATTGGCTTGGCTAATGACATTTTTCTAGATTTGTCTCAATAGAAGCACTATGTCAATGGTGCCCTGGTTTGCTCTAAAGTTAGGCAGACTCTTTGAAAGATTCTCCTCTGCAACGGTGAATATTAATCAATTTTATAGTTTGCAAGAATGAAAAGTAGAGTTATCGTCAGCAGTAAAAGCTGTTCACCTATCTTCGTTGGTATAGGGTGATGATAACAACACAGTTATTTACATTAAAAGTAATGTTACTACAACAACATTTCAGTTCCTGTGACTTCAGGTGTTTGCTAATCTAGGTAACTTTTAGGGAATTTTAACTGAACCCTTTATTTAATTTATGGAGTATATTGTTCTCATCTACTGTCTATGTCTAGGGATATCTTGTCTTGTTCTTTTTAGTACTGCTCTCAGTTATTGCTAGCTTTGCTTCTATTGAGTCTGTACTGACCAACCCAGAGATTGAACTGACAATTACTATAACACCAAATTCACAAACCAAGGCTTTAATCTACTAGGCTATTGTTCCATTAGACAATCTTGAATCTATAACTTGGGGCTTTAGACCCATTTTTTTTATTGTCTGCTTGCTATTGTTGCTATGCTTGACCCCATTCACTGACACTTTTTTCTTACTGCTGCTGAGGCCTTGCTGTGGTTTCTCTTTATTTCTTTGTTAAGGACTCCCATATGGTACTTATTTCTATGCTAGACTTACTGAGGAGGTCATCACGATCTAACATATGCACCGATTTCCCTCAAACATCTGATTCTCCTAGGTTCTTCTGTCTAGTATTTTAACTTCATTACACAGAAGTTGGTGCCCACCAGCTTGCCTCATTCCTAATTAGTCTTTCACTGGTCCTTCACTTACTTTTAGAGGTGAGCAGCTTTCACCTTTGTATTATTTGACATAATTGCATTATGTTCTCCTCTATGTTAGGCTTGACTCAGCAGAGATTTCTCTCCAAGGTTAAGCTACTTCCAAATATTGTCCTGATGTCATATGGACTGCAGATTATCATTACAGAAGTTCAGAGGAAAATAAATGCACCCCAGATTCTGACAGAAAATTTCATGAAGTTTGGAATTAAGTGCCTTATTAAGTGCCTTATTATACAGTTTTCCGGATAATTTAAAGGTTCATAGAGATCACACTTCATAGACTAATGTGTGAGAGTGTTATTGGTGCTTAGATCAACAATACAGAAACAATGTCTGTAAGAAGTTATCATCTAAACTTAATAGGGAGCTTCAGGTCCAATAAAAGTGGTAGAAAGAGCTATCTTCTATGCCAGTGTTAGACTCTCTACACAAATCCAGTCTAACACTTGCTTGAATTTAAAAAGAAAAGAGACAAAATGCTTCCTTTTTCTTTGAATTGGTAAGTTTACAAGATAAGACTTCTCCATCAGTTAGTGCATTACATTGTTGTTTTTGTCAAAATCTTTGAAACTCCTAGCTTTTCTTTATCAATCTGCAAAATTCTGCCTAATTTTTCTATAATGAAAATCAGTTATCATTCAAATCTGTAAGGTTAGATGGGAAATTTCCATAGAGTTTCTCCCTGTCAACTTTTTACAAAGTTCACCAATACAAAGTGTTTCCTTGAGGAGTTTCCCTTTTTTGCTATGGATTTGAAATAGATGATAAGCTTACACTGAATAGTGTAGTATTCTGCATTCATTGTTATTTTGGTAGGCAAAAGTTTATTTGGGACATGCAGTCATGTAATAAATAGGTGCCAATATTTGGTTAGCAGCTGTTGATATTGCCTAAGTAGTGGCACATGGAGACTATATGGTCATCATGACTTATTGGTAATGAAGTGCTCAAATAGGAATCATATGCCTGTAAGAAGTTTCTTAATTTGGCAAAAAAGGTGTAGCCTGCACAATGTTTTCATAAAAAAAAAAAAAAAAATAAACCTCACCAAATGATGAGATGTGAATGTCTATAATGTCGAGCAATCTTCTGATGTGCCAATATTCTACATGGAATTTTATATGAAGGAAATAGTGTTCTCTCTAGAAAGAGCAGATCAGTGAGTTAAATTGCAGCATTTCTCGAAAACGGCATCATCACATGTGAGATTGTGACTGCCAATGACATCTTTCACCTATTATTTCTGACCTTTTGACTGATTATGATATTCATGCTTGCACAAAAGAGTTAAGTTTAAATGTAGTATACAGAGAAGCTACCCTACCCATTTAATCTGCAATTTGTCTATCATGTCCAAGAAAGCTTGGATAAATGTATTTTTTTATGAAGCTTTTTAGATGTTACTGTATTAAGTTCTATTTTTGTTAATATTATGATTTTGTTATAAGATTTATAACAAAGAAATCTTAAAAAATAATAACATTGTACTTTATACTAAACTTTATCTGCATATTTTTAATAGTGTATCTCACAAACCAGTTTTCCCATAAATTTACCAAATTTAATAGGTAACATAGCCACCCTAATTGACTTGCAAAAAGTTATAAATAATTTGCCTAATAACATAACATTTAACAAGAGGTGTTGGTAGATGTTTGCCTTCATATAGTAAGATAGGTATTAAGTTGAGCTTTGAAACATTTTTATTGAATTGACAAGTATAAATTGGCAATAGACCAGGAAAAGTTTCACATAACTAATGAAAAATGAAAAGCACTTACAAGTAAATGTTACTTTGAGGTAATCATTTTATCAATCAAGGATATGCTGTTGTTACAACATCAGCACAAGACCTTTCTAGGATACCCTCATAGAGATGTTATATTTATGAAGTTTGTATAGTTTTGTATTAAAAAATAAATAAATAAATCTTACTCATTTTCATTAGCTTTCAATAAATTTCAATAGTTTTTAAATAATTATTTGGAAATTAATGTGTAAAGACCAAAATAATATTTTTTCAAATTCTGTTTATAGACTTAAAAAATTATATAAATAATTACTTCAAAATGTCATTTGTGGATACTCATGTTTGAGTAGATTTTTTTTAACAGTGTGTATACTGCACATTCAAGAAAATGTGCTCTTTGGTATGCTTTAGACCCCTCAGCCATGGGGAGTGTTACAGGCCAGCAACATGTTATTTACCTTTTAAGTAAAGCACACCCACTTGTTTAGATCTTCTCAAAAACTCTTATCTGCTTGATTTCATATCCAAAAGGTAAAGAAAGCAATTTCTAAAGAATTCATAGATTTTTTTTAAAATTTGAATCCAACATTTTTTATTCAAATGTAATTTTTGGATTTTAAAAAAAAAAAAAAACCTATTAAAAATTTAGAAATTACTTTGTTTCTGTATATAAAATTTATCAATAAAGAGCAAATGCAAAAACTTAAAGTTTTGTTATTAGAGAAAATATATTTTGATAAATATGTGATCAAATTTTCTTTCAGGTCATAATGTGTTCACTTTTATGGACAGCTCTTTAAAAATTATTCAGCAGTTAATACAGTATTTATTTTGGTACACAACTAAACCAAGTGATATTATTGCCTCATCAGATATACAAAAGTATTTCAATTAATACTAATTTTTATTTCAAAATTCATCATTAGATTTCCAGATTTTAAAATCAGTTCTTATCTTTTCATTCTGAAGCTATGAAGGAAAATCTAACAACAAAACAAAAATTCAGTCATTATATACTTTTACATTGAGACTAGTATACATATCTTGATTGTTATACTCATATTATTTTAGCTATTGTACACCCCCAGTGTTCTTCATGTCCAATGACAAGGTACCTGAAGAAGGCCAGGGGCTACAAAGGCGAGTATAATAGTCAAATGTAAAGTAATATAAGAATAATTCCTCATCTAAAACATCAACAGAATTTCAACAGGTTCTCAAATTTTTCTTTCAATGTTTTCTCACAGTCATATGTAAATGAAGTTTATTTTTTTTTTTTTACTATAAAAAGTCCAAGCTAAACATCTCAAATACTGAGAACATTTTTCTCATGGTCCATTTAATTTCTTTTGATCAGAACACACAGGATTAGTTTATTATTTAAAATTTGCATCTACAAAATTCTCAAATTCTATTTTGTTACATTAGTATATAAAACAAACCATCCACAAAGTTATAATATAATAATCCCCAAAAGGGTATGAAAAATTTACTGTCTTAAAACTACCTTCTTTGTTATTTCTTTTTAGTTAAAAAAATTCTATAAAAGATGTACTGAAATTTGTAATGAAAACAGACTATATTAATTTGGACAAAACAAATGATTAATAGATACTATTATCAGTAATTCTTAATCAAGTATCTCAAATGTACAACATTTAAAGTCAAAACAGTATTTTTAATTTTCTAACATACAATTTCTTCAAATTTGCATATGCTAGAAAATTGTTATAAATTTATAAAATTGATATATAGACATGATTCTATTGAAATTTAAAAAAAAATCTATTTCTTTTATCAATAAGATGTTTTTGTCTTAGACCTTTTTGCAAGAAAATTTCTCTCAGGATTGATGACTATAATTTATTGGCAAAGTAAACAGGATTTGTTAACCAGGATTTTATTTAGTCTAAAATTTCTAAATAGTAGCAGCTTTTTTTATGTAAAAAAATGTGCATATTTAATCCAAAGAAAAAACAACAAACAAAATTCAATTGAAAATATTTAAGATTTAGTCAAAAGCAACTGTTTTCTATATGCATAAAGAACTGTATAGCAAATGCAGAAAAAATTCTTCCTTCAATGAAATCTCATTAATTTCATGAAGCTTTTATTTTAGAATTGAAATCTCAAATCTGTCATCAAGAGGATTGAAAAATGACTTACATTGTTAAGAAATGTGATTTTATTGCCAGTGCATATATTTTAGTGTGGGAAAACTATATATAAAATTTTATATATCAAGAACAATTTTAAGGAAGAAACTATAATAAAGTGGAAAGTTTTCATGACATGTTTCATCCTTTAGAACTTAGAATAAAGTAATAATTTAAAATATTTCTTGGGTATATAATCTATCCAATTTCATTTAGTTTATTTTTGTTCATGTGTCTGTTACTTTTGTTATCAAATATGATACACTATTTACATTATTCGGACTATTGTCCTTATCTTTGTTGCCATATTTATCACAACGTTTCAGCTGTTGTACGTTCTGGCAGTTGGAATGTTGAACTGAATCCTTTATTATTGCTTGCTGGGATAGACTGCTATCGTTCCATGTGCCATGTCCAATGGATGTCAGTTATCAGTTATCTCTTGTTAATTCACCTCTCCAAGTTCTCCACTGCCTTTTAACCAGGTATTGAACTCACAACTCTTTGGGTCCTGTCACTGGATCTAACCAATGCCTTTATCCACTGTGCCATGTGCCCTTAAGGACATCTGTGTATGAATTTCTGGAATTCATATACTTAATGTCTTCAGTAACCATTTTTACCAGGGCTCATATTGCAATTTTTGCTGTTGTCATTGCATGTTTTTTCTTTACCAGAGCTCATATTGCAATTTTCATTATTATTGCTTTTCTCTAGCACTCCTTATTACTGGTTCCCATATTGTATTCATTTCTATGCTTGGTTGGCTCAGGAAGTTTTTGTGGCCTAGCATATGTGCTGATTCTTTAAGCTTACAAATTTCTCAATGATGTTTAGAGCGTACAATAGCCAAAACATTGTGATAAATATGGCAAAAAAGATGAGGACAATAGTCCAAATAATGTAAACAGTGTACATAATACCTCATCTCAGAAATATAGACAGATAAATATGATACATTGTGATAATCTTTCAAATCTTTCAAGAAAAGTGAAATGTAAGAACCTGGATGTAAATTTACTGTGAGAAAAAAATTTAAATTCAAAATTCTAAGCATCCCCTTCCTTTCAAGTGCATGTCTGATCACATCAGCATAAACACTTTAGTCCAATGAATTCCTAAAGGATGAAATGTGTTGGATGAAAACTTTTCCACATTGTCATAGGTTTTTTCCCCTAAAATATATCTTAGTTTAATTGCCAGACTATTACAACCACTGTAGATACATGGGATATCACAAAAGCCATAGCAGCTTTAATCAATAAATATCTGGAAAAAAATGGTTGGAAAGTATCTATATCTTTATAAATGTGGCATTATACAGTTCAGTATCAAAGCTGAAACTACAGTGACATCACTTATTGAAGAGATATATTGTAAGCAAATATCTGATCAATTCAAGACTTGAGAACATTCTGAATGATTTCTTTAAAAAAAAAAAAAATTTCAGTTTTGGAAATCTTTGTGAAGGTGACAAAAAAAAAAAAAAAAAAAAATGGTTCAAAACTGCTCATAAAATTTTGAAAAAAAAATAAAATAAAATAAAAATAAAAATGTACAAAGATCAAACAGAAACTACAGTGAGATGAATTCTTAAACTATGATAAAGAACCAACAAAGCCTGGTGGTAAGATAAGGTATTATTGGAGGACTCCTGTGTTAGTGGTAATGAGGTTAAAGGCTTAAAACAATGCCAAAACCCTAACACATTTTTACAACACAAAGTATATGAGTCATTCCATGTCAAATCAATAAGGGTCTGACCATCACCTGAGACAGATTTTTTTTTCTAATTTGGTACACTAACTGAGCTTCAGGATAGAAATTGAATGATACCTATTTTACATCTCTAGGACAATGGATTCCCAAGATATGACCTTTTGACCCTTGCCAAAAAGGTGAATTTTGAAAAATAGTCACAAAGTTTAAATATCAATATCTTAGTTGTTTTTACATGTACAAAGCTAAATTATATAACATTTTAAAGTACATGGATAGTTCTAAAAAAAAATGATCTATTTATTTTTTGTTTAAAGGTCAAATAAGATAATTTGACCATGACCTTTGAACTTTCATTTCTCAAAAAACGTATCTTTAATTTTTTTTTTTTTAAATTTGACAACAAATTTGTCTGCGTTATGGCAAGATATGTACAAAATTTTCTGATTTTCTGAGTTACAAGGGTTTTACTGAGTTGGGCCAAATTCAAAATGGAGTTTGGCATGTGCTAACATTTTCATATCTCCCAATATGGACAAGTTGCATATCTTTAGAAATGCTGATTAATATTCAAATAAGAACAATCATCATAAAATCAACAGAATTTGTGTTATTTGTGGTTAAATGTTGACCAATTCAGTTGAAAATAAACAGCCTTATTTATGGTTTTGTTCACATTTTTATATACAACAAATAGATTTTTATATGAAAAAAAGACAATTATTAAAAAGGAATTCTGTTAATATAAAATAATAAAAATATGCAACAAATGATGTAAATGGCTAAGAAATTTGTGTCTGAATGTACAAAACAATCAAATTATCAATTTTTTTATATACATTTAAAAAAAAATAAAGTTTTGATCTGAAAAAGTGATAAATTGAAGTGAATATTTTAAAAAAATTCCTAATATTTGCAAGCAAACTTATTTTTCTTGTTGGAATACATGTTTAAATAAAAATTTAGACATGCAAACCACTTTTTTCCTCAAATTTTTTTGTGATGATCAACCTTGATTGTATCTTTATTTAAGGTTATTTCAAGAATTTCTCTCTCCTAAAATATTTGAAGCCTTTTTCCATCTCACTTTTTGAAAGTTTATAAGTTCTTCTAATGTTAGTTATTAGATCAACTAAAGTAAGAATATCAGAATAATTTAAAATTAATATATCTGAATGTAATAGATAACAGAAAGATGGGGAAGAGCCCTTCAGTTGTAAAAATATCAATTTTACCTCTTCATCATCAGGATATTTTTCAAACACAAAACAAATCTTGACAAGGGTCATATCTCAGGAACCCTTTGACCTAGGTATGTAAAATAGGTACCATTCAATTTCTATGATGAAGTTCTATAAGTGTACCAAATTTGAAAATAAAAATCTGTCGGTGATGGTCAGACTCTTGTTGATTCGACATGGAATGACTCATATGGATTTATATAAACAACTATGACAACATTTATAGTTACCCAAATATAATTTTTGCTTATCAATTTCTAATAAGAATTTAAGGCAATTTTTCAAGTTTTAGATGAACAGTACATAGCTTTTAATGCATTAAATGTAAAAGTCATCAGCTAATATTGTTTTGTATACATTTAAATAAAATTAAAAGAAAAAAAAGCTAGTGATCAAGATCCATGAGGAAATATAACAAAGGGTGAAATTTTAATAACCAATTATTAATCTAAACATAAATAGACAAATATACTATTTTAGCTCTATACAGTTTCAAACCAAATCTGAAGCAAATACAAAAATAATAAAAAATACTACACTTATGCATTGCGGTAATAACAATTTAATGAATAAAGGACAAAAAACATGCATAATTGATAGTCATTCACAATAGACTGAGTTTAACCTACTGGACTCAAATCAATATCCTGGTAAAAAAAATAGCAAAAGCTATAAGACAAAATGTGTTTGTGTGCTCTTACAGTAATATTTACAGAGATATAACAACAAATGAACAATTTTCTATAAGTATTGAGTCAGTTGTGAATTTAAATAATAAAAGCAATGGCCAGGGTTGCTCCAACAAGTAATCATTGGCAAACACTTCACTATTTCTTAAAACACAATAGAGAAATATAGCTTGCAAAATGGAGATATGTTGAATATTTCAACATGTCTGCTTTTTCAAGCTATACTTAGGTTCTGCACCTTAAAAAAAAAAAAAAAAAAAAAAAAAAAAAATAAAAAAAAAAATGTTAATAAAGAAAGAAAATTAAAATGCCAGGACAATACAATGGCTAAATATTTATACATCTATCAGGGAGTATTCCAAAACCTAGATAATTTCTAATTAGTGTATGTATGAAAACTAATTGCTAAATTGTAACACATTCAATTTACACCACTTTTATTAACACTTATAAACCAGCAGCTTATATTACACAAATTTAAGAATCTAATATGCAACCAATGCATATGTGACTAAAATGTCATTCAACCATTATCCTCTAAACAAAAATATCTTTTAAGTCTTATTAAATTTTTAAAACAATATGAGATACTGTAAGTGTAGATAGAAGCAAGTATTATTCTTTAAAAAAAAAAAATTATTTAAAAAGTGTTACATTAAAGATTAGATTGTAATGAAGTCTTATATTCTTTACAGATCAAAGTCACTGGTTTTTGAAAATATGAATATCAAGATTTTTTTTAGATAAATATTTATAAAACAATTGTTAGATGTAGCATTTTTACTGTTATTTTATTACCAGCTTTATTTAATTTTACTAATTTTGATCACAACATTTACTAAACAATTAGTGTAACTATAAAAAAAACATAAAATAACTAAATACAATTTAACCATATTTTCAATTTACCTAAACTTATTCAAATACAAGTATTGCTTATCTGAAGTTGAAAAAAACCAAGCCTCATAATGACTTTATTTTCATTAGTACAATTTAATATGAATTACTTGTTAGCTTTGACAACTAAGTTAGTGACAAGGACATAATGAATATTTTATGTTATTTTTAAAATACATCATCTGATGCAAGTGAAATAAATTGTAACAATAACACATTCAACTTTATACATAATAGATTTTACATTTGAGTAATTATCTCACAAGATTCTGACAGCTTTTAATGAGGCATTTTTTAAGATTTAATCCACAACCATCTCTTCAATCTTTTTTTTAAATCTTGAAAATAGTTTACAATTTAATATCATCCAAATACTGACTCAACTCACCTAGCTGTTATTCATGACAGAAGAGCACGTTTGTCACAACCAATTAATAATAATAATTTTTGTACGAAACACAAACATCACAATTAAGATAAACTAACACTTTATTTTCTTATATTTTTTACTGTCATAAAAAAAAAAAAAAAAAAAAAAAAAAAAAGAACTATTGCAATTGATGTTCATATGCTTAGAAATTTTTACCAACTTGTGAAATTATGATTTGGAATATACCATGCTTTTTGTTAGAACAAATTACATGAATTGATCAGTTAGTTTTCCGGTTATATTTCTTACTAATAAAAGAAATTTAGAAGTAATTAACTTTAATGAGTATATAATGAGTGGGCATTATTCATCAAATATTACTGTTTTCTCAGAAAAGTAAAGTAACTGAATTAAATTTTAACTGTTCAAACACATTTAATGCTGTCAGAGTTTTCTCCCTTTGATCAGTTTTTACACACACATATATATTATAGAAAGATATAGGAGGTCAGTTCATACAATACACTGTAATGCGATTTTCCCTGTAAATTGGAACATACTCGCAATTTCACATGAATAAGCCCTTATGTCACTCACCTAACAATAGTAAAGTAATAACCTAGGATATAGCATACATCAGAGAAATGTGTTAACATAATTAGGACTATAAATAAAAAAAAAAATACAAACATATGAAGGACATAAATATAATATATGAAATGAAATAAAAATAATATATAATGAGATGCGATCTTTATCCTTGATAATTGCCGAGTAACTGCCAATATTTGTCTTTGTTTTTTCCTTTTCAGACCATTTAATGATGTTTAAATTAACTTCTATGGTGATGACTTTCCTTTTCTGCTGCACACCACCATCAGAAGAGGTTACACTATGCTTGGGAGCCATAATGATGAGCAATAGTTTCCAGAAACACAACACAAACGAAAGAGAGCAAATGCAAAACAATCCAATATGGTGTACAACCAGGAAATGTCACATGCCGCCTTCCTCACTCTAGCGCTGTATGAAAATGTATCTTCTGTCACACCATTTGGCTTGTACATACAATGCAAACATGTTTTTTTGTGGTGGAAACATACCTTGCTGAAGCAAGAGAAGGCGAATTGTCTGTACATGTGCTTGTAGACTGTGACGCTAATTTCAGCAAATCAATGTTGAAGAGACACAATGCATGCATTATCGGCAAGAATGAGGCTAACACAAGTGAGAGATCTGTTTGTTGCTAGAGACTGATGAAGGTGTACTGAAAGAGATAATCAGGTACCTCGGAAAAAAAAGTTTGTGTTTTGTGTGCGATCGTCGAAGAAGGATTACCAAAAAGTAGTCAGCAAAAATCTTATAGCTTAAGAAAACGGCGACTTACCTCGTCAACCCAAGCGACAACTTGCGTCGCGTCTATTTTGTGACGGAAAAAGAAACAAGTCCACGTGAGGAGTCACTATAAGAGGATATTGATATGCAAATTACGGAGCATCCTATCCCAGCTGTCGACGAATGAAAAAATAGGTTCTGCCGATAAAAGCAGTTGGTGTTCTCGATTCGGTGGAAGGAAAATTCGGGCATTTTGGCTACGGCGTTTGTTGGGAGAGTTATAATCTGCGTTACAAATTTGCTTTTGAGAACGCTTACACTTACAAGCTATTTCAAGTTATTTTATTTTGTCTCTCGCAAGATGGCGGAAAGACCATTCGATATAAAACTGATCCCCGAATTCAGTGGTGATACGAGTGGACAGTCTGTGGTTGAATGGATCGAAAAGGTGGAACTTGTCTGCGAATTATGCGAGATCATGAAGATTGAAAGGATTCTTCCACTGCGATTGAATGGCGGGACCCTTGCTGTGTATAGGCAGCTGAGTAAAGAACAGAAAAGTGACATTGAGCAAATAAAGCACGCTCTACTAACCGCGTTTGGAACTGACCGGTTCGTGGCCTACAACCAATTCCAGGCACGGTGTCTGCGACCTGGCGAGACAGTAGATTTGGCAGAATTAAAGAAGCTCGCCGTTCCAATCGCACCGCTTCCTGAAGAATGGATGACATGTGCCTTCGTTTCTGGATTGCCCAGTCATGTTAAGCAGATACTCCGCGCATCATCCAGAATAGAAGACCTGACGCTCAATCAATTGTTGACCAGAGCCCGTGCTGTCATGATCGACGAAAAAGAGGCTGATGAACAGTTATTCAACTAATTGAAGTCAAAGAAGGTCCGACCCCAGCCATTTGTCGCCATGGCGTTGCCACCTGCTATCGGTACTCTGGGCCGAATCATTTTGCCAGAGACTGCCGCTATCAACGCGAAGAAATGCGCAGCGGGTCGGCGCGAAAAGGCACATCTCGATCTACGATGCTTCCAATGTCATAAAGTAGGTCATATTGCCTCTAAGTGTCCGGGAAATGGAATGGGGGACGCGACGTCAGCGCTGGTCTCTTCCCCGCACCGAGCATGAAAGAGGCGCTCCCTGTGATTAAGGTACGCATCAATGGAATAACGCGTACCACTTTAATAGATTCGGGCTGCTCTCGGTCACTCACGAATGGTTCGATTTGCCGACAGTGGAGCAGACAAAAGATGGATGTACTAACGGCTGATGGAAAGGCTCTCAGAAGCCGGGGAGTTGGAAACATCAAACTCAGTATCAACAACGGTGACCCTGTCACAGTAAGTGTGTTGGTCATGGACAGCGCATTGTTAGGTTTCGATCTGCTCCTTGGGATGGACATTATTAAGGAGCTGGGCGGCATAAGCATTACTGAGGCGGGCGAAGTCAAATTTTCTGATCCGCCCATCTGTGCTACTTTGAAGATCAATGAGCCCGACTTTAGCACAGAGTTCGACCAAAGGACGAAGACATGGATAACATTTTGGAAATGGTCGAAAAATAACCCACCAGAAAAGCTCCAGAACCGAGTGTCAGAATATTCGGTGCCCGAACACGTCAAGGAAGAATACCAGCGTGAATTGCAGGTGTGGCTGGATAATGGATGGCTGACTCTGTATCCCGAGGAAGAGCTTGGTCCTCCAAGAGGCCTCATCCCGTTGATGGCCATGGTACAAAAGAACAAGGGAAAGGTGCGCCCTGTACTAGATTATAGAGAACTGAACAAACATGTAGACACATACACAGCTCATGCTGATGTGTGTGCACAAAATTGAGAGAATGGCGAATGAAGGGATCCAATGTCTCTGTGATTGACCTTTGAAAGGCCTACTTGCAGGTACGCGTGCACTGGTCACTGTCGCCATTTCAGATGGTGATCCTTAATGGGACGAGATACTGCTTAACCCGAATGGGATTCGGACTCAATGTAGCGCCGGCCATCATGAAAGCCATCGTGGATGCTGTGCTATCCCAGGATGAGACAATTAAATAAAGCGGCGTCAGCCTACATTGACAACATCTACATCAACAAAACCTTAGTACCCGCTTCACAGGTGAGAAAGCATCTTGCTGACTTTGGGCTCGAATGTAAGAACCCAGAAAGACTGGAGGATGGTGCTCGTGTGCTCGGCTTGCAGGTCTGGGGGAGCACAACATGCTTTACTGAAAACATGGGGCGAGCTCCCGGACATTCCCAAACACATGACCCGGCGCTTGGCGTGTTTTCGTTTATGTGGAAAGCTGGTGGGACATTTTCCGTGGGCGGGTGGATCCGCATTGCAACTGCATTTATTAAATGTGGGGTGACTGCTGTCACTTCCGGTTGGGATGACACAACCAATGATGCTCCCCTTAGACACATGATAGTGGAAGTCATTACTAGGGTGCGTCAAGACGACCCCGTACGTGGTAAATGGTGTGTTGACGGATGTGAATTTAACATCTGGGTCGACGCGAGCTCCCTTGCAACAGGAGTGTCTCTTGAAGTAGGTGAAACTGTCATGAAAGATGCGTGTTGGTTGCGTCCTGAGAAGGATACGCAACATATCAACCTGTCAGAATTAGACACCGCGGCCCTTCAATGGAATGCAAAGGTATTGCATTTATTCACAGATTCTGCATGCGTGTATAAGTGGATAGCAGACACTCTTATGGGGAAGGCTAGGATACGTACAAAGGCTGCGAAAGCGAGATGCTCATTAAAGGGATGACTAGACACACTGGGAAAGTTGGTAAGTGAATACCACTTATCCGTAGACATACAGCTGGTCAGATCACAGCAGAACAAGGCCGATACTTTAACAAGGGTACCCCAAAAATGGCTTGACACTATTAAGAAAGAGGTAGAGCCGGTAGGACATGTCTGTGCAACATCAGCGAGCAACCATAACTCAGATTTACTAAAATCTGTGCATTACCAAAGCGAACATCCCGGTGTAAAACGGATCCCATATTTCGTGAGGCAGATTTATCCCTCCGTATCCAAAGCTGCTGTCAGGGCAGTGGTCAGAGGATGCAAGGAGTGTCAGTCCATCAACCCAGCACCTGTGCAATGGCAAAAAGGCAAGTGAGTGTAAGCAAGGTGTGGCACCGTGTTGAAATGGACATCACCCATTATAACGGACAACACTATTTAACCCTGATTGACTGCGGCCCAACCCGGTTCACTATTTGGCGGCGTCTGCGTCGACAGGATTCCGCAAGCATCATTGACCACTTGGGGGTCATTGTTCTTTGAACGTGGACCTCCGACGGAACTCCTCACTGACAATGACACTGCATTCTGCAGTGGACTATTCAAAGATTTTGTGGATTCGTGGGAGTAGACCTCAGATTTCGCCACGCGTATGTCCCATCAGGGAATGGCATAATTGAGCGATGTCGTCAGACATCAAAAGAATCGCTGCTAGGGAAGCAGTGTTCCATAATGGAGGCGGTGTATTGGTACAATGTTACTCGAGAGACAATAATGTATCACCCTCAACCGCGCCAGCCAACATGATTTATCAGTACAAAGTCCGCTCACGAGGCATTGATGCAACGTTGTTCAACTGAACGGATAAACGAACGTCGCCCGTATGACTTGGGCGATCGCATGGGTGAAAGCTCCACATAGCGGTGTACAACCCGGTACCAGGTGGGGCATGTCACTGGACTAAGTAACTTCGCTTTGTGCTGGTTGATGGCATACCAAGACACATAAAGGACTTGCGTGCTATGTAGGTACAGATACGTCAACAAGTGACACTAGCAGTGAGTGCTCAGAAAGTGAACAAATAATTACCATTGGAGGTAGGGCTAGCACCTCTTCAGATGGTGAAGACTCCGTCGTGAGGTTGTCAGACCAGAAGAATCCTCAGAAGAAGAATCTTCAGAACATTCTTCAGATGATGAAGACTCTGCGCATGAGGTTGTCAGATCAGAAGAAACCTCAGAACATAACACACAATCTCCTCCAACAGTCACCCCGCTCTGGAGAAGCATAAGAGGCCCGCCCATGAGTGTCACTTATGTGACAGGGGGGAGTGTAGTGAAAGAGATAATCAGGTACCTCTGAAAAAAGTTCATGTTTTGTGTGCGATCTGCTGAAGAAGGATTACCAAGAAGTAGTCAGCAAAAATCTTATAGCGAAGAAAACAGCGACTTACCTCGTCAACCCAAGCGACAGCGCGTTGCGTGTATTCTGTGACGGAAAAAAGAAACAAGTCCATTCTTTTCTTCAATGTTATGTCACAGTCATTAAAGCATGAAAAAACTGTTCCTTTATAGGTATTTCGGAACATTACTGCTGTATTACCAGTTGATTCTGTTCAGTGGCAGCTTTAATTAAAAAATTAGATTGTTTCGAGGATCTGTAGCTTGAATTTGTTAATTTCTTGGTGTAGGATAGTTGTATTGTCTGTAATTTATTTAATCAGACATGCCTAAAATAGATTTTGCTACCTTAATACACACATTTTTATATATATATATATATATATATATATATATATATATATATATATATATATATATATATACACACACTTAAAATCCATCCTTTTGGGCAGCTTTTAAGCTAGCTCCTGTGGAGGGTTCATGATTAGGCCTTCATCACAATAGGTATTGGAGGAGTAGATGCAATGAGCAACAATACAGAAAAACGCAAAATAGATTGCTGCATTTAAGTATTGTATTAATATCTAAGCTTACCTTTCAAAAGTTCAACGATAATTCTTCCGTTGCCACTTAATTCAAAGACAATTTGATGTACATAGGTCCTTACTTTTCCATACAAACAATTTTTATTTCATGGATGACTTTTGTTGAATTTTGCAATTAATTTCAATTATTCCCAAATTTATTTACAAGTTATAAAAATTGTTATACAAAACATTTGTCACAAAAAAATCATGTAAAAATCGCCAAAAACAATTCCAGTAATGAAAACTTGGGAATCCAAAATTTCAGGATTACAGTAAACATAAAAATAAACTAAGCAAAGGTACCTTCTCAGTCTTGTTTACTAAAGCACACACCACACAATAATCATAGCAATTTTTTCTTGTAAATTTGAAATCCATATAGATAAGTGATAACTCCAGTATTTCTCAGATTTATTATTCATAAAAACAAGGCATAGGTTATGTTTTAGTTAAAGACTGCATCATTTTAGGCAGTGATTTACAACATTTTACAAAGCAAAAAATTACATTTAGAAATTCCTGCATTTTTCTTTTAATAGCCTTATAACTGGAGTCAAAACAAAAAAAAAAAAAAAATGTTAAGAACTTTTTTTGTAAAATGCTGTATTAAGACCTATAGGTTTTGTGACGTTTTAAAAAAGAGTTTTATTGATTAACTATTAGGACTTAAATGACAATGTACAATATTTAAAAATTTCCATAACTATCAAAACAGATTACAGCATCATATACACACACAACTTGCTGGTATTAAGACACTTGTCAGCCAAGAACTAAACCAATACCTACGCATACCTTTTTTTATATAAAAGGATGGCAAAAGTTCTTAGCCTGGCTGACTCTCCAAAATCTGACCAAACATCATTTACATTTTTTTTTTTTTTTAAAGAGTTTCTTGGTCAAGCCTGAACCTTTTTTTTCAACATCCTCTTCTGAGAGTGATTATAGCTACCGTATATACTTGTGGACAGTTTGTGCCCCTACTTTACGGCTTAATAATTTACTGTTAACTCGCAGATAGGTCGTACTATAATCTGGGGAGTTACACAGCCCTTTTTAAACATAAGAATTTTCAGATACCTACTTTTATTTCTACCTTTATTTCGAAACTTACAATTATTAATACACTTTTGCAGTTAAAATACATTTCATCAATCATCATACAAACAAAAGGAAGTAACTGTTGTACCGATATTTTTATATTACCACATATTTTTATATAGAGTCAACAAAAAAAAAAAAAAAAAAGAAATAACTACAGAAGAAAATGTTATGGTACATTTAGAAAAAAGTGTTTATTTATATATAAAGTTACAGTTCTAAAATTTAAAACTAATTCAGAACTGAATCCCAAGAATTCTTCTTCACTATCATTGCTGCCAAACATCATTCTCATTTGTTCATCTTTTCATCATTGTCTATTTCATAGTCATTCAACTCATCATCACTTGCGAAATAACCATCTCCATCTTTGTTTGAAGCAACCATATCCTCATTCTCAGCCTTTTCCATGCTTGAAGCAACTAAATCCTCATATATCATCTTCAGTTCCTTCTATGGCATTTGAGATGCCACATTTTTTGAAGGATTTAATAATCATTTCTTCAGGGATACTGTCTCAGGCATTTTTTACCCATTCAACAACTAAGCTTAATGTAGGTCTTTTCAGTGAACCACCTTTAGTAAACTCTTTCTCACCAGATATCATCCAAGATGTCCATATTTTGCAAATATGTCTTGAAAGGTTTATTTATTGACACATCAAGTGGCTTCAAAACAGAAGTGCAACCACCAAGAATGACTGCTTGCCTTGTTCAGTATTCCTTCAACCTAACCTTGACGGACTCACAGCAATGCGACCTAAACATGTCCCATACTAAAAGTCTTTGGGGTTTAAGCAACACTCTAGGTCTTCTCATCCACACTTCATCTAACCAAACCTTTGTCAGGTTTTCATCCATCCACCCTCTTAAGATGGACTTTTACAATAATCCCTAGTAGAAAGGACTCCTTTGGCATAGTCTTTCTTTTGAAGATTACTATTGGACAAAACTTTGTTCCATCAGCTTGGCAGGCAAACACAACCATGAAATGTTGCTTCTTGTGTCCTATTTTTACAGTAATAGTTTTATTTCCCAAAATACATAGTAGTCTCATCCATGTTTCCAATATTTCCCAGGGAAAATTCAAACATTTTATGTTCCTTCAGAACAAACTTTACAAAATTATGACTTTTTTCCTCCACTTTTGGCAGTTTTTGAGCAATGTGTGTTTTTTGCCAAGGTGTCAATCCCATCTGTTCATAGACCTTATACACCACACTACTGAGGATCTAAATTGAGGGCCAGCTGAAAGGCTCTGGTTCTTAAAGTCTTGTTACAATAAGCCCATTATTTCTTATGTCCACAACCGAACCCCCACACAGCTGTTTGACGGTTCCTATAGCCCCACTAAATTTAAATAAAGTTTGCTATGGTAAAAATTTTCTATCCCAAGTAAAAATCATCACAAAAAAGGCAAAAGTCATTTTGTTGCAGTTTATTTTCTCGGAAAAAAAAAAAATGTATTTTCATACTTTTATAGGGGTAAAACAAGGTAAAATATTGAAAAATGACTGTTTTGTAATCATCTGAACAAAATATCAAGGAAACATTTGATCTGAACCCCATCAAACTAGGTATTTTCTGAAAGCAAACAATACGTTCTTTCATTTAAAAGTAAAATTGGCTGGTGTAAATGAATTAAATTTTTTTTTTTCAGGAGGTAAAATGTGAAAAAAAATAGTGAAAATTTTGCATTTTTTCTAGTTCTAAACAAAAATTTCCCCCATTAATGGGAAATGAACCTTTTTTTTGAAAAATCGGAAAGCCTAAATCATGATCAAAATATTTCAGGCATAAAATTGAGAGTTTGAAGGAAAACAACATTCCTAGGGGATCAAAATACGACGAAGTCCATTGGTAATTTTCAATTATACGGTCGCAAAGTGTTAAAAAATTGACACCCAGCCACAGAAATCTTTACTAATAGGCAAAAGATTTATCCGCAATTCCTGGCCACTAGAAACCAGGAGACTTGGGGTTTTTTTTTCAGAAAAATAGCAGCAATAAGGAAAATTAAGCCAAATTGGCTTTGACATATCTGAGTCAAAGGCCAGCCAGCCATTGATAAATGTTAGAACAAGCTGTCATCAGTTTGTAATAAATCCCACCACTTACAAGATAAGAGCAAAGAGTGAAAAAGAAAAGGAGTAACAATGGTAAAAAGGGCTTGATATGGGATTTTTTTTTTTTTTTTCAAACCTATGTGTGAACAATGGCTTGATGTGTTTTGTTTTTTAACACCTCTTGACCCAGGTGATGACAACAACACTTAGCAGATGACATTGTTTTTTTTTTTTTTTTTCCTGCATATCTTTTTGTATTTCCCATTGTCGGGTTCCTTTTATTCTATGATGTTCACACCAACTTAAAGAGAAATGATTGAATTTGAAAAAAATGTTTTGAACTGAAAAAAAATATTTTTTCATAAAAAATTTTTTTTTAAAATTTAAAAAAAAAAAAAAAAAAGCAAGGGTATTTTTCTCAGAAAATTGGCCTTAATTTTTTAATGCTAACCCCCGAGTGACATTTTTCACAGCCAATCAAAGATTAATTACCAGTGAATAATTCCATGTGCAAACAATAGCCGTCTGGATCCTATAACATGGCCCAAAAACATCTAGAAGTTAACTGATTGATCAAAAACTTGTTGCACATAATTGTATTTCCCATTCTCAGTTTCCATTATTTCATCTTGATATCCAAGTCATCAAGGATTCAGGAAAACAGTTTGGCAGAGGTTTGCTTTGAAAACTTTGCATTCTATGAAGTGTTTAAATGTTACTGACAAATGAGATTTTTTCGTTGAATATTTTGTTCAAGTGCCATGTTGGATTTTCATATATAACAAAAATAAGCGTTTTAAACAGTTGTGCCCAATCACACAATTCTTTTTCCATATACTGAATACCTTGCTGCTCTCTTTGATTTCAGTATTTCTTTAAGCTGATCTTTCTGCTTTCTGTCCTCTGACAACATTTTCTGAAACTCCAAACTGCCTTTCTGCTGATAAATTTCCATGTTCTTTTGCATAATTTAGTACTTTTAATTTGAAACCTACTTCATAACTCTTTCTTTTACTCATGATTATGGTTAGCAACAATTAAAATTATAAACTATAAATTTGGTTACCAACTATATCACTGCACAATGCAAAATAGTGTAAATGTTTTGGGTACTGGATTCATGCGCTTTGTTATTTGTAAATAACACTTAAGAATGCCTTTTAATATTATATGAAACCACCATTAAAGAAAATTATCTCAAAGAATATATTTCATTTCTGTAAGTCATATTTTCCAATGTATTTTTGACAAAATATTTTGCAGAATGAATCGTGGGACTATTTTTTATTTGTCAATAAACATCTACACATGGTTCCTTATGTATGCATGTTCAGGGTTTCTATATCAGTCTAGGGAGAGGGTCCCGACCAAACGGTGACTGATGGATCAATGCATATTTTATAATTTTATTTATTTATTGTGATGGATATGTGAATCTAGCGGCACGAGGTTAAGTTTGAAGCAGTGAGTCAGTATATATGATAGATAAATTGTTTCTATACAGTTGGTGTTTATGGGTATCATTTCCAATTTCTCAGAAATCATGATGACAAGGTAGTGTTGTTTTACATTTATGCCAAGTGGATAGGACGCACCCCTAATATTCTGTGAAATTTTTGGTAAAAAATGTGTGACCTATCTGTGAGTATATACGGTACCCTTCCACTAACATCTTTAAGTAATGTGTTTATACCCACTACCATTGATAACATCAGTTGTAATTGCTAAATGAAACAAAAACTTCATATTTCTGAAAGAAAAATTCTTTCTCCTCTTCTAATCCTTTCTTGTTAATAAAAAAAAAATAAATCTAATATGAATTTATTGGAATGCAATAATTTAACCAACATGTTACTTGACGAGCACTGAAAATGCTTTAACTTCGCAATCTCAGAAGGGCGCTAACTATAGTGTGATGACTAACAAGCTCAGCTTTCAAACTAGATTCGATCCTCATTAGGTGCTCCACTAGTTTGATTTTGTGCTAAGCTAAGCAGGTCATTTCACAATGGAATAACACTTAACATGTTAATCTTAGATGCCATTACCACCATCATAAGTTCAGTCTACACTGAGTGCCTACATGTTTGAGGTGAGATAAAGCAACATAATCTAATGGTATTTATAGAAAACACTTGTGCCAGACTATAAAAAAAAAAAAAAAAAAAAGAAAAAAAAAGTCAAATGTCCTACATTTTATGGCTGTAAATAAAAGTGACACAAACTCACACAAAGATATTACAAAAGAAAAAATAAATAACAAAAAATTTTTCCATTTCTTCTTTAAGGTAATTTCTAATTGAATTTTGACAAACAAAATTAGTTGTACATAAGAATAAAAGCAGAAGATTAAACATACCTTTTTCTTGTTCTCGCCGGGTAAATTCTTCTTCCTGTCGACGTTCAATTTCTTCAAGGACACGGCGCATCTCTTCATTACGATGTAACTTCTCATAGGTATCTCTGTAATTAGAATAGCATAATTGTCGATTTGATCTCTGTTCTTCCAAATTGTACTTTCTTTTATTAAAAATATATTAAAAATGTTAGATACAGTAGTTTCTACAAATTATGATATACAAGATAAAACCATTTATTTAAAAAAAATAAAAACATTAAAGTAAATCACTAAACTGTCAAAACTTAATTGGGCTATTTGAAGAAAAAATAAAATTAAAAAATACAAAAATGGTATTTGCTACTATTTAGAAAATAACCACACCCAACTTGGCATGGTCACTCTACTGACACCCAACTTGGCTTGGTCACTGTCATTCTACTGCTTAAGTGATCAAAAGACAAATTAATATATTCTGATTATATCAAACTTAAAACAAATGTCCTCAATGCAAATTGCCATGGATTGTTCAAAAGCTATTTCAAATCAAAGCTGACAAAGTGTAAAACAAAATTCCTGTCTGAATTTCTGAGGAGTTATCATTATTTACATGTGAACTATTGTCCGTATCTTTGTTGTTATTATTACAATGTTTCAACTGTTGTGCCCTCCTGTCTATATCAGGTGCCTTTAGGGAATTTTGAATGAGGAGGTGGGGTATATTGTTCTTATTCTGCTGAAACATGTCTAGGGATATCTTGTCTAGTTCCTTTGCTCACCCCATTTTCACTGCATCCAAGTACAGCCCAGGGATTGAACACAATATATCATCAAATTTCCAAACCAATGCTTTAATCCACTAGGCTGAGTGGAGAACTTGAGTACTTAAACCTAATCTGCCTGTCGAGAAGACTTTATTGGCATGTAGTGATTTGAATGCATTTTCAAAAGTCAATAAATAAGAATGCTTACATTTTTACTCACATCATAATGAAAAAAATAAAACCAGTATAATAGATTTTTATCTCAGAGGATTTAAAATATGAAGCCCCCAATTTATACAAAGAACTTGAAAACACATTCAAATTACAAACAATAGACTACAAACATCAAAAAAGAAAGCTCTAAATATGGATAGTAAATCTAAAATCAGATAGATGTTAAAGACTTCATAATTAAAAATTCTCTGACCACATCTTCAATCACATAATTAGACACAAATAATAAACACCATTCAAATGCTGAGATTATATATATATATATATATATATATATATATATATATATATATATATATATATTTTTAAGACATTTTATGTTTATACATTCTTTTTATAGATACAAATATTTAAGTAAATGCTCTGTTTATAATAAACAGTATTAAACAACATTTACCAGCCTGAATGTCCAAGAAATTTTCATAGAAAATATTCATCCTCCAACAGGAATTGAACCTGTATCGTATACGTAACCGTTATAGAGCATGACGCACATTTAACTGATTGGGCCATAGAGGAGCATTCGGTTAGCAAGGTCGATTTTAATGTCTTTAAACTACAATCTTCCATGATTCTCTCACGTACATTCATATCTGCTCATGGTGTATCCAAATGTAAACAAATGATGTCATACATTATGAAATGGACAAAGTCCGACAATTATTTTAAGACATTTTTATGCTTATCTATAAAAAGAATGTATAAACACCTGATTCCACATAACTATAAAATGCTTTTTCTGGTAATATGATGAGGTGGGTGGTGACTCACTCATGCTGGGTGATTAGAACCCTAAGGAGGCTTGTCAATAGTCAATAAACAGAGTTAAATGTAAAAAGACCTGGTTTTATAGTATAGAACTATAGTAAAAATCTGAGGGAAAACTTGATAACTTATGATTACTGAAATTAATTGAAAATGAACTAATTAAGAAAGCTACTTTAGAGAAATTAGACTGATTTCTTAAGCAAACCTCAATTGAATTTAAATATTTCATATAATATAAATGCATTATAACTGTATCTACCTGCTACACTCAATAAATCAGATAAAAATGACAAGTAATAAATTTAAAAACTATGAAACCCTTTGTTTACATAAAGACTTAGCCATTGGACTGGTATAGTTTTTTGGACAAAATAATTTTCTGAGTATTTTAGGAAGTCCTATTTGCTGGTGGTCTTATAGAAAGGATGGTTTTCAGAAAGTAAGTTATCAGGTAGCCAGCTGGCCATATGCTTTCAAGAACAAATGAGACACTTAATTAATAATTAAATCATACCAGTATATCATTGATGACAAGCTAGTAGACTATCACACACACACACACAATGCAGTGCTGTAGCACACTTTAGAGAGAACCAGCAAGCCCACCAAAAAAGCAGTGACACATGAAAGATGTAGGAAGAGCAGATCATAACAGTAGCCATAAAAACAAACCACCAAACCATTGCAAAAACTTTTGAAAAGTGAGAGAATATATAAACAGCTACAAATGACTGTTGTTCTATCATCATCATTGTGAAAGAACAATTCAAAATCAGACCACTATCACTTTCAATTGGGAAAAATAAGTCATTCATGTGAAACAAATATATAATCAACAGTTAAAATAATGTACATTTTGTTAAAATTCTATTAATGAATTCCAGTTTTCTTCATTATTCCAAAATGTCAATCAATCTCTGGAATCTGTCAATTTTAGTTTAATTGAATAAATGACTAGCTCAAGTTTGCAACATTTTAACCCTAAGTCTGCGCTTTCTTCAGATTTTACAATATAGGTGGAGAAGTGTCCTGTCCTGAAGTTGAGGTGGCCAGGATGATAGTTTGAGAAACTGAAGCCTTACAAAGAGTGTCCGAGGTTAGAACAGTTTGATTTTTGGTGATGATTGGGCATAGATTGATTTTGATCCACTCCTATGCAGAATCAGAACTAAATAGAAATTTCTGACAACAGAACCTGCTGGAAGTTAATTTACTTCTCCATACCACCATGTGCTGTAAGAGATTACAATCCCGACCCCTTAGTGAGGAAGGGAATGTTTTGTCCAATGATGCCAGCTAAAAACTAAAATGCTGGGGTTGTTGGAGGTAGTGATTCAGAGAGATGATACAGATTGATTGCTTTGTATGTTAGCTAATATAGAGTTATCACAGATGTGGAGCTGGGTAAGATGATAGTGAAAAAACATCAGGTCTCAGGTGAGGGTGAGGAGAATCTGTAGCTGAAACAAGAAGGTTTGATATTGAGGGAAGGAGGGAATAATTACCCTATAGACATATATAAGCAATTGGCACAATTGTTGAGAAATAATAAATAGATAGTGGCTAATAAAGGAAACTGGTGAAGAAGTTGATTCAAAAGATATTGGAGGACAAAATAATCAGGTACTCTTTGTCACCTTGGAGCTTTCTCATAGTGACAGTTCATAAATCCAGAAGAAAGACACCGATTCTGCATTTATTTTAGGGCTTTGAACAACATTACTCCTAACCTACCTGTTACCACAAATTAGCAATATACTGGCTTTGTTAGAAAAGGTGATTTGCTTCTCAAATTTTGATCTGAAACTGGGATACCATGTTGAATTGCATCAATTCAAGGTAGTGACATTCTGGTTGGCTAATACACTCAGAAGCTTTTAGCAGCTCATATTGACAGTAATGAGTGGTTTGGAAGAATTCACCTATTATAATATGTTGGTTTTCTCAAAAGATCCAGGAGTATTTTTAATACTTACAGATTGAAGAAACTGGCATTAAAATTAAAAGAACCAAAATGCCAGTTTTTCAAAGAGAAACGAAATATTTGGAATTCATTATAAATAAGAAGTGAATGAAACTGGATAAACATAAGGTGAATGTAACTCAATCCATTCTTGAACCTGATACAGTGAGAAAGATCAGGGTATGTATTGAAATGAGTGGGTTTTACAAGGCAATTAGAAGTGCATTTTCAAGAATTGTCACCCAATCCTCTTCTTGAATTATACAGACTGGTGCAGGTTGTGGACAATACAAATGCAAGCAACCTTTACATTGGGGTTTCTCATCCAGCTATAGTGTATGCACTCCAAAAGCTGGATTACTAATTTAAGTGGTGATAGATCACAAACCTCCTACAATATTTATTAGAGTAGCCAAATAAAAAAAAGTGGGTACAAATGTAAAATTTGATTATCTGTCTGGTAGAGAGAATGTGTGTGTGAACAAGTTTTCACACATCCCCAGGAAGTTGGAACAAGAATCAAATAGTAGTAGAATCTGAAGCATATCAGATAACTTGAAGGAACAAATCAACCTTAGATGGACTAATGGATGAGGAGGACGAGAAAGAAATGTTGCAGTTGACAGAGGTATTAAGGAAAAACTGAACAGAAAGTGAAGCTACAGATCTGAAAGAAGCCATAGAAGCAAGACAGATGTCAAAATATCAACTTAAGATGGCCAGCTTTCTTATCTCACCTATACGAATGAGGAACCTAAGATGTAATTATAACTACCAAGAGGACTGCAGGTAAGAATGTTAAGGCAGTACTATGAGGAAATGAAACATATGGAAATTACAAATTGATAAGTTCTAAATACTTCTGTCCAAATTTGAAAAGAAAAAAAAAAAAGAGATGTGACAGCACATGAATAGACGAGCAATTTGTCAAGCAAAGAGTTGGAATAGTGATACAGTTAGTTTGATGGAGATACAGCTGTTAAAAAGATCAGTCTAGATATTTCAATAATAATATATATGTGTGTGTGTGTGTGTGTGTGTGTGTGTGTAGCGGTTGCTATGTTTTTCCACGCCCACATTTTAATCGCCTGCGATTGGCTAATAAATCACTACTACTTTTATATAGAACAATTTAGCCATCGCAGTCATTTCTTTGAATTCTTCGGTTTTGAGTTTGCTTGCTTGTTCTCTTAATATGAATGTAGTGATTGGTTAATTTTTAACCAACACATATTATAGTGAAAAATTAAGTTTTCCCGCGTTGCCATGGGAGCCTACCCTTTTTCCATAAATGAGGCGACTTTTTCACAAGTCAACAGTAAGATCCAGTAAAATTCACCTGTCCATACAAGTCCACGATCTTCCTCATAATATTTCAAACGCACACACAGACACAGAATTTCGAAATATAAACTTACATTTCTCTGTGACTTAGCCAAGCTCAATCAACCAGGACTCTTGATTTCGAACCATTCTATAACACAACACATTTTTGATCGATTGTATTCTTGTGTTATCTATTCTAACAAACAGACCTTGTTCTAATATTGATTCCTGAACATTTTTCTCTCAAAAAGAACCTTCTTCGAACAATCAATTACAAATCAAAATACAATTAAAGGGGAACAACTTCTTTCCCTTAATCTATGCATTGAATACAATTTTATTGCATGTTTGTTCTTGTATGTTATTTCAATATATACTTGTTGATTCACAGTTTGGAGTTTTTGCTGTTTACTTGAATCCCGTATGTTGAAAGTATATTAATATAAATAGTATTGGTCTATCTACAAACAGACACCTTTATAATTGGTAACCCCAATATTCCAAAAATAAATCTTTCAACCAATACACCCTTACATATGGTGACCCCGAGGCCCTTACATAAATATTTATAATCTGTGCCAGACAAAAAAATAAAATTTTGGGCAGTGGCTAGATGGAGTTGCTTTACAACTGGTTTGAGAGAATGTGAATGAAGTAATGTACATGATGCATGTAATCACCTTCCCATTACAATCCCCAGTGTAATGCAAAGGTGGAAAGTTTCTACCAGTTTTGGGGAGATATATTGGCTACATAGGTTGAGGAGAACAATAAAAACTAACTATGGCAAGGTTTTCAATAAATAATTTCTCATTTTATATGCTGTTTGGTAGGTATGTGGTTCTGCCAGTGAAAACTGAGAAGAAAAATATATTGGAAAGTAACATAATAAGATTATAATTGAATAAAATGCAAAGAAAACTGAACCAGATATAGCAACCCTTCTACATGATCCAAGAGCAGACAAATCACTTCCCCATTGTAAGTTGGGATCAAATTAGAGTGATGGTTAAATAAGTGGATGTCATGGATTTGAAATTAGCAGAGAGATTAGGGAAGTCCTTCTTGATTTTTGCAAGGAAACTGGTTTTAAAAGGCAACATTAGCTGAATAGCAAGCAAAAAAAGGCTTATGCAAAATTCGAATTGTTCTGGCAAAGAAGGAGGAATAATGATCCTAGAGAGACTGGTCTCTCTCTTCACTCAACTCAGAATTTAGCAAAAATGACCAGGATGATGCAGAAAAAAACAAAAAAAACAAAAAACGTCAAGATACAATTGAAAGCTTGAGAAGAACAAGATAAAACAACTTCTGCTGAGTACAGACAGGGAACAGAAAAGGTGAGTAGGTCTGATCACCTTTCACCAATGCCTAACTAATAAGCTCTTGTAAATATGAACAGGAGAGGTATTTCTGATGTCTCTGCAGTAGAGTAGCAAGAAGCTAGCAAAGTTCTCTCTGGGAAAGGGTTGAAGGGTGGAAAACAATTCATCACCCACAAGACTCCACAAACAGTTTTGAACACAGTAGAGACTGAAAAGTGAGGTTTAGACAGCTCCAACCCAGATGTGGCAGCAATACTTAATTTTTGGTTTGATCTGGCTCTTGTAGAGATAGAGCATAGCAAAAGTCAGGTACTTTCTGAAGCAGAATGGAAAGTGGAAAGACCTGGAGTAACATGAGAATTAAGAGGATTAAAGATGAAAAGAAAGCTAGACTGCTAGTGATTGGAGATATAAAAATGGATGTACTGAGTGTTCAGTAAGCCAGAGAGAAGAAAAATTGGTAAAAAAAAAAAATAAAATAAAATAAAATAAATAAATAAAAATTCCTCCTAATCAGACTTAGTAGGTCAGATGCAAAAGAGGCTCTGGTGTAGACATATTTGTCAGCACCAGTTATATCCGGGTTTCCTCCCTTTGGCAGTGAGACAGTTTGGCATGTCTAGATACAGGCCTCTCTGTGACTGGTCAAAATCCAGGTTTTTGTAAGATGCCACATGCCAATAAAAGCATGAAGAAAACCAGCAGTTGGTAAGACACAGTCTCTTGTGAAGTCAGTCCCATGAGCATTTTTGTTCCCAAAATAGCTGTGATTTCTGAGGCAGTGTTATTTTTGTTACATCCTGTCTCTTTCCTCTCTCTGCCTATTACCTCCATGGTTGTTGGGAGAGCAATCAGTTACGTGTTTCCCCCAACCTCAACATACTCTTGCCATGCATTACAACAAGCTATTTCAGCACTTATGGCTGATAGAAATTTGACCTGAGACTAATACCCAAATTTGATGGTTCTGACCAGGGTTTCACTATAGCTGAATGGTTTGAAAAGGCTGAACTGATCTTTGCGGCATGAAGAACATTGCTAGTGGATGGTGGGCCATGTTTGCTGTGTTCAAACAACTCAGTAAGGAAGAAAAAAAAATGTATACCGTATCGGATGTGTTGTACGTTGCCTTTGCCAGAGTCATTTGTAGCATATGACCAATTTGTAGTTAGGCACTTGAATTCAAATGAATCTGGCAGGCTGTCAACTTTGCATGGTGGGGTGTCTGGCCATGGACTTGCATTTCAGCCATGCTTGAAATCCTCGTGGTGCATGACAAACCACTAGGCTTTGACTTACTTGCTAGAATAGATGCAATAACTGCATTAGTTGGCATCCATGTCACGCAAACTGGAGCCGTATGTCTCTGCAGCAAAAAAACATGTGCGGCAATCCATATTGACCAAACTAACTTTTTTGTGAAATTCAACCACCAGCAAAGGATCTGGACTGTAAAATGAAAATGGACAGCAGGTGTGTGTTGGCTCAGTTATACAACAGGGTATCACATTTCAAAGGATGTTAGGGATGCCTATGAACAAGAAGTCCAGACATGGATCACCATTGGTTGGCTAATACCATACACTGGTTATCAAATACAACAAAGGAAAGGTACACCCAGTGATAGGTTATCATGTGTTCACTATAAATGTGGACGTTTGTTTGACCAAACTGTAAGAGTGGCACCAACAGAGGGCAAATGTGGCCATACTTGTGAAGAGTGTATCGTCAAGTGCATGAGTCACTGTGGCCATATTAAACCATGATGATCAAAGGGAAGCAGTTTGGCTCAACATAGTTGGGATTCGGCCTCAATGTGGCACCCTAGTCATGAAGTTCATTACTGATGCCATGCAGTCACAGGAGTCAGTTGGGAGAGCAACGCCGGCGTACACTAACAATATGCATGTCAATGAGAGCATAATGTCCGCAGAACATGTCAGGGTAAAATTAGCCAAGTATGGGCTGATGTGCAAAGACCCAGAATGTTTGAAGATAGGACTTGCATGTGCAGACTGGAAGTTTGGGGGAGGGTAACACTCTGCAATGGATGTGAGGAAGCACAATCCTAAATGCACCTGATGTTATGACTCAGTGGAATGTCTTCTCAGTGTACAAGAAGCTGGTGGAACATCTCTCTGTGAGTGGATGGCTGTGTGTGGCAACCAGGTTCATCAAGCAGTGGGCAAATGTAGTCACAAACAGATGGGATGACCAAGCAGATTTTGAAGGAAACCACTGACATTGTGTGGCAAGAAGATCCTGTCTGGGGTGACTGGTGTGTAAACAAATCTGTAATCAATGTATAGGTTGATTCAAGCTTACTAGCGACAAGGGTGGTGCTGGAAAAAGATGTAGCAATGTTTAGAGGATGCATACTGGCTTAAGCCAACAAACAATGCCCAACATATCAACTTGGCTAACTGAATGCTGCAATCAAATCCCCAACACAACCACACTTTTGGAAAGGAATGAATAACTGGACTTGTTAGTCTGTAATGTTATTCTTGGTGGACAGAATGGTGGTCCTTGAGTGAGTTCACAATCTTCAACAAGTAGTGAAGATGATATGTTTGAAAGTAAGGAGGAAATTCTTGTGAGTGCGGAAAGTCCAGATGATCACACAGAGAAAGAATCACATGAGGATGAGGTGGAGGAGCACAGACAGTCCCACTTTGAAAAAGCACTTGACAGAAGACACCCACTTCAACCTGTCATATCTGTGATCAGAAGATCAGGGTGGCAGGAGTAGTGTGACAAACATGCATCAGTACTGACTCAAAGGAGGCCTTGGATCGCATGTCTTGTGAAGTTGGTCCCGTGAACATTTTTTTCCCCTCAAGTTGCTGTGGTTTCCGAGGCAGTGTTATTTTTGTTACCTCCTGTCTCTTTCCTCTCTCTGCCTATTATTTCAGTAGTTGTTAGGAGAGCAATCAGTTAAGAGTTTCCTTTCAAGCTCAACACACTACTGCCATACATTACAACATACAATTAGGAAGAAATTGGTTACTCCAAAAGAGAGACAGAAAAATGTATGTTCACATAGCAAAGGAAAATATATACATTTTAAATGACTAGAATGGATTTGGCTAAAAAACATAAAACATTCATTGGCTCATTAGTAATGAAAAGATCTGGGAACTTGGAAATGTAGCAGAAATTATAGTAGCACAAATAAGAAAAGTAAAAGGCTTTATAAAGCAATATTTGCAGGACTTGCTGGATACGTGGCATCTAGCATAGTGACCCCAGTGCATTTCAGGGCTCTGTTACTTAAAATTCAGTCTGGATTACTACATCAGCTGGGGTTATCTACTAACCCAGCAGATGGATTGTAGCACTGTTATAATTCACTAGAATATATAACCTTAGGGAATAATGACAGGCTGTTAGTACTTGCGTCCCTAACACTGCTAGATAGGGAAGGTACCTTTGAAGTATTTAAGATAATAAATCCACCAATCCCAAGGCAGGTGGAAAGCAGGAAGTAATTGCTAGATACAAGTTGGTATCAGAAAATATGGCCTTTAATGTGGCAAGGACTATGTTCATGCTACTAACCCATGATGAAGTTATTGAGTACAGGATGAAGGTTTGCTTTTTGAGTAGTCAATATACAAAATAGTATAGGATTTGATTGTGTTTACTGAATTATTTGAAGGAGATAACCAAGCAATTAAGAGATATTGCCAGGTTGAAATAGTAACAAAAGAAATGTTTTCACAGACTGAGTTTATCAGATGGGTGTAGGCAATAAGCTTTGAAAAAGCAAGCAGACTTATCTAAAGCATATGAGGAAAAGAGAACTGAATCAATAAAAAATAAAACCTTCATTGACCATTTGGAGTTACTTATACAATATTTTGCATTTGGTAAATCAATTACCCTCTTATCAAGTAGAGGAGAAATTTGAGACAAAAAGATTCCTTTTTGGATCTTGCACATATTCTTGCAAATAACTGAACAAGGTAATGAGAATTCCTATTGAAAGAATTCCCTAGCGTGAAGGCATCTAAAATATGAAATTGTTCAGTCCAGTGAAACGAATGTTTCTTCAGCATTTTTTTTAGGTAAAAACAGTAACAGATGTTCAAAGTGATCAGGCAAAAGGTGTAGTGGCATGGTTATCACAGACTATTCTTGTAAGTATTATATGCATGTATGCTGTATTAGTGATATTTCTAAGACTGAATGAGAAAAGAGTTGGTGCTGAAACATACATGATAGAGAGTAGGTGGAACACTAGAGCACAGGCCAACATTTCTAGTTGAAATGGAAAAAATAAAGATAACAGAACTTTTTACATTTGCAGAATTAGAAAGGAAAGTAAAAAGAAATTAAATTGATTCTGTGTAAAAAACAAAATAATAACCATGTTTATGAAAATATATATATTATATCTATGGATTGTGAGATATGTGAACTGAGCAAAATCCTGAAGGAAAATTATATTGTATGTGGAATGAAAGCACTTTAACCTCACTGAAAGAGACTGGTTTGAATTTAGAGGCATATAAAAGATACTTTTGCAATTTGAATCATAAGGGAAAAGGAAGTAATATAGCACTGTGTGTTTTACAAAAAGAAAGATGACATATGAATAGTGATCCATTTATGTAAGAGACTTGGCAGTAGTCAACAAACAGATTTAAATGTAGAAAGGCCTAATTTTATGGTACAGAATCAAGGGGAAAAATATAAGAAAATGTTTGATTGCATTACTGGAATTAAATGTGGAAAAATAACTAATTAAGAAAGTTAATTAATTTCAAGAAATTAAACATGTTACAGTGTTCTTAAGGAATTTAACCTAAATATTAACTTGGAAAGAAATTAGTGCAACTGTATTTGGCTATATACCCATCTATTATAAAAGTTGGACAAAAATAATAACTAATAAATTACTTATCTCTAAAACACTTGAGATTAAATTCTTTTACATTGGATTGATATATTTCCTTAAGCAGAATAATTTTGGAAAAAGTTTTTGTGAAATACTCAACCAAAGCCCACCAATGAGCTATTGATTTGTTTATATAAAAGGTATATTTGATGCAGTGTTTTTATAGTTTTCAGGAAGTAAGTTCTCAGAACTGTCAAGCTGGCCATGTACTTTCCAAAACAAGGGAGACTCTTAGAAAATGTAAATCAATGATTAAATGATCAAGCCAGTAGACTGAATGACATAAATGAAGACACACATGTGGGACATACTTTAAAAAGTTCCGCTGAGGCTATCAGAAAGAAGCATAGGAGACACACAATAAAAGCAGATTATAGCAGTAGCCATAAGAACAGACCACAAGATTCTTCTTTAGACAAACAATATGGCTTTCACTTATCTAAGTCAACTGCCAATATGTTGACAGTTATTGCTGAAAGAGTCTATCAAGTTTTAAGTAAGAATTGCAAAGTTCAGGCTGTTACTTTAGATATCTCATTTGACAGGGTTTGGCATCCTGGTCTCCCCAAGTTGAAAGCTTATGGTGTTTCTGGCCATTTTCTTTTCATTTGATTGAATCTGATCAAATCAGATAATGACAGTTATCTTGAATGTCCACTCTTCTAGATCTTTTTGCATTAATGCAAGTGTCTCCTTACCTACTTTGTTCCTTATTTTCATCAAAGACCTTCTCAATATCATCAGTACACAACTCTGTATTTATGCTAATGAAAATTATTTACTCCTGTCTTAATAGTAATTAAGATAGATTCAATAAAATCAAATTAGCAGTTAATCTTGAAAGTGACCTTCAATCTATTATTAACTGAGGTAAAAAATGGCTTGTTAATTTTAAGGATTCCAAATTGAGACAGCTCAACACACTAATGATAATTTTATTTTTACATAAGCTGTATTTCTGTTTCTAACTAATGAAAAATATGTTGAATTTTTACCACACTTCTATACCAAAATGTAACATTTTAATTTTACATGCTTTAAAGAAATAATTTATTCATCTGATTTTTCTAGTCAGATTACAAATCTGACAAAATCTCTCCCAATAAAATTAATTTTAATATTGTTTTGTTTAATTTTTAATAGCCTTTTCTTCTAAAACAGTTTTTCTTTGATTTTGTTTATACAATAATAATGATAAAATTAAAAATTTTTATGAGTAATTTGTTCTTTTAAAGGTTATTAAAAAAAAACCCAAAAACAAGTGTGTTGAATAGACCTAATATATGAGCAAACATGATATTTTATACTACAAAATTAATGAAAAATCATTTATTAAGAATGTTGTTATGTAAAACTAAGGTCATAATTAAATTTAATAAATTTAATCTGATATTTTTTTTAATATTGTAAAGAAACTGTACAAAATGTTAACCTTAACCCTACTGCTAAACTATGTCTTTTTAAGTCATTCTTTTCTAGGTACTTCTATAATCATAAAAAGTATATTTACGACAAAATAAGTCAGCATATTTCTGAACAATAAAATAAAAAAGTTACTTTCATGTTTATTTTGTTCCATGTCATATTTTTGTTCCAGAATTCATAGTTCTGACATTAAAACCGTTTTAATGTGAATATTTCAAAGATTAAAATGTATGTAACATTTTGTATACCCTTATTAATAGGTTTGGAATTGATATGTATCTGAAGCTCTAATATCAAACTAAAACTAAAAATCTTCACTCCCAGTGGAACAACAAGATTTGAGATAGGCCTCCAGTTCTGGTTATGAGTTTCATTATGATTATGACTTGGCCTTAAGTAAAGAACACCATGTGCTTCTACTATATAACGAAAGATTCATGACAAAATCCCAAAAAAGAATCATCAACACTATCATACCTGACATCTCAGCTTCAGACCCTTTTTCACCACAGTAATTTAGCTTCCCTATATCTTTTCTATAAATATTTTCATGATACTTGTTCTGTTGAGCTTTCCTCTTTGGTACTGAGACTTCATTAATTTAAGTGCCATGCTAGATTGGTAGCCAGATCTCATACTGATAGCTTCAGCCCCTTTCACTGTTGAAATAGCTAGTTTTAACTGTAAGTTCTATGCTAATAGTTTTTTCTCCTACACTTTTAATTTGTGGAACTCTTCTGGCTTCCTGCTTTCCTGTCAACTATAACCTTCAAAATTTTCAATGCAATGTCAAACATTATCTTCTGTCTCTTTGAATCCTGTTCTTTTTGTTCTTCTGTTTGGTGTGACACTGTAAGAAAGCTAATAATTTGAAACAAAAGAAAAAAAGGATTAAATTAAATAAAAAATGAACACAAAAAAGAAAAAAAAATAAAGAAAGTAGTAGATAGATTGAAGGACATACTGAAAACAAAAGAAAATATACCTTTATTTTTGTTTCTCATTTCGTAAATAAGGACCTCACTAGAAGATAGCACTGAAATCCACCTAGGCATTTGATTAAAGTGAAGCCCAAGGGACAATGTGAGGGGAGTGCAATAACATCCACAAGTAGGCTGGGACTGGCAAAGTTTTTGGACAGAGATTATTAATATAGTCACAGATAATAATTTTATGGCTACAAGTAGATGAAGAAGAGGGAAAAGAAATGATTCTATATCACTTGTTTATAGGGGTAGAAGATGCATGTGTCACTAAAGGAACAAGATTTTTTTTAGGCCAGAAAATTTTGGTCAAGTGGGTAAAAGAGGAAGAGTTACAGACCAAACAGAATAATTAGGAATAAAAAAAAAAAAGAAGAAAAAAAAAGGCAAATAAAAATTTTACGATGACATTAAAAGTAACTCCTGCTTTGTGTCGGGTATCCAGATTGGGTGGAACACCTATTCCCTGGATGGTGGCAGCATGTGGAGGTGGGAGGAAAATGAATACACCCACTGAAAGATACTGGTGTAAGGTGTGAGCAAGAGGAGGGAGGAGAACATGATGGTGGATCAACGTGTTGCTACCCATATTTGGACATGCAAATTACTTCCTAGGACAATGTCAGCAGAGAGTTGTGATTGGATATTTGAAAAATCCTGGAGCCCCAGATCGTGTCGAACCCCAACACCAATGTTGGACGAGGGTCAATAAAAGCATTAGATCAGAGGAGAATTACAGAGAGATTAGCAGTTGAGGCAGACACACTTTCATTACACCAAGAGGAGATGATCGCTTCACTGATCCTCATGTGATTTGCTGCCACAAAGAACTTCTGACTCATGGCTTGTTCCAGACTATTAGATAAATTGAGCAGAGTGCCCTAATAAAATTGCAAAGTGGAAGAATTGAAAGTCTGTATGTGACAACAGAGAGAGAGAGAAAGAGAGAGACCAGTGCTTCATCGATATCCCATAATTTGCTGCCTGATGAAGTCTCTGACTTAAAGTTTGAAACCTCAACTCCAACGAAACGAAGAACAAAGTGTTACAGAATTAAACTATGAGAGAATGGTCATTAGCCTGCATGCTTGTAGATTCTTATACAAAAAAGTGTTCCTGTATAAACCTCAGTTATATAAACCTTGTTGATCTACACAACTATTTTTTTTTTGTCTTATACCGCCTGAACAACACCAATCCAGTGATCTCTGGTGATGATTCAATCCTTGCCTACCTTGTGATCAAAACAAACAAAACGCAGGACGGAGAGGCTTGGATCAAAGTGACCAACTTCATGGTTAGCCATAAGATTCAATCAAAGACACACCAGTGACGAAGGACGGCATTGTTACGGCAGGGACCAGGATGTCCCACAGCGTTATATTGGTAAGCCCTTGCATCTTAGTGGCTTTTATTTTTTACTTGGGATGAATATTAAAAATTAACACCTCAATCTTTGAATAAGAGAATGAGCAGACACACACATACAACTGTTGTTCTATAATCAAAGTTCAGACTATTGTGTATTTTTGTCAAGTGTTAGAATTGGATGACACTAGTAACTTACAGTGAAAATAAATGGTTTGTGAAAATCAGGCTAATTATTCTGATCTTTTTCGTTATTATTTTAAGACTTCCATCAGTTTCAGGAATCCATTAATTTTAGTTTTGTGTAACATGTGGCTGGTTCAGGTTTGCAATATTTCAACTGTGTACTTGTAATTTCAGATTTTATCTAAACACAATGTGGATAGAGGTGTCTCTTGTCCAGATAGTGCAGATCTTATGACTGGGACAACTAAAAACTGAGAGAAAACAGAAAAAAACAAAACAAAACAAAACAAAAAAAAAAAAAAAAAACAACTCTGAAGTTGACACAGAAAGACATATAACCATTTTAGTGACCAGAACAAGTCCATCAGCAGCATAGTGTTACAGTTCAAATTATGGAAATGTGTCCCTAAGATATACCTAAAACTGTCATAAAAATAAATTTTTCACAGAACCATTCAAATTTTGAGATCATATCAATGACCAAACAAAGTTGGTTTCACTCTTTCTGGAAAAGCGGTACACTTAAATACAATGCAAATTTCTACAAGATACACTACCAAGTTTCAATGCATTTAATTTGACATTTAGAAATCTGAATTAATGAAAAGCCATATTAACTGTTCTGCCTTGTCGATGGTTTTAATAAAAAACAAAACAAACAAAACATTGATCAGTGAAAATACTGTGTTGGAAAAATTTTCTGAGAATTTTAAAATACCTTTTTTTAAAAAAAAATCTGATAGCTATATTTTCACAGTTGAATAAAAACAAAAACACTTTCTTTTGGTTGTAAATGTCTGTGCAGGTACCAAATAGACATTTGCACCCAGTGATATTTAATATTTACAAATTATTGAACTATTTATGAACTATGCCCCAAGTCACTTTGCCAATGATCAAACAAATTTTTTTTAAAAGTTGAAGAAACTTGAGAAATGATGTGCCAAGTCAGTTTGGGTAAATATGTACATTGCTTGACTAAGTAATCATTGATCAGGACCATAACTTTTCAGTAATTCCACCATGTCAAGAAGATCATTCAAAATAAATCAGTAAACCATAACTTTTCCCAGCTAGTGTAAAACTTAAGTGTAAAAGGCTTCACAGATTATTTAAATTAATTAAAACAATCATCCTTATTTGTAATAACACTTAAAAATATCCAGAAGAGCCAGTAATAAATGTTGCTATATTAGTGCATAGTTTAGATCATTTTTACAGCTTTTTAAAGAAATATTTTCTAAAACACCCACACAAAGGAATAGTCAATTCAATCTGTAAACAAATCTTTTATAATCGATACTAATTTTCTGTTGGGCTTTATACATTAGTATAATTTTTTACTAATTAATGTCATAACAGCAAGATTTTTAATAAAAAAAATCCAAATGTGATTAGAATAATCTCAAAGTGATCTAAGTATAAAGACGTTGACAGAATAAAATAAGCTAACACTAAAATCCTTAGTAATCATCAGGTTTCATAACTGATATAATATATATAGCTATCATATTTACACCACTATATTTTTTTTGTGGGGGGGAGATGAAAATAAAAATATAAAATGTAAGCTGACTTAATCCTTAATATCTCTATCCACTGGTAGAATTGGCCCTACTTTTCATGCAATAAATAAAACCAATCTAAGTAAGCTGCAAAGCTTTCTTAGCTCTAAATTGCACTGACCTCATACTCACAAAGTAATGTGGAAATAAAGGTAGGATGAGACAAAGTAGTGACTCATAGAATTAAAGAAAGAAACTAAATAGAATGTATATACATGATCAATGTCCACAGTTGCAGGGTCAATGGATAAAACATCAATAGCAACACTGGGGTAATATAATAATAGCACAATCTTACATTGGATACTGACAGCAGAACATATTGACAGTCAGACAGTTTATAAATAAAAGGTTAAAATGGATTCAAACCAAAAATCATTCTCTTGTTGGTACAAGAAAATAAAACTAACACTAAGAATAATATAGCCATGGTTTTTATAGAAAAAATATTACATTTACTAATTTTTTTTTATTTTCATTCTTTGTAATAAGCTGGCTCAATTTGGAAACTAGAAATAAGCTTTTGAAAAATTTATATATATATATATATATATATATATATATATATATATATATATATAAAAGAGATGTCGGTTTAACGAAAAAACAACCTTTTTCGGTTTCATCTTCACTGCAAAACCACATTGAAATTTTTTTACGAAACCGACTGATTTCGTTTTTATATCACTACTGAGTGACCATATCCAAACAAACACTACTGAAAAAGACTTCAGATGTTAATAAAATTAAATTTTATCAACATTTATACCATTGTAAGAGAAAAAGATTGAACAAAAATATGTTAAAAACATTTAATTGACTAGTTTTAGGAAATAAATGTGAAATCTATTTGTTTACAAAAGAAATGAAGAAAAAAAAAAAAAAAGGAAATATGTCTGAAAGTGAAATCTATTTTTTTCAGATTAAGAAAAAAAAAAACTTTTTTCCGGTAAAATTAAGTTAACAAAATAGCAAATAAAAATAGTTTGTCAGTTTCGTCTTAATGTTAAATATATGAAGCCGGTATCTGTCTATATTTCTGAGATGAGGTACATTATTCAGACTACTGTCCTCATCTTTGTCGCCATATTTATTACAATGTTTCAGCCATTGTACACTCCGGCCTATCAGTTATCTCCTATTAATTTCCCTCTGAAAGTTCTCCACTGCCTTAACCGGGTATTGAACTCACATTCTTTGGGTACTGTCACTGGATCTAACCGATGCCTTTATCCACTGTGCCATGTGTGCTTGAGGAGATAACTGATAACTGACATCCATTAAACATGGCATGTTGAACTAGAACAGTCTACCCCAGTGAGTGAAATAAAGGGTTAAGTTCAACATCCCAACCACCTGAAGAAACCCGGAGTGTACAACGGCTGAAACATTGTAATAAAGATGGCGACAATAGTCCAAATAATGTATATGAAGTCGGATTTTTTGAAAAGGTTTTCTAGTGAGCCATTATGCCAATCACAAAATAAAGTTGTTGTAAACAAGAAAAATGAAGATTTTTTTTTTTTTTTATAAATAAATTTGTTTTTTATCTAGGGAATGCACCTAAATTAGATATTAAGAATAATTAGTTCTTAATTTCACTTTTAAGATGTGTATATTTTCAGACATGCAAGTCTGTTTGCTACAAATAAAATTATGTTTCTATCTAGCAAATACACATAAAATTAGATATTAAAAAATAAAGTTTTAATCTCAGTTTTAAAATGTGTATATTTTTAAAACTGCAAATCATTTTTTTAAACCCTAAGTAAAAATTATTCTTTTTTAGCCACTAGTGTTCGGTGGGTGTTTGTTACTGTTCTGCCTATAAAATTCTTCTAAACAAGGAAAATTAATTCATTTTATTTTTACAAATATCTTTATGGTTATAGTGATTTTCTAAGCGTAGCTTAGATGTGGCACAAGGCCGAAAGTATGGGGCACCCAGTGAGGATTGAACTCACTGCTCAGTCGTAATTGTTCTAGCGAGACAAGCTTGCTAACCATTACACGCCTCGAGGTGCCCAATCTTTATGGTTATATCTGGCGAATAATACACTTAAGTAAGATTATTTTAACCATTTTAATATAGTTTTTAATTAGTGTTTTAAAATGTGTATCTAAAAAAGAACAGGTGATACTTGCAAATTTGGAAATCTACACATTCTAAAAAAAGAAATTAAAAGCTTTTAATTATTTTTAATATTTAATTTTAGGTGTATTCACTAGAGAAAAAACAAATTTATTTAGGGAAAAAATAACTCATTGATTTCCTTATTTAGAATATTTATTTGCTAAAACCCAATAATAGTTGACTGGCATACCAGAAAAAGGTTGCATTTTTTTTTTTTTTTTTTTGCTTACTTTATAATTTTTGAAGGAAATTGCTTCCTCAGGTCAGAGAAGAAATGATCATCTTCCTGGTTGTAGATTAAGGTGTCTTCTAATGAAGTGTACAATCTAAAGAATATTAATAAGGATTGGTCACTTTGATTTTGCGAAACAAAGTAACGTGTAAAATTTAGTCTCAAAAAAAAAAAAAAAAAAATTCATTTCACTTTTTCAGCTGGTTGAAGCAATAATGTTTTAACTCACTGTAAAAAAAATAATTCAATGAATAAACGCACAAACAAGTTACATATTTAGAAAGGTTATATTATTTTCTTTCCAGCCATATGAATATTTTTAAGATTAGATCAGAAATACACAATATATTGTGAGGTGAACGGATTAAGTATTATCAATTTCAAACAAAATCAGATATCGACTGGAAATGCTATCATTATACAAGAAAATGAATGGCTTCCTTAGAAAGCAAAAATACTAAATTAAAAACCAAATCAAAAACTGCGGTATCAAGGAAAACAAAACCGGAAACTGATACCGAAACATAAATTGCCAAACCGACCAATTCATATATATAAGTAAATGCTCTGTTTATAATAAATAGTATTAACATTTACTGCAGATACGAGCATTCAAGAGAAATCATGGGAAAAAAACAGTAATTTGACCTTGCTTATCCAGATGCTTCCTCTGTAGCTAAATAGTATAGCACATCAGGCTATATGACAGTTCAGTGTAGGATACAGGTTTGGTTCCTGTTGGAGGACACGTATTTTCTATGAAATTTCTCAGACATTCAAGCCAGTAAATATATATTTCACATTAAATATTTGTAAGATATTTGTGATTAGCTGTTATAAAAAAAATGATTCCTTCCTGGAATCAAGAGCATAGCAACAAATTTTCATCACTTTTTCAAATTACTGTTGATAGATGATTTAGTAGAATCTATTTATGGGGGATTAAAGAGTTTTATAATCTCCCACCCAAGAGGGCCAAAAGGTGTTCTCAATTCCTATCTTTATTAAATCATGACCCTGTTGAGCAGTGGGTGCCACACCATATTGAAAAACTGACAGAGCTGACAAGTTAATGAAAAGTTTTCAGCCAAAGAAAGGATTGGTGATTTTTAAATTCTGATATTTAATCATTTAGTCCTATTATAGAAAGTAGATCAGGTCAAGATCATTTCCACACCCACTGTATGCTGACTCTTTCATTTTTTTTTTTTTTTTTCACTCTCTATTAGTATTCACTGTCCATTATTTAGAACTCCTCTCAAATACAATCTGCCAAACATTTGTCCAATTGTCCTTTAGACATATTCTTCAAGTCTGACAGTCTCTCTTATAGACTTTCCATTTCTCTTAGAGATTTTAAATATTTGAAATAAATTTTATAACTTTTTGTTTAGGACAAGAAAAATAAAATTACAAACTGGTATTTCTATAAGAATAATGACCCAAATATTGTTAATATTTAATCTGTAATAATTTTTTTTTTTTTTTTTTTATTTGTACATACTCTAAAAATTGAGATTAAATTTTATGCAGGAAATTCTAGTTGGGTATTCACTTAAAAGCTATAAATCAAGTTCCAAAATTATTCTTTATACTGAGGACAGTAATATTTTGATTTAATTTACACAATAGATGGAATTTTCCAATTTGTGACCAAGTCTTATAGTAAGTATTCCTTTTGTAAAACTTCATGTACTTCTAAGTATCTTCACTAGGTGCTGAAGCCCTATCCTTGGACTGAAGATGTTCCTAGTTGGTAAGCCTGGTGGTAAGATAAGGTATTATTGGGGGACTCTTGTGTTAGTGGTAATGAGGTTAAAGGCTTAAAACAATGCCAAAACCCTAACACATTTTTACAACACAAAGTATATGAGTCATTCCATGTCAAATCAATAAGGGTCTGACCATCACCCGAGACAGATTTTTTTTTCTAATTTGGTACACTAACTGAGCTTCAGGATAGAAATTGAATGATACCTATTTTACATCTCTAGGACAATGGATTCCCAAGATATGACCTTTTGACCCTTGCCAAAAAGGTGAATTTTGAAAAATAGTCACAAAGTTTAAATATCAATATCTTAGTTGTTTTTACATGTACAAAGCTAAATTATATAACATTTTAAAGTACATGGATAGTTCTAAAAAAAATGATTTATTTATTTTTTGTTTAAAGGTCAAATAAGATAATTTGACCTTGATCTTAAATTTTGAATGCTATTTAATATTCATACAAGAACTATGACCATAAAAATCAACAGAATTTGTTATTTGTGGTTAAATGTCGACCAAAGTGGTAGAAAATAAACAACCTTATTTTTGGCTTTGTTTACATTTTTATTAGACAACAAATAGTTTTTGATGCTTGATTGGTGATTCACTAATCATGGACAGTGACTCATTAAGAAGTTCAAATTTATTTTCAGTATCTACAACAATGCTAGAAGGCTGCATCTGGTCTTCAGCCGATGTTGAAGTACTTTCAGAAAACTCAGATAATGTTAATTTTATTCAACAATAGGTTTGCTTGTTAATCTTTGTAAGACGTTACAAATCTTATATAAAAAAATAAAACTGAAAATTTGATTGTTTTGCACAATTACCATGTCAACAAAAATTTGTTAGCCATGAACATCATTTGTTGCATATTTTCATATTATTTTATGTTATCTTAATATTACTTCATAACATTTTTTTAAGTAATTATTTTCATTATATCACTTTTTCATACAAAAAGAAAAAAGAATCTGCAATGGCATCTCAGCTTCAGTCACTTTTCCACTGCTATAACGTAGATTCCCTGTGCCTTTTCTAGAAATATTTTCATAACTGTTGTGATGAGCTTTCCTCTTTGGTACCTAGATGTTACGAATTTAAATGCAGTAAATCAGCTGCTTTTTTTATTTATTAAGCCAATTTGATCCAGTTGTAAATTTTTGAAGATTTGTTTTTATTTTTTAATCATTTCATCCCAAGCAAGGCAATAAGTAGATTTGGTCGGTTTGACAATTTATGTTTTGGTATCAGTTTCCATTTTTTTCCTTGGTACAATGGTTTTTGATTCAGTTTTTTGGTTTTTACTTTAGTATATATCCAAAGAAACACTATTGAAAAAACTTTCAGATGTTAACTAAAATTTTAGTAAATAAATGTGAAATCTGTTTGCTTACAAAAGAAATGAGAAAAAGGAAATATGACAGATATGACACTTGGAAATCATGTTTTCAAACAGAAAAAAGGAAAATACAAGATGATGTCTGAAATCTATTTGTTTCAGTTTTAAAAAAAAAAAAAAAAAAAAAATTTTTGTGGTAAAATTAAGTTAACAACAAAATAGAAAGTAAAAAAAAAAAAAATAGTTGTCAGTTTCATCTTAATGTTAAAATTTATGAAGTTGGATTTTTTTGTAAGGGTTATATGTGATTGTTTTCTAGTTTTCCAATCACAAAATAAAGTTGTTATAAACAAGAAAAATGAATGAAGTTTTTTTTTATAAATAAATTTGTTTTTTATCTAGGGAATGCACCTAAATTAGATATTAAGAATAATTAAAATAGTTCTTAATTTCACTTTTAAAATGTGTATATTTCCAGATATGTGAGTCTCTAGTGTAAAAAATTGTTTGCTTTGTACAAATAAAATTATGTTTCTATGTAGCAAATATTTTTTTAAAACCCAAAGTAAAAATTATTCTTTTTTACTCACTAGTCAGTGTCAGACAGTAGTTTCAATAATTTGAAAGCTCTTATACCACACATTTATTTAACTATCAGTTGCTTTTTTTTTTTTTTTTTTTTTTACTTCCTTTATAATTTTTGAAAAAATTTGCTTCCATGGGTCAAGAGCAGAAATGAACATCTTCCTGGTTGTAGTTTAAGGTGTCTTCTAATTGAGTGTACAATTTCAAGAATATTGATAAAGATTGGTCACGTTGATTTTTGCAAAACAAAGTAATGTAAAAATTAGTCTTAGAAAAAAAAAAAAAAAAAAAAAAAATTAAGTTTCGCATTTTTGGCTGTTCAAAGCAAAATACCTTTTTAACTTGCTGTAAAAAAAAATAATTCAATGAATAAAAGCACATACAAGTTACATATTTAGAAAAATTATTTTACTTTCTTTCCAGCCATATGAATATTTTTATGATTGGATCAGAAATACATGAGAATTTGCGAGTTGAATGGATTAATTTACCAATCTCAAATGAAATCAGATATAGACTGGAAAGGCTATCATTACACAAGAAAATGAGTGGCTTCCTCTAAGCAAAAATACTAAATTAAAAACCGAAAAACCAAGTCGAAAACCATGACACCAAGGAAAAAAATGGAAACCGAAACATAAATTGCCAAACCAACCAACTCTACTTAGTAGTTTTATTGCCTTGCTTGTGATGAAATAATTAAAAAGAGTTCAGTTGTCATTTTGTTGATTGTGTATTGAAAAAAGATATTGATAAAGGAAATCTACTCCTCACAAAAGGATTCTTGCACATCAAATATTGCAAGATGTATTTTTGTTAACAGTAACAGTCTTGCCATAACAGTTAGAAGATTTGAGAACGATATAAAAATATTTTTAATCTCTTGAAAAGTAGGTTTTTTCAGTAAAATAAATAAAACTTTAAAAAATATATTAATTATAGAATATAATATTGATTTTTAAAGCAAGTGTTCAGCTGTGAATTATGAACAGTTCAGCATATTTAAACAGATTCAAAAACTCTATTTGAGTCGTCTTTTTTTTTTCAACTAATGTCCTACATTAGAAAAACATTTTTTAAATTTCTCTAATCCTGTAAAAAATGACAGCTACATAAATTAAATTATTTTTATACATAATCATGCTAAATTTTAAAGGCTAGACAAAAGCAGACTATAAAAACAAATAATTTCTACCTTACAAAAAGTATGTAAGTGATAATTAATGTATACAATAAACTAAGAGGCATAATATAAAGCCAGACATTAATTTGAATAAACAAGAAAATGAATTGAGACTATGAACTTGTTATTCTGTTGATAAAATAAAGATTATGTTTTTGTTTTAGAAATGGTAAGTTAAGAATAACTTACTTATCAGTTGCATTTCATCTCTTGTAGTAATTCCTATAAATCAAATTCACACTTTGAAACTGAAAATGGATGAAAGTGCTAAGAGAACAAGAATATTGTAGATTCTATAAGTCAGCTATAATAGAAGTAGGGATGAAAGTGCATCAGTAGTTGTTAAGTTTGCTTTGCATACTTAAAGGAAATCAGGCCATTAGCAAGTGAAAAAAATTTAAAATTATTTCCAGGCTTAAAACTAAATACAACACAAAATATAGAAAAGAAAAGTATTTAAAGCAAAGACTGATAATAGATAAATAAAATAAATAAATGCCAAAGATATATGAAAGGCTGCTGAAAATTTTTTGGTACAATTAAGGAGTCTATTCTCGACAAAATTGTGTTTAGTCAGATTTTGTTAAATAGTTTAGACCAAGAATTTTTCATCACCCCCTTATAAAAAATAGATCGGTATGAATTAATAAATAATAAACTTATAAAACATTTTTATTAAAAAAAAAAAAACTTACCTTTTTATCCAAACTGGCTCTTCTGTAGTTGATTCTTCAGGAAAAGATGACTTTAAGGATACATTCTTACTTTTCTGGATAGCTGTCTTGATATCAGCCATTGTGTGATTCAGTGCCTCTTTGGCATCCTGATTATCCTTACTACAGTCATCATCATCATCATCATCATCATTATTATTATCCAGGCCTTTACCATTAAATTGCAGTTCCTCCCCATTGAGATCCTGATCAAGTTCTGACTTTTGTTTCAGTTGTAGCATTTTGGCAGGAGAATCACAATCATGAGCAAATGCTTCATCCACATCACTGGCCTGGCTACCAGACAAACCATCTTCAACAATAGGCATTCCTCCAGCATTGGACTTCTCCTCTTCAGACAGTACACTCTCCACTTCAGCACTGTCACACTCAGTGTTCTCAGGAGACAATGTGAATGCACGTTTTTCCTCAACAGGTGAAGGATCAGTATTGTTCAAAGGAATCTCTGTCAAACAATCCTCGTTGACCTTTACCTGCTGATGATTCTGAGTTGACATCTCTGCTCCATTCTTTTGGTGGATTATTTTTTCTGGAGAACATTCTCGTGAACTTTCAGGGGAGTTGCTACTTATGCTATTAATACCAATACTATTCCGTTTAAAATTTAGTGAATCACTTGAACTGGAATAAGCAAGCCGCATCCCTACATAAGAATTACCCTGTTGAATGCGTGCATACTTAACATAATCATATTCATTTTCAATGTTGATATTCTTTCGAGCCAAATTGGTTTCAGAAGTTACTTCATTGTGAGAAGCGGCATCAGGATTGGTTGGCAAGTTGGAACCAGAATCTGGAAGTGGTTTTATATCCTGGTTACTGTAGGACAGACTCTCTCGTTCAGAACTGGAGCCATCACGATCACTGCAGCTACCAGAACTGTTGCTACTTGTTACACGTCGAGCAAATCCTGGTGATTGACGCTTCATCTTTGGTTTTGCCCCTTGAGAATTGTATTTCATTGAAGATGAGCCGTTCCTGTCATCATAATTCTTCACTTCTCCAATTGTAGGAATATTGTTTCGGATTTCTAAACTGTTCCTCTTTTTAATATTTTCATCATGATTGTATTTGGAGTCCTTTGATTTTGCTCGGAGTGTGACTGCTACCTCCCAGGGCTTTTCTAAACCAATATCAGCAGCAGTGTTAATGATTCCATTTCGTTCAAGAAGCTTAGAATCCTTACCATCCAGAAAATCAGAACAAATGTCACTCTTACCAGGTGAATGTTTACTATAATGATGGTTGCCACCGACACTCTCACTGCCATCTGACAATGTGTCAGACCCACTTTTAGAGTGGATACTGTTCTGTGCAAGAATATCAGGAGCCAAGTTCTGACGAGAGCCAAGATCTTTACCAGTACATTTGCATAATTTCTCTGTAAGGCTATCAGCCAGCATGTCAGCAGAATGGTCCATATCATCAGTGGGGAAGTCAATCTCCACATCAGGATAATCATTCATACAAGACTCACCACTTTCATCACTCTCACGCTGCTGACTGATACCTTCAAGACCTTCACCATCATCAATGAGGTTCTGATAAGAGAGTGAACTGATCTCACTAGCCTGGCGAGATCCACTCTCCCCCAGATTTACCTCCATACTCAAGTTATCAGTGTCATCAGTACCATGCTCAGGCAACTGCTCAAAGCTGAGAGTTGAGCCCCGCAAAGAAGTGTCATCACCACCACCACCGCAAGCACCTTCCAGGTTAGTATCACAATTTTCTTCAGGGTCAGAATAAGCTGGAGAGTTACAACTACCCTCCAGGTCAGACATAATGTGCCTATCACTTTACAGGGCTTCACTAAATACACAGTATCCCTTCACAGTGAATGCTCACCTGAAACAAGAAGAAAAAAAAATGGTTAGCCATTAAATCACACAACATTCAATCAGGAATTTTTGGGGTTTCACTAATTTATCTAAATTTTAGTCATTTATAAGTGACTTAATAATGAAATACAATTGACATTTTATTAATATTTATTAAGTTTCCATTTGATATGTTTTACAATGCAAAACAGTTTATGTAACCTTAATATTTACTATTTGTTCTTATTAAACTAAAGTCTTATTCATAAGAAGAGCATTTAAATCTGAAGACAATCACTAAGTGCTGAACTCTAAAACATATTTGCATGTATACATATGTAAATATTATGAAATGGACAAAGTCCAACAATTATTTCAAGACATTTTTATGTTTATACATTCTTTTTATAGATACAAATACTTAAGTAAATGCTCTGTTTTATAATAAACAGTATTAAACAACATTTACCAAGCTGAATGTCCAAGAAATTTTCATAGAAAATTTTCATCCTCTAACAGGAATCGAACCTGTCTCTTCTATGGAACCGTCATATAGCCTGACATGCCTTAACTGTTTTGGCCACAGAGGAACGTTCGGTTAGCAAGGTCGATTTTACTGTCTTTAAACTTTAAAATTGACCTTGTTAACCGAATGCTCCTCTGTGGCCGAAACGGTTTGGGCACGTCAAGCTATATGATGGTTCGATAGAGGATACAGGTTCGATTCCTGTCAGAGGACGAAAATTTTCTATAAAAATTTCTCAGACATTCAGCTTGGTAAATGTTGTTTAATACTGTTTATTATAAAACAGAGCATTTACTTAAGTATTTGTATTTATAAGAAGAATGTATAAACATAAAAATGTCTTAAAATATATATATATTGCATAAATCTTTAAGTAAAATGATTGCAAAACTTTAGGAAAGATTCTCTATTTCAAAGGGCAAATTTTACATTGAAGATGATATAATGGTGCAATTTTTAGATAGCATTTTTTTAATACAAGTATTTCTGCAAAAATACAGATTAAGACTGCACTCGTTATTTTACTCAATATTATACAATAGCAAATTCTCAAAATCTTTTAATGAATTGAAAGAAAAATAAAAAATGCAAGTCTTATACTATAAACAATTTTACTTTTCAAAGTTAATACTTTTTTAAAATCTTGATAAAGCAGTCAAGATTAATTAAAGAAAACCTTGATATAGATCGAGAAATACTAAAACAAAAAAAATTATTATAATCAATATTCTTCAATTGCTCAAATTAGGAATGTGAAACACAAGTAGCTTAATATTACATTAATATTTCTTTTTGCACTGAATAATATCTATGTCATACAATTTAAAGTAAATGGCTGAAAAGAATTAGTGACCCAATAACATAAGTTTAATCTTACAAAACAAAATTTAAATAGAAAAAAAAAACATACATGCTTAGGTTCATTTTTATATGGATACTTAAAGATTGTTCATACTTAATAATATCTGAAAGGTTTTTTTTTTTGAAATCTTAAAAAAATATGCATGCTAAATGTGTAAAAATTTTGGTAACATCAATTTGCAATTTATTCATATATCTATTGTTTTCATGTTTACCTTTGAAAAGCTTGTTTTCACATTAAAAAGAAAAAGGATTTCTTTTTGTAACTGTAATTCTTACTAACAAATAGAATTAGATGAAAGTTAATAAAAAAAAGAATATTACTAAAAATTAAATTTTAAATGTCTACAAGTATTTTGCTCTAAAAAAATATTAAAAATGCAAAAACATAGGCAAATTGGAGAATTGGTTATTTTTAAAAATTTTCCTTTACATGTAAATATATAAACTTCAAAGGCTACACTAAATATCAGTTGAGAATAGAATTTTCCACACATTAAATGATAATGCATATCTACTGATATACTAGATCAAAACTAATTTTTATTCATCATTAATTGATGGATGAAACAAGAGATTTATTAATCAAATCAATCCTTTCATTTCTACCTTTATCTTTTTATCATTATTTTCTTAAATAAAAAAATTAAATGTTACGATGGTATTAGTGCAGCATACGGAAGTGGAAGTACAGACAGTTGGTAAAGGAGATTCGGGTAGATGTGTGAAACACATACTTCCACCCTCCCCTTCAAGGAAAGATTCCTCCGAGAGCACAGATTAACTATGATCTCAGCCTTCCCTTGTATGTCCAACCAAATTCATATCCAACTGGAAATCAGGACCGAACCAGATGCCAAAAATCTTGACCGGCCCATCCATCCAGAGGAAAAGTCCAAGAAGAGAAACTCCCTCCACGCACACAACCGCAAGCCAACAGACTTATCGCGGTTGATCTTGGCCCGTCACCATCTCATAACCACTGATCTTTTACTGACTTTGCCAATCTCGGCTCTGCTTGACATAAGAACTGAAACATCAGCATAGGCAGAATACCTGGCCGAGGTGGTAGACCCGGGCAGGGAAATTCCACGCAGAACCGGATTCGCCTTTAGCTTGCGAAGGAAAGGTTCCAACACAAGAATATAAAGCAAAGGCGAAAGCGAACAACCTAAAACTACCTAATGAGATACTGTCAAGAACAACTCGATCTGCCGAAACAAAGCAGACCACTCAGAATGGTTATTTGGCACATAAACCCCAATGAGACACAGAGCCTTATCAGTTATGGTAACATCCAGCACACAAAGCCTGCCCGCCGGATCTGCAAAGACAAGAGTACACAAACCTTCAAAGACTTGCTCACTAGCCAAGAGACACCTCTTGAATGACCATCAAAACATGCTGAATAGAGGGAGAACCCCTTAGACAGTATATCCTCACGATCATAAGTAGAAAACTGGGTCTCCTGTATGCAACAAACATTCACCCCAAAGCACTGAAGGTAACGAGAGAGCCTCATCCTGTGAGATTCAGACCTCAGGCCTTGTACATTTATACTTGCTAACCAGAGAGCCATAGTGAAAACCGATTAGGGTTGCTCTCCTGGATTGAACATGGCTGGGGGTAGGACACCGACGGCCTCTCCCATGGAGCCAGATTCAGTTTCTTCTCATTTAGATTGTCAAAATAAGCTAATGGCAGGTAGACATTGAAGGCGCTATTAGCTTCTCGTAACACAGCCCAAATGTTTTCTGAGCCATGTCCCGCTCTTACAACAGCCAATATTCTTTTCGCAAGGGGAAAATTTTTTGGATCTTCAATCCAAATTATTTATTATTTTTTTTAAATTTAAAAGTATTTTTAGGTCTTTTGCTTTGCGGGATTGGGAAAAAGCTCTTTCAGATTGGTGTTTTTCCACATGACACACATCTTCCCCCTTATTAAAAAGAAATTTGTTTTACTTTTTTTTCTTTGATTGGTTCTGCAGTGTCTAATGAAGGGCTGCATTGCCTCTTTTGTGCTTCAGTTTTTTAAGGTGAATTGTTGGGTTTTTTAACAGGGGATGGATTTGGAGTTTTGGATGGAGTGGGTTTTTTTTTTAAGGAGGATTTAGAAGGATTTTTTTCAGTGGAGTCAATTTGGAAGGAGTCAGGGTTATGGTTTGCAAGACTAGGAGTGGAGCCATAGGAGGCTGTTTAGAGGATGGAGACAATAGAGCTGATGTGGATTGTCTTATAATTTTTCCAGGATGTTGTTTTGGGGATTCTTTTCATTTTTGTAATTTTTCCTTTTTCTCGAAAGAGGGCTCGTATTTTAGCCACTGTTGACATATTTTGTCCGAATAGGTGGTCGAAGAGTCGCCCTTGGTACTGGTAGAGGGAGTGGGGCTGTGTGTGTCTTAAGCCATGGGGACCTCAGTGGAACAAGGTCCCACTGCCCAGAGCCTCCATTTGACCTTGCCAATGACCTGCCATTCCCCTTCCTTCTCCACAACCGCACTAGCGGTGGGCAAAGGCTTTTCATGGGGGCTGAGAAACAGACTCAACCAGGGGTTTAACCACACCAGTCCCAGTCGCTGGCATGCCCATTACAGGCGAGACGGATGTAACAGACTCGGTCACAGGGGGACTTCTGTCGACAGGCACCAGAATCTCTGGGGACTTCTTCTCTGTGCAGGAAGAAGACAGGTGACCAGTTATCCACACTTCCAGCATGTTAGTCTATGCCCGGTGACTATAATTGGCATCTTCTGGTGTGCTACTTCCAGACAGTTGGGGATGGAGATGAAGGCTTTCCAGTCTATCATGATTTCAAAACTCCATCCACCAGTCAAATCGTCAGAGAAAGCACTGAGTATCTGCCCAAATTGGGACAGATAAGAAGCCAAGTGCTCCCCGACGATCTGAGGAGGAACCTCAAATATTGATACAATGGTCCTCCCAACTGTCTTCATATTCTGTAAGCAAAATAAGGTCTTTAGTTATGAGATCAAAGTGGCTTCACAAATGGTAGGTTTGGGTAGCAGTACATCCAACATGAAAAATCCCTTTACTTTGATAACCTTATGGGGGTTTTATCCCCAGAGAAATCAATGACTTAATTATAGAGTCTTTTGTAGAGTGACAAATTTTGCGTGAAAGCTTGTCAATCACAAAGACTGACAATTCTTTTTTCAACTCTTTAATTCTTTGGGACTGACCAAAAGATCATCTGCTGTCACCAGATGTGCATGACCTTTGGCTTTCTCGAGGAACTCCGTGATGTTGATTGAACACTTAGGTGGGGACGTCCAACAGAAAGGTGTCTCCAACCACTACACTTTCATCTTTAGTTTTGTCATCTTTAGCTGCTTTTGTCTTATTTGTTGAATTTTGGCCTCCATAGCTTCATCAGGTTTCATCATGTTTCCAGTATTTTGGAACTTTCCAGCTACCATACTCTCAGTGGAAATATTAACATCAGCAGCAACCCCATGTTGTTGGGTCTTTTTTGTCAATTTTTCATTAACATCATCCTGTTCATTCTCTTTTTCCTTGTCAGGTGAATCTTTTTTTTTTTTCCCCAAAAAGATTTTTACGGACCATTTCTTTGAAAATTGGGGGGGATCCTTCTCTTTTCCTTTTTTTTTTTATATACAGATACAAAAGACAGAAAACTTTTCAATCAATTAACACAGATTTGAACAAGTGGTCAGAAACAAAACAAAATAAAAAGAAATAGAGAAAGAAACAAAAAAGTTAGGTATGCACAAATACAGATAACAATTACAAAAACAACGGTTAAACAAGCAAATACTCAAAAAATACACAAACTAAGGCAAACAAGAATGAAATATGTTAAACAATAATTAATATAGAAATAAAAAGGACAATCTACAAACAGGAATACGAAACAAACACTACATGTAAATTAAAAAAAAAAATCTAAGATGGCTGCTGTTAAAAAGTCAGCCAATTATTGAAATACGAAAAATTTTTTTAAAAAAATGAACAGATTAAAAATAAATATACGGAAATTTTAACCAATAGAATATAGATGACTTAACAGAAATTTACAATGAAGAAAGAGTTAAACACGAGTAAATAAACAAACAGGTCTTGTGAGGTAGACAAATTAAATATGGAAGGGAAACACGAAAAATCAAAACAAATATGAACACAAAAAGACTAACAAGTAAAACAAAAAGCCATAACAGATATTTTAAAAGAAAAAACAAAGAAAGAACGAAGAAAGAGAAAACAAAAGAACAAAGTAACACATAATAAATAAACAAAAAGAAAAATAAAGTTGGACGAACAAATTAACAGTAACACATAGAGAAAAAAGAAAATGATAAACTCTGGCAGGGGGTTACAGTAAATTAATAACGGGAAAAATAAATTTAAAAGAACTTAAAAATAAAAGAAAATCAAATAACTAACAATAATAGAATGAGCAAAATAAAGGGAAAAATAAAAATGGAGAGGGTAATAATTTAAAAAAATAAAAAATAAAAAAATAAAACAATAAAACAACTTTTTCAAACAAAAGTCAGCAAAAGAAAAAATAACAAAAGGTAAAATAAATCAGAACTTAACTAAACAGAGTAAAATAAATCAGAACTTAACTAAACAGAGAGATATCCAAATGTGCCAGGAAAAAACAGTCGTTATGTCTGGAAAGGTCTTCAACGCTGACTCACTGCATCCCAACTGCCTCCTTAGGAAGTCTTGCAGGTTAGTATTTATGAAGGAGGAAGAGTTAATTCTATTGTAGATAGGTCACCATAACACCCCCACTCCTAAAATCGCCACAGGAGTCTGAAGAAAAAAAAAATTTTTTTCTTCTCCTTTTTTATATTAAAGTTCTGAGGATGTATTTGTAAAAAAGTTTCACAAAAATTAATCGTTAGGAATATTTTTATAGAAAATTTACCAACTTTTGAGTGGTTTTCCTCCACTTGACTTGTTTAATTTATAGAGAAAACCATGTGTTTCTTTTTTTACAACTGGCTAGGTATTTAAAACTTGGCTGACTTGTTTTACTAAGTTCAAAGTAAAACAACTTTGAGAACTTATTTGTTTGTGGTCTCACTACCTTTTACATTTAGGATTGACAACTATTAAATCAGTTGCTTTCCTTTTTCTCTTAGGACGGCACATTTCGGGGGCCGCTAGAAAGGTCAGAATATCAAAAGTGTTGTATATGACATCCATAACCGTTTCCTCAGGAAGCCTGCTATCAGCCTCATTAGTTGGGCGTTTCCCAAGTCAGTATAGATATCTTATGTGTAAATTGTGGCCCCCTTTATAATATATACCATGTTCCCAACTTTTTTTCGATCGTACCAATCTCCTAAAAAGATTTGTTGTCTTTGTAAATTCTGAAAAAAAAAAGCTTTTTCTCCGGAGTTATATAGTCTTGGAGGTACGATGCTTGTTCTCCCTGGCTTCGTCTGTTTACGATAAATTATTCCCGAAACAGAGTATATCCGACATGTGAACATCACCTCAGCTGGAGATTGTGAAGCTGGTGTTTTGTTATTAGGTGTAATTCTGTATACTTGAAGAAATTGTTGAAGGGCTTTTTTAGTTGGTTTAGCCCTAGCTTTTTTCAAAGCTCTCTTCAAAGTATCCACAAATCTCTCAGCCTGTGTTAGATCTCAGATGGTATGGAGCGGTAGGGATGTGTTTGATCTGATACGTTTCACAGAAGTCTCCAGTTGTAATTTAGCAGGATTGTACTCCATCTCTGCAGTCTGTTGGCTGTGTGAGTAGGCAGACCTTTCTTCGAGCCCAAAATAGTAACTAGTGGCTTGTGGTCTGTCTGTAGAGTGAAATGTCAACCACAAATATAGCGATGGAACTTCATGACTGCGAATATAATCCCAAGCGCCTCGTTTTCAATCAGCAAATAATTTTTTTTTGCAGGAAGCAAAGCTCTCAACACATGAGATATTGGTTTTACTGTTCCATCAATCATTTTGTGAAGAATGCATGCCACCATGCCATACGAACTAGTGTCACTGGCAACAATGATTTCCAAGTCCGGGTCATAATGTGTACGAAATAAGTTTCTGCTGTCCAAACCCAGGTCTTGTCTTTCTTTAATAGTTCGTTAAGGGAGGGGGCATGCAAATCATGCGTATTTGGTACGAATGCCTGGTAATAATTTGCTAGTCCATAGTCCAAGGAAGCTCTGCAACGAAACAATGTTATTGGGCGCCAACATGTTTTTAATTGTGGCAGCCCATTCAGGATTTGGTCTCCTACCATCCGTGTCAATTATGTGTCCTAGGTATTTGATTTTTTCCATGAAAAAAAATCATAGCAAGAATTCAAAGTTTGAATAAATCGTTCCTTCAAAACCTTCAGGAGTTAGAATGTGTAACCATTGAAGAATAGAAGAAAAGTCCAGAAAAGATTTGTTCAAATATCATTGAAAACTTTAGAAAACAATTGCAGCAAGTTATAAAGATGAGAAGCCATGCTATTGACTATTAATATTTTGAGAATTGTTCCAATTTTTTCTATTTTTCCTACTGTACAAATAATTTTGTCTTTTCTTATTTTGCCTGTCAACTTTGTGGTATTTAACCTATTGTTCTGAAAATTGAGTTTTATATTTTTTTGTGCTTATTAACATAAAAAACCGGCATCATTTGGGTATTAGATTCTGAGAAATGAATAAAAATATGCAAAATTGATGGCTGTATGAATAATTTTATCATTGACTGTACCTAATTTAGTACTTTCATGCCATTATAATCATAAACCTCATTTCAATTGCAATTAAAAAAACTAGAAAATATCTGAGGGTTTGTTTGTGTTAAAGAGCTTTAACAAATTGTTTTATCCTAGAAACTCTTAAAATAATTTGTAAATCATTGTTAAATAAAAAACAAGTTTTCCATATCTTGACAAAGACTGCATTCTACCAGTTATAAAATACACTCTTTCCATCTATAAATATCCTAAAAACATCCTTGCTCAAAAGTACTTATAATTCTCTCTCTCTCACACACACACACTTAAAAAGAAAATCAGTAACAAATGAACTCCCACTGAAATATATTTAAAATACTGAACTCAAAAGTGGAATCAAGAAACTAATTTTTAAAAAAGTTAGGAAATTTTAAAATTGTTTACATATTAAAGTTCAGTTGGGTTTTCACTATTTTTATGTTGAACTTAAAAAATAGTAAATATAGTTTTATAAAATTTTCAGTAAAAAGTCAATGTCTACATTGAAAATAAAAAATTTGAATAGATTTTATCACTAATTTTAGACAAACAAAAGAATTTTTTAATGTATACTAAAACATGGCTTGCTATTGTCTTATCTGAACAATAGTGTGGGCAGAGAAAGATGTTTCTATAAACAGCTGCTTTGAAAGGAGTTTATTCAATACTCACTAACAATTTGATAGTCACAGCAGCCACCAATTTACCTTTACAGTCACTCTGTAGCCAATAGCAATAAACATCAAACAGCCCGATTCTTTTTATTATTGGCATTGCAATTTTATCTTTATCTTCTATGCAACTAAAACAGGGATTTTTTTTCCATATGATTAACAATTATTTAATTGCAAATAACTAGGTGGGATACCCAAGTTTAAAATGCATTTTAAAAGATTAAAATCTTTCTTAAAGCTATGATTTTATTTTAATTTCAAGTTAATACATTAAATTTAATATCCCTAAGAAGCAAAATAATTTGGTATATTTCAAACCAAATTTCAGTTGATTGGAATGTTTTTTTACCCTTAGCAATAAAGTCTATAAATTCATCAATGTTGACAGATCTGTCAAAATAACATAATTGTCTTTAATAAAAAAAAAAAAAAAAATCTTTCAAAAATGAAATATACTTTTCTGAAACATTATTTGAGGTAAATTAGATGATTTAAAGTTTAATTAATCTGAATTGAAACAAATATTACTTTTAGTTTAAAATATTACAGAAAAGAATTTTTTTAATAGAGGCGGTGTTTTTCCGAAATGTTGGGAGATTTATTGACAGCCTGAAGTTTGGGTAAAGGGACAGAACTGAAAGAAATTGATGACTACAACATGAACATCTTTTTTTATATACTTTTTTTTTTGACTACCTAGTAATCTTAAAAATTTAAGAAAATATATTAAGCATTCTACTATTTTATTGAATTTTAGGTACTTTAGATATTTATAGGCTTACTTACTAAGGCGCTTGTTGAGAAAATGTTAGAAAATTGCCAATAAAGCTTTAATTTATTAGAGGTACCTCTCTTATTTTCTGATAATGTCATGTATAGACATCTGTATTTACAAAAATCAACAAAAATCACACACAAAAAAAAATTCTTTTTAAAAGATACATGGGTCAATGAATTGTAAGTTTTTACCATTTAGGATTTGTAAATACAGTTTTAATTTGATAACAATATCACTTATTTGCTATAAATTAACAGAATTTTATGAATTATAAATTTATAAATTATTCTAATTAAAATTGTCAAAAAATGAAAACAATTCTTACAAAAATTCATTGAAAACTTTAAGACAATAGTGTCCATAATATATTTTATTCATAAAAGCAATCAAAAGATTTTCTAATTAAATAATGTCTTAGTTTTATTGCATTTTTTATTTTACAATTCAGGGCCAATTTTCTCTAATTGTGGGTTCTGTTTTGAAAATTGAGTGGGTGTGGGGGATAACAATTGTCAAAAAAAAAAAAAAAAAAAAAAAAAAAAAAAAAAAAATTATTTTTACAAAGAAAAAAAATTTGGTAATCATTTTTTGCAAAAATTTCCAAATCAATGTTTTCTACTACAAAAAACAAAAAAAAACAAAAACAATGCTCATGTTTCCTATACAAATTTAAGTGTTGATGCAAAAAACAAAAAAAAATAAAAATAAAAATTATACTTTTTGAAAAGGATAAAAAAATTCTTTGATGTTTCTCTTTAGCAATAAAACAAGGATTTTGACAATTAAATTTTTTTTTTATTGTTTTGGGCATTTTCCCATCATTTATCCTCTTTTTTAGTGAAGTTTGAAGGTACTTACAAAAAAAAAAAAAAAAAAAAAATATCTGCAGGCTTGTTTGTGTCAAAGAGCTTTAACAAATGGTTTTAACCCAGAAACTCTTTAAAAAAAAATTTGAATCATCTGAAATGTTCTCACCCCATTAAGGGTATTTTTTTTAAATAAAAAATATAGAAATTTTCTTTAAATAAAATATATTGTTTTCATATAAATTACCAGAATATATTGCAATTGATCACATAAAATAAAAAGTCTAACTCATTATGGTACAAGGTTCTTGGCTTAACAAAGACAGCCTTCCCTTTCTGTTGTTTGGTTATTTGTTTAGATTTTGGGAAATGGGCAGGAACATTTCTACACACCCTTTAAATATTATATACAGAAGGTTGGATCAATGTCCATACTTCAACACACACATTAGCTGAATTTTGATCTATATAATTAATATTTAACAATGAACTGAATGTGTTGAAAAAGTAGAAAAATAAATGTCTTCATTATCAAGTGATAGATTTATTTGTGTAACTAATATATAATTGAAACATTCTCAATCTGACCAAGTTTTATGGTGTTAATTTCCTCATTTTCTGTAGGATTCTGTAATTTAAATAATGTATACTTAAGCAGCAAGAATTACATAACCCTGCAGAAAACAATATTAACACCATGAATTCTAGATACACTCTCAAAGAAAGAGGAGTCTCATTAACCAATAAGATTCAACACTTCTATACAAAAATTAATAAAATTAAGGAGGCTGAAATCCTCCACAACCACAGATACATACATTGAAATTTCAAATCATCTTTTTAAAACCACACAGAAGGATGATCTTAAACTATTAAAAAGAAAAGTTTAATGATCTTCAATAAAAATAAATTTTTAAAATTCCTTGAATAACTATATTACTCTTCCTGTGGCTCTAGATATACTACCAAGCACTTCACAGTAACAGAGAAGCTCGAGCTGTGGCCATAGATATCTCTAAAGCATTTAATAGGTTTTGGCATGCCAGCCTTCTTTGTAAGCTTTAGGGATACAAAATTTCAAGACAATTATTTGACTTAATACAATCATTCCTGTCAAACCGTGTAATGAAGGTCATCCTAAACGGATTCTCCTTCATTTCCTTTCTCATGAACACAGGTGTTCCCCAAAGCTCTATTCTGAATCCTACACCATTTCTGATTTTCATTAACGATATTCCTGATGTCATCAGTTCCCAAGTAGGTATCTATGCAGATGACACTACTATTTACTCCTGCCTCAATAGCAAATCTGGTATCGCTGACAAAAGGGCCTCCAATCTGTGGTTGACTGAGGTAAGAAATGGCTGGTAAACTTTAATACCTCAAAAACAAAACTGCTATCTTTTACCCACCACAGAGAACATTCACTGCCTCCAATTAGAATGTCTGATGCTCAACTCAACAAGAGCATCTCTTTGCACCTTCTTGGTCTCACACTGTCTGCTAACCTGAGATGGAACAAATACATTGAATCAATACTGCAAGAAAAGTTGGTTCTATGTGTCATGCCAGAAAGAGGTTTTCTCGCCTGAGTGGATCCTACAAATATTTAAATCAACCATTCACCCTTACATGGTTTACTGCTTCTATATATGGTCTGGAGCCTCTGCTGTTCGTCTCACGGCCCTCGACAAAATCCAGAGATGGATATGCAATGTGATTGATCTTGATCTGGCATATCATCTAGTCACTTTCTCACAGATGTGTCATCACTTCCCTCTGTCTTTTCTACAAATACTTTCACGGTAACTGCTCCAACAAGCTACTTTTGTTGGTTCCCAAACTGCATGAATTTCAGTGTGATACTAGGTTAGCATCTCAGTCCCACAGTTAAATGTAGCCGTCTCTTTACTTCAATAGCTTCATGTCTCACACTTCCTGTCTGTGGAACTCCCTTCCTCTTACTTACTTCCCTGATAGCTATAACCTTCAATTATTCAAATGCAATGTCAACTGACATCTTTAGATGCCTTGATCTAATTCCCTGTCCTTCTCTTCATCCTTTCCTCTATCACGCCTCTTTACACTTGCTTGGGGTGAAATGCTTAGGAAAAAAACTTACCAAACATCATAAGCAATTACTAACACTGAACTGCCAGATATATTGCTGCCAAAATTAGAATCTAAGAAAATTGAAAAAAAATTCTACAAAAAAAAAAAAAAAAAAAAAAAAAAATGGCTTTAAGTCATAAAAGAAATTTGAGAATAGAAAGGAGTAAAAAAAAACAAAGTAAATCAACTGATCAGCAAAATATATTTGAAGAAGCTGGTGTAAACAATGAGAAAATGTTAAGAATATATTGGTTGAAAATTTGAAACCAATCACACTAGCCACTTTAAGTAAACATCATAAGAAACATTTAAGTTGGTTAAAGAAGTACATGAAATCCATTTTCAACAGAAATTTTTAGCAATGAATGTAGAGCTACATTAGATGGACCTGACAGATCAATACACAGATAAATAAACTTATTGAAATTAGATCCACTAAACTCAAAAAACAACCAGTGATTATTACCTTCAAAATCTAAAAACAAATTTGTTCACGTATATTTCAATTCCAAATTCCTATTCTTGTATAATGATTTTTAAAAACTATAAACCAGCTTATCCTACCACACATGCCACATAAATACAGTGTTAATTACACTAATTAATTTCTTTAAATAAAACTAAATGATATTCTTGCTTTATTAGATGTCAAAAATCTATTTCCTAATGTCTCCGTCAAAGAAATTATAAATATTATATATATCATTCTTTACTCTCACTTCCTAATATTAAATCAATAATTCTATGGAAACTTCTTTCCTGTACCTATGACCATGATGGTAACATTTACAAAGACTAATCATTATTAATAACAGTGAACCATTTTATATAAAAATAATGTTATTCTTGTGTCTTTGCAGAAATTGTATCTCCAACACTAGTAAAAGTAAAAAAAAAATATTCTTACATGGGTGAAATAAGTGCTACACTCTCTCTCATGTTAATTTGAAAATTATCAAAACTTTGTGCAATTCATACACATATTGGTTAACATGTCATACAAGAACACATTGCAACTTATTAGACAAATATTATTAAATAATAAGATAATAGAAAACTAAATTATTAAATAAGATGATAGAAAACTAAATGTAAAACAAGATTCAGTGTACTTTAAACTAGTCTTATGCAAATGAAGCAACTCACATTAAACCAGAGCTTTCAAAGAATGATATCTAAAATTTTAATTCATCCTGATGCCAAGTTTTATAACTACCAACAGACTAAAAAAAAAAAAAATAAAAAAAAGTATAATCTTTATATATTCAGAAACCCAATATATGATATTAATTGTATTTGATAACCAAGCATTTAAAATTGCCAAGATGACACTAATAAAAATTTTCCACAATTATAACATAACATTAACATTTTTGATAAGCACATGAACAAAAACATGAACTATGCACAGATTATATGAAAATTGGAAGATATAATAAAAACTGTCATTTTTGTTTAATAAACCAAATGAGTTTTTTGGTTTAGCCTCCCAATATTTAATTGATTGATTTTTTTTTAACACCTTAACCTTTTGCAGATTATTTAAAGCCAGAAAATATTTTTAGATTTTAAGAAATTTTTGGGAGATTATAATGACTTACTAATACAAGTTCTAATAATTAACCCATAGTTGGGAGTAGAAGAGGTGGATTCATACCTTTTCCATGGATATATGTATGTAAGTGAAACCTGACTGGAATGTGACAGAAGTTTTGTGGACAAGTTTTTGTCTTGGGTCTAAATATATTTTTCTAGAACTTGTCATGCCAAAATCATGGTTTTGTTGAATTTAGCACCTTATAAATTTGATACTTAAAATATGAAGCTGAAACTTAGTTCCCCCATTTTTAAATAACCGTAGCATCTAAACTATTAGAAACAGACATAAAAAGAAACCAAAAATTGTTCATTTGCATAGAAAATTATGGTAATTGTTGCACTTCAGTGATTTGCAGGTCCTTTGAAAAATAAAAGTACAGAGTGGCTGATATTTTTGCAATCTACAATAACTATTATCACCAAGTTTCAAATCTGTACATGCAATATCCTTGAAGCTCAATGAAAGATTTATTTAACTAAATGGCAAAATGCAATGAAATTTCAAGATACTCTGATTTTAAAACTATTAAAAAAAAAAAAAAAAATAGATCTAATATTTGGAATTTATCAGTAAATTTAACTAAGGAATACCTGTGAATTTTCACAGATTTCTTTGAGAGGGTCACCTGTGGCTGTCAGTTGATTGCAATGACCCCCACCCCACTTACAAAAATGTACATTAAATTAGTACTTGAAAAAAATTAAACAGGAGGAATAATTAAAAAAGATGACTGGTATTTAATATTAGACAAAAAACATAATAGGAAAAAAACAAAACAAAAAAAACAATATCTGAATATTATCTATAATTCTTATAGGAAGTAGATGGAGCAAACCAGTGAAGTTACAATGAAAGTAAGGGTATGTATTAATTTGTCTGTTTCAATAATGTTCATTCTGGTATTAGTGAGTACTGCACAACAGATTTTTACAAAATAAATAGAATAGATAAATAAAAATAATAATAAAAGGTTAGGGGGCAAGAAATTGTTGGTGACAATGTGCCTGGCACTCAACTGCTTTGTATCACTCATCAACCACTGCAATATTTGCAGCAGCAGCTGCCACTAAGACACTCAGTAGCAGTAACCATGGAAATCACTTCCTGCTATTATCCAGCAACCCAAGGAGAAAAGAGAGAACTGAGTAGAATAATAGAGATCAGGACAAGTGATGTGGAAGGTAATATAAAAATAAAATTAAAAAAATAAAAATAAAACATTTAGTACCTGTCAGCCTATAATAGCAAGTAAATCCATACAAGGAAAAGAAAATGTATAAAAACTATACTTATGTTTCTCAATGTGAGTTTTTGCTTGTTCATACTTAGTGTAGGAATTAATAAAAAGAATACTGAAATGAAGATTAATTTTAGCCATGATACACACCAAATGTAAAAGCAGATATAGAGAAACAGGAAAAGAATAAATCTTCATGTTAGTAAATAGTTTATACTACTTAAAACTTAAAAACACCCTCTTAGAAAAGGATATTATCTTATTTTAAATACATAGATTAAAGAAATCTGATCTTACAAAAGGATTATCTTACATTATTTATGACTAGGATTGGTAAAGAAGATCAAATATTTCCTCTAAGACTTGCAAAATTTCCATTCAGTTCCCACTACAGAGAAAAATAAATCTAATTGTTGGATTTTAATATTTATTTATTACAAATTAATACTGAATTGTTAAACTTAATTTGGCAATTGTTTTCTGGTGAAGAATTTAGAGGATTTTTAACTAGTCCTATCTTGATCCTATTCAATAAAATTTGTTAGTTTAATAGCATATCAACTCCATATGGGCCATTTAATGCAGATATTTAACAAAATTATTTTTCATTGATAACTTTTTTAGCATGCACTCAATGCACACTAATGATATAAATAAAAATGAAATTTTTCTTTTTTGAGAATTTACATTTCTGTTTAAAATGCTTTATCATGGGATTGAATACTTTATTTAGAACTAAATACCACTTCAGTTTTCAATTATTATATAATTATGTAAACACAATTCTTTTTCCTTGTATCATTATGTATCTTTGTGCATTCAGGAACAGAGAAGGTTTTGAATATTCTGTGACCAATGTATTAGAAAAGTAAAGAGCCTACACCAATTTTATCCAAGGTAATATTTAAACATGTGTCAACATCTAAGGAGTACATGCAAAAACTTTGTAAATATTTATAGATTTTTTTATTCATTACAATCTTTGACTTTCATTAAAAGTTTCATGGAGTACTTTCTCAGTTTATTAAATTTGAAAACTGATGAATTAACTGTTAAGCAAGTATTTCAATGTAAATAATTTTAAATTTGCATAACTCATTAATATATTAATTATTTCTAAGTAGCTCCCTACTTCTTTAAGAAATGGTATAGTTTAATGTAATCAGAATAATTCAATTTGATAAGTTTTCTTATATGTCAGAGTTTTTGCTATATCTATTATTTATGCAGTCACATAAAATATCTAAAAGCTGAATATTCCAAACTTTTTGAAAGTTGATCAGAGCTAAAAAAAAAAAAAAAAAAAAAAAAAGTGTGTGTATGTATACATATATTATATTATATTATATTATATTATATATGTATATATAAATAAAAAGAAAGGACAGTAAGATATATAATCCGGTGTTCTTATTGATATTTTTTATTTTTAAAAAACAGTGCCCAATGTAAATTTACAGACCATAAATATTATAAATTAAATGATTTAAAATATGATTTCTTCGCTACACAGTAATAACCAGGTTTCAAAAACTGAAGCTAAAAACTTCAAATTTAATTATATAATTAAATTAAAAGCATTAGTTCCGTTCCATCTACAAGCGAATTTTGGAATAACTTATTTTTAAATTTACTGAGTTTTAAACGCACATATAAATTCATAATTTCCTGTTTCCAAGGATACAGAGAAATCCAATCATTTAGACAGGGGCGGTAGCATGTTCATTTTTATTAACTATTGTTTTATCAATTATGAATTCTGTTCGAAAAAGAGGTTAAGTTTAGGGAGGGGAGGGGTGTATTTTTCAATGAATTCTGATATCCGTTAAACGCGTCTCATCTGGGTTTTTTTTATTATTAACGACAAAAGGTTTTTCAGCATTTTTTTCATACTTGTATACTTATAGATTCTTTCTAAAAGGGGTGTTCGAGTTAGAATACGTTATATTTAACTACAATTTTAAAATATTTTTATTCTTAATTATTAATAGACAATATTTCTTTTTACATCAAGTAAATGTAATAGAATTAGTTAAATTATTTTTTTATATCAAATATAAGCATGTATATTACCAGCTCCCATTTTTTTATTTTATTTTTAAATATTATTTAAGGAGAATTTTTGACAATGACGGCAAAGAATAGCTATTTCATTTCTTTGATTCAATAAATTTTTATAAACTTAGTAATATACAGTTTCTCATGTATGCACAAAGGACATGGGTCATTTAATGACCTACATATTCTAGATTTTCTTATTAATTTCCATTTTACTGTAAGTGTTTTATTGGTTTCTTTTAAGTGCCAGAAATATTTCAAAAGGGATGTTGGCTTTCTGTATTTATTTATCCTAAATGAAGTTTGATGTTGATTGAACCTCTTTTTGAACTCATCTTTGTGCAACCTATATAGATTTTTATGGTTTCAGGATTTTCAATAGATGAGATATTGCATTGGTATACTAATGATTCCATGCGACATTTACTTTGTAGAGGACAGTTATGCAGATTTCTACAGTTACATAATATTTTATCTTCATCTCTGGTTTTGGTCTAAGTATTATATATATATATATATATATATATATATATATATATATATATATATATATATATACACACACACACACACACGTATAAATAATGGATAGATAATACAGTACATGCTTGAAAAATAAAAATTTGCACAATAGATAATTACAGAACAACCCTGAATATTAAATATAGAATTGGCTGTGTTGGTGTAAGCGAGTTTGATAAGTATATTGCTACCATTTCTTTTCCGTTGATCAATTCAGTATTCTTGTTACTGTAATCTGAGTTACAGGAAGCAAACTCAAGAGAGCTCAAATCTATATTCAAAAAATGATAAAAGAATTTGGATCATATCCAAAAATAAAAGAAACAGAAAGGAAAAGGAAAAAGAAAATCCTTTTCTTCAGCAAGGTTATGTTTTACAATGTCATTTGGTCCAAGCAGAATTTGCCCATGTTTTAGGATTAGACAAGAAGTGAAAGTCAATACAACAGACATTACATTATAGTGCAAGGAAAAAAACAAAAATCAACTCCATGTCAATTTATCCAAGAGTGTTACTAAGAATACACAGAATAACTACTATTTACACAATACAAAAGTAATTCTTTTATAATCCCATTCCAAACTATCAAATTCCTTAATATTTCCACATTCTCTAACGTAACCAAGGGATTCCATAAAAAAATTCTGTTTGGTCATGTTACAAACAGATTGGGCGGAGAATTCATCACTCCTCTGTATATAATGAAAATTTTTTTACATAATCAAACTTTTATTTTGGTCTGTATGTTCTTTGAATAACAGTTTACATTTTGACTTTTGACCTCACAAACAAATTGCAGACAAGACTTAAAAATATTATTAGGACTTTCTATTCAGCAAGATAAAATTATTTATATAAAGAAATTTATACAAAGATCTTTAATCTTCATTAACGTAATGAGAATATCAGTGCTAAGTACACAGATGTCAAAATTGGGTTTACAGTTTACAATTGATAGAATGTTAAAGGTCAGAGGTCCAATCTCTGGAGTTTTGTCATTTCTTAGTTATACTTAAAGAAATAAGCTCCAAAATAAGGACTGTTGGACACCCATTTAAATATTACTATTTTTTTTAGAAAGAAAATACAGTTTAACCATTCTTTTTTTATTTTTTTTATTCTTCAGCTGAAAAAATATTTAAAAATTTCTTTAAAACACAAAACTAATAATTAATAAAATTAATTCCAATATACCAGCAGCTAATAAAAACTACTGTGAATTCTGAATTTCTACATTGTGAGAAAATATATTTAAAACAAAAAAGGAAAAAAACAAAACAAAATAAATGGAGAATTCTCAGTTCAGTGGTTTTAGCCAAACATCTGAATTATATAACAATTGTACATTAAGAATTCTCTCCTATATCAAATATATATCAGATTTATTTAATGAAACTATATTTAACTTTTTCTTTAATATTTTACTTGTATTTCATGTTCTTTTACATCTAAGAATATATAAACATTACTAAACTGTAGATTTATCCAATAGATCCTCTCTCATTTTCTCTCATATAAAGACAGACATTTATAGATGATGCTAGCATTCCTAAAGTTAACATATTCAATGTGATTGTTTGATGACAAAAACAAATCTGCAAAAATGCCAAGAGTGTGTCGTTCCAATGTTCATAACAGCAATGTTTATTTACATTCTTTGTATATAAAATTTTTTTTATTAATTCAGTACATTTCCAGCAATATTGATAAACCTCATTCTAACTGCAGGTTTTTTTTCACATCTTTTAATTGAACCAATATCTAATTTACTTGTTTATAAGATGGTGATAAGCAAAAGAGCTCAGGAAATTAAGATTAGATTCTCATGACAAAAATACAGAACTTACAAATACATTAAAAAAGATAAATAACTACTACAGCTATTTTAAAGTCTACTAATCTACTTAAATTATATTACATCTTCTTGTCACCTATTTTAAAAGTACTGTATTTGATGGTGTACAAGACACACCCCAATTTCAGCAGGGCAAATCAAGAAAAAATTAGTAATAAGTAAAATTAGTAAACCTACATATGGCATACAAGATGCAGGGGAATTTTAAGATATTTTTATTAAAAAAAGTGTGCCTTATATGCTGTCAAATATGGTAATTTTATTTTTCATACTTAATTCTGATAAAGTTTGAAAAAAAAAAAAAAAAAAAAAATCTTTACCCATCATTTGAAAGCAGAATGTATAGTCTTTGCAGTAATATAATTTTTCTAGTAGAATTTAACTTTCGTTGTTTATATTCACTATTGATCTTGAAAGTAAATTTTATTTTTTAAGCATTGAAATCGATCATATGAAATACAGACTAAACACTTTATTTAAATCCACAGAAATAGTTTTGTTTTATAAATTGGCATACATTTTTTGATAATTGCCGCACTTATATTTATACGTTTGTAATAGATTTCTAAAATGTTCATAGTAAAATAATAGTTAAAATGAAGCTCACTGTTGTTAAAGAACAATATCACATTTTAGCTGTTTAAAAATGAGAATTTTTCACAAAAATATTTAAACTAATCACAGCAATTTTTTGTCATGAAAAAGCAACTTTGTGATAGACATTAATCTGTCCTTAAAAGCTCAAGTTTCAAAGAAATTGTCACTATTTAACACAGTTACTTTATGCATGATCATTTATTTCATTTATTAACATCTTTGCCATAAATCACAGCTAACCTGTAGTTTATTGATGTATGTGTAGATAATTTTTAAAAAGTTATTGAATTTTTCTTTGCTTTAAGTAAGCATTTCTAAATACTGTGAAAAGTAAACAAAGAGAAATGTAGCATTCATCAAGATCAGACAAATATTTTACCTTATCATTTTATACTTGATACAAGTTATAAGTTGTGTATATCTGTAAACAAGATAGAGGTCATCAGAGTTAGAAATGGCAAACTTTGATGAGGTGGGAATTAGGCTTATCTACCTACTGAAATTTAATTGTATCTCTTTCAATAAGATTCTAATTAAAGCATGTCTGCTGTGTGGCTTGACTTTTCAGTTGTGTTATAAAATTGATATGATTACGCATTTAAATATGAAATCGCCATCATATAAATGAAACTTATTTATAAAGATCATATTCATTTTAATGTATATGTACAAAATTTTTTTAAATCAGTCATTTTGATTTACACATTTACATTGTTATAATATCTAAACTTGTACAAATAAATAATCCAATTTAAACAGACAGTAAAACTTACAGCTGTAAAGATTCAAATTAACAGGGGAAAAAAAGTACTTTTCTTTCAATATACATTGTGAGAAAATATATTAAAAATAAAAAAAAAAACTCTCACAGTTCAGTGGTTTTAACCAAGCATCTGAATTACATAACTGTACATTAACAAGTCTCTCCTATATCAAATATATATATATATATATCAGATTTATTTAATGTAACTAGATTATTAAAAAGTATAGAACTTGTTCCTATTAAATATAAAATGAAATATTTTACTATTACAAAGTTTATAAATTAAACTTTGATCTTACAGAGCAAAACTAACTTAATACTTTTCCATATGTTAAATATTAAACTTATTTGTAAATAATTTTAATCTATTGATGTATTTTGATAAGAGCAATATTATTTTGATACAGTAAACAACTTCTTTACAAATGGACTGTCAATTAAATGGAAAAAACTGAAAAGTCCCAATACTCCACATTGCAAAAAATTATTTATACATTATTTACATTCAGACTGATGTTCTCATCTTTGTTGTTATCACAATATGATGTCTGACCTTTTTCAGGTGTCTGTTGATTCAGTTTCCACTGAATCTGTACAACCCAGTCAAGGATTGAACTCACAATTACAAAGCCACTAAATTCACAAAATCAACATTTTAATCCACTAGGATACTACATAGATTACAGATTGAAAAAAGGGTTCAGCTCAAAATTCCATGAATGTTACTTTGATTAACTTGATAAAGACCATAGAGCACAACAGCAGATACATTGTGATAACAACAATGAGGACAACAGTCCAAGTGTAAATAATGATGAATCATCCTAGGAATTCAGACAGAAATTATTCATATGTTCTATTTAGTTTAGTCTGTCAATTTTTAATGCTTTAAAAAGTTAAAAAGATCAGTTTCATCTTTGTTTATTTTCAATTTAATTACATATATTCTAAGATTAAAATGTCCATTAAAACTTTTTTCTAAATGATCACATGTATATCAAAATAAGGATTATATAAACACACACAATAGTTCAAAAGTTTGAAGCCACCCTAAGAATTAGCATGGGATGAACTTGACAGAAGAGTGAAACCTTTCCATCCCAAAAATGAAAAAGATCTCTTAGAGTAATTGAAAAAAAAAAAAAAAAAAATGAATTAATTATCAAACTTATACTTTGAGAAACTTTTGCAACAAATACCAAAACTTTGTGCTGCAGTAATCAAGGCTAAAGGAAGATACTTTGATAAGAGCAAAATTTAATCATAAAATGCTTTTTTTTTCTTTTTGTCATAAAAAAATTCATGTCTAATTTTTTTTCTTAACCATGTATAATGATTTTCTCTTATTTAAAGTACAAAACAACTATTTTGGGGGCCAATTTAAAAAAAATTACAAGGAGTGGCCTCAAACTTGAATTGTTTTGAACAATAAAAAATATTAAAAAAAATTTCAGACACGCCGGGTTGTATATTAGTATTTTTTGTTTTATTATTTCAATTAGTTTCCTTGTGTAGTTTCGGCCAGCATGGTCATCATCAGGAGAAAAAAAAAATCGTGAATAACCATCTCTGAAGAAAGTGAACTTTATCTGTTGTTTTCATGTTTTTTATCGTTAATTTTGATCAGTCCTTGAGTTGGTTAAACAGCCTCTTTCAAATTATTTTTAAGACAAAGGATGGAAGACTCTCAGAATTCCTTGTTTGGTCATTTTGACAGTTTTATTGGTTGCTGAGAACGGGATGTATGTGTACAAGTGTATGTTATCTTTTAGTCTTGGAGAGGGGTGAGTGTGTGTATAAGTGTGAGACCTCAACACCTCCTCAGGCATGTCTGTCTTGTGTGAGTGATAAATGTGGGTAGGGCTTGATTTATGAGGTAACATTAATTCTATCTGTGATGTTAAATTTGTGGTTAAGCCCATCTGGACAAAGTGTTTGGGGGTATACATATGAGAGATAGAAATTTAATAAAAAAATTCTTGAAAGATTAGCTTTTTATGTTATTAGAATGAGGTTAATGATATTCTTCTTATATTCAATCTCAAAATTACATTTATAGAGATACATAAAAGAAAACTACCATTTTTGTATTGGTTCCCCACAAAACTATTTAGATATTTATAAATGCAAAATTCAATTGTACTTGTAATAAGACCTTAAAAATTTACAGGTTAGTATTTGGAGTGAAGTTGAAATTGCAGTTTGTAATATATTTTTAAAATTGTTATTAATAGTTCATTCAATCAGTTTAGTTAAATAATAATTCACACACAAAATAGTTCAAAATTCTTCAACCATATGAAGTCACAAAACTTATTATTGCTAGATAAGTTTTATAATTAAAACAGCCTAATTTTTAAATGTAGACTTCAGATGGTGAAAAGAAAAATATTTTGAAATCTGACTTACATATATAATTCCATATCAACAAAAGAATAAAAGCAATAATTACCAAGAAAGTTGAATAGTTTCACTTTTAAGCAAGATTCTAATTGTTGCTATAAATTAAAAGAGAATCCACCAGAATGACGGAGTTGACTTTATGCCAATGCAAGAAAAATCTAATGAGTATATGGTTCAATGATCTTTGTGAATACAAAAAGTGTACAATAAATTTAATCTCTAATCAAGGAAAAATCACATACAGAAATTCATTCCAAGACAGTAGCTTATTTATTATTCTGTAATACATGGTTTCTAATATGAAAAGAAGTTTTTTAAAAATACTAAAACAATAATTTCTGGTCTCACATGAGCTTCAAGCATGACACATGATGATTTCAAATATTTTTTGTTCAGAGATGATCAGTTTAAAAAGCAATTGTGCAATGAAACTCCCACAATTGAAAATTAGCAATCTACTGTCAATAATTTACCTATTAAAATTAATGAAACAAGTGATACATCAGCTAGTTTTCATCCTTTACCCATTATACTAAAAATAAGAACACTGAATTTGTTTGTGGTCCCAGATAGAATTTTCCCTTTCTGAACAAATAAGCTTTATCTAAACTACAAACTGAAGCTTTATCTAAACTACAAACTGAAGCTTTATCTAAACTACAAACTGATAAACTGTGTATGCTAATCACATAATTTACACTGTTATTGATTTTACAATGGCATGTATTTTGCTATGTATCTAGTGACATATTCTTAACCAAAATAAAAACATGAAGTTTAGAACTAATCATCCATGATAGACATAAGAAAATCATTCTTAAAAACATAAGACATGATAAACATTACAAACTAATTATATATGATCTGAATTACTATCATCATTGTCTGAATAAGTCAGATTTTTGTTGTTTTGGTTACTATATTTTGGATGATATATTCTCTAATGTTCCTTATTTTGAACAAATGTTTGTTTTTATCTCATCCATATTTTTCTATTTTTATTACCAATGTTTCTGAAAAGTGATTATTCAAAATACTATGAAGTAATCTGTAGTAAAATGAGCACTTTGAAGACTACTCACACAAAATGTAATAAACAATTATTTTTGAGTGCTGAGGACTTGAAGTAAAAGACTTAATTCTATCAATACTAAAATTTGTCTTTAATCATTTTGTGGATTTCACTTCACATAAAAATTATTTTATACTTTTTCTACTTCACTGATACTATTAAATAAGCAGCAACACTGTTGTTTTTTTTTTTATTACATTCCATAAAACTTGTCTAGAAATAATAATTTTATTAATTTGAATAAAGACAAAGCAATTGTGAACAAAAGATTTTGATTAAAGATTTCAAATCATCTTGCTAGCTAATATTTGAATACTCAGACACATGAACACACTGCTGTTCCAAAATAACAGTGAACTGATTGATTTCCTGTAAGCAATGTTAACAATGCTATCCCAGGATGATAAAGGAAAGAAAATGAGTGACAGTTAAATTTTTGTTTAACTATTTTTAGAGATAAAAAGTTTAGCAATATGAAACATGCACAAAAAAAAAAAATATGTTGTAAAGGATGCAATATATATAAATATATATATATATATATATATATATATATATATATATATATATATATATATATATATAATGTAAAGTAAAGAATAATTATTTTTTCTAATGTAAATTGTAAACAATGTTAGCTCAAATGAAAGCATGTTTGTTTTTGAACCAGTTGACTGATAATTATCAAATTTCATTATTAAAATGTTTAAATTCATTTATGTTATATCTATAACATATTTTAAAAAGAAAGATCTCATTTACCTTTGGATGACACAGCTATCACAAGAAAAGACTAGTTATCAAACTTAAAATGCAAGCATAAGTAATATCATAAGACATGCTTGTATTTTTAAACTACAATTATCTCTACTTGCTCAATCTAGTGATGGCAACATTTTTGTTTTGTTTTTTTAAAAACAAAGAAAATATTTAAAGTTCTGTCAAATCATACAAGGATGATGAACAAAAGCCATGTTACTCATAGCATAAATCCAGAGTTGAAGAGAGGCAGCTTTTACTTCATCCTTCCATTTATTAAACAATTGTTTCAATAATTACTAGATCCAGAGAATTAAGCTCCTGGTGCACCATTGCTTGTCTGTTGTCCTCCTTCACTTCAATACATAGACATATACACCTGCCAGTCACCTGAATCAGTACAAAAGTCCAACAAAGTCCAGCTGCTGTACCAGCAGTTAATAGGTAGAAAATGAGCTTTCATTTATGACACCCAATACCAGCTTCAATGATAAGCAAAGTGAGAAATCTCTGATTTAATTATTACTTTATCACAAATAGTTATTATTATTGTACAATTTTCTTCATCTACTGGCAGGGAATGTTGAAGAAAAGCTAGATGAAAGATTTTTCCTTCCTTATCTTTTTTCCTTATACCCCTTTAAAGACACATAATATTTACCTGCAATATTATTTTAAAACAGTTGCATGGATAAAACATTTCAAGACAACCTAGACAAATATTAACAAGATAATATATCAGACTTTATTTACAATTTATATTTCATCCTTGAAAATGGCTAAACGTATAGCTGAAAGCACTTGGAAAAAAAAGAACATTCTGACAGTTTTTATGTAATTTATCATCTGAAAAGAAAAAAATTATTTGATCGCATGAGAAATTGCATAAAAAAAACTAAATCAAAGCACCTTGTCTGTTGTATTTCATGAAATGTGCATGAAAGAAGGATTGCTGCCTAAATACACAAATATATATATATATATATATATATATATATTATATATATATTAGTCATTCACAGAGACTGTTTCACATCTCTTCAGTGTGGTTAGATGTCTGATTGCTTTAAGCTGGGATCAAAACAACCAATTTGGCATCAGTCAGAGATCCTACCCCTAAGCTATCGGCGCATGGTAGAGAGAAAGGGAATAAATATATATATATATATATATATATATATATATATATATATAAAAGTGTGTGTGTCTTGTGTACATGTATAAAACAAAAGAATATGCAAAAAATTTTCTATGATCCCATATACATGCAAGCATCACTCCCCAAAGATGTCAGTATTTTGAGGGAAATAAAGATCACTAAAGATACAAGTGATATTTTGACCAAAATGGATTTATTAATCAAATTGACTGAGGTTTATCATCAAACTTAACAAGGAAAAATACAACTGATAATCACATGGTATGTGTAACATTTTTATAAGAAAATATATCAGGACAACTCTGACTCATTCTCCATTAACCACTAACTTTAACCTACAAACTTTTGCAAATTCTGGACAAACAAGTCCATTTCACAAAAGGTAGATAATTTAATAAATTGTCAAAAAATCATTCAATGTCTGTCTCATAAAATTATAACAATTGGTTACCTATTATGGATACATATATGCATGATATACATCTATTACACCTAATAAATTAAAATTTTGTTAGCACAATATTTCTAATAAATGTTAAGCTTTCCTGATAATCACAATTATCTAACAAATAAAATTAGGTTATCAAAAACAATCTCATATATATATATATAAATGAATTTACATATCACACCATTTTCACTACTTGGAGTTTCATGTCAGGTGCTGAATGTATACTGACCATTATTTTAATTTGAAACTATATTGATTTATTGCAATGTTGGCATACTTAAGCACTATTTATATGGTGATGTAATCATTTCCAAAAACTTAAAATTTTTTTTAAAAAAATAAATATGAGATTATATATATATATGACATTAAATCTAACAACCAAACCAACTGGTATTACCATATGAACATAAAAGATAAGTAATTATTAGTAATGGAAGGGAGCTAACTTAATTTAATATAAAATAGTAAAATTATTAGAGAAAATATACAATAAAAAATCTATTAAAGAACCAATAAGTAATAAAATGGATTAAATGAGACAAATATTTTAATAGATTTTTAGTTTATACATTTTTTATGGATACACTTATTTGAGTAAATATTCAAGAAATTTTGTAGAAAACACGCATCCTCCAATAGGAACTGAACCTGTATCCTATATGGAATGATCATTAAGCCTGACATGCTATGACAGTTCAGCTATAGAACTTCCAAACATTCAGGCTGGTAAATGTAATTAATACTGTTTAATTAAAGAACAAAGCATTTACTCAAATAATTGTATCTATAAAAAAAAAAACAAAAAAAAAACAAACAGAACATGTACATCTCCAAGTATAAGATAGGTTAATACCAATGTCTAAACATATTTTTAAAAACTGCTCAATACAGAGTAGAGCTTAATATTTAATAACAATTATAACAAAAACATGCTATAAACTGCTACATAAATGCAATCATGTTCCAGCACATTATTGTTAATAAATATTATTATTATTATATATATATATATATATATATAGACTGTACAAGTAATATTATCCCTATATTTTATGTAGATCTCTATTATAATGTCATCAGGTTTAGTCTGTCAGCTCAAACAGGTTTCAAAGAAAAATGCTGATATAAAATATATCAAGAAAAAAAAAAAAAAAAGAATATGTATTACTAATTAGTCAGATTAAACTCTGAAAGTAAGTCATTAGATCCATGCATACATGATAGTAAAATAAAAACTTTGCATCAATAGCACTAAAATGTTAAGAATAATGAAACTGAAAATGGTCTCAAATGTTATAACAAAGTAGAGGTGGAAAAAAAAGAAAAAAAAAGATTATACACTAATAAAACTACCTTGCTCAGTGTCTACTTATCCATTTAAGCTCTTGCTGAGCAAATTCAAATTGGCACAAAAAGACTTTAAAAAATTTACATGTGGGGGGGATTAAAGTTATACAAATGGTGTTAAATATATTTCTATATAGGTGCACCCTTTTCATGGGAGGTGATAACAGCTTCTGATGAATCTTTTCTAACATCACTAAAATAAACAAATATATTAAACATGCCACAAAAACATTTACAAAAATCAGTACAGAAAAATTTTTATATATATATATATATGAAAACCAAAATGCTCATAAGTAGCATGAAACATTACAAAATGTTCTTTCAGAAAAAACATTTCTATTGCATATATGGACATGAGACAACACAAGAATAAAAGAACAATATTAACAATTTATAGGAGTTAACCAAGATGGTCTATGGTTTTATACCCAGTTCAATAGCCAGGATTTTGAATACCAATTTTCAATACCAGCGATCCTTCCCCATTAGGACTGGCACAACACAATCTTCCTATTACTGTCCCATTTGACCCAGTGTCACATCATGATAAATAAAAAAAGCCAATGGCTTACTAAATATTATAGAGAACAAAAAATACATAGTAACTATTTATGAGCCAATATTTACCGGCCTCCCCATATAGTCTCTTTAAAGCATTGACATACCCATGTCGACAACAATAGAAATTATCCAATCGATCAGCCTGTGTCATATAATAATCAGAAAACTTCAACTTTTCTCTATAAAGCTCAATGGAGAGGTGCTACCATATTTCAGAAATCACCAAGATAATGCTCACCTTGTGCTCTGTTGCATCCTACCCCAAAACAAGAACACAGATGAGGAGAGGAACAGTTCCTACACTCTGATCTCAGCCTGAAGAAGTGTGAATGTATGGTGTAAGCTCATAACTACAAATATTCTCAGATATTTTTTTTATAATCAATTTGAACTGTATGGTAGATTATGATAACAAAATGACAATATCTGCAATAAAATTTTGACAAAATGTCTGCTTATTGCTGTTTGTGTTGGTAAGTGGCATAATTAAAAGAACAATTTGTCACTAAAATTATCCTTAAAATGAAGAACACATTTGTGAATTAAAACAAGTCTCCACTCTTTTCTCTAATCATCTCATTTATCTTGCTCATGGCAACAAGGAGTAAAATTTTGTGTTTTATTCCTTTTTAAGAATTCATACACATTTATTCTCAACACAATGACCTTTTTTTAATGTAAAATTTTCTTCTAAATGTTTAAAGTTAAAAACAAAAATGGTTTAAAAATAGATCTTTATGTGAATAAACTAAATTAAAAAAAAAAAAAAAAAAAAAGGAATGTCTTCAATCCCTCTACAAAGTGATCAGTATATTTTTCAGTTCAATATTTTTAGTGTGTTTTTTAGTCAATTATTAAGCAGCACACATATAGTATAAAAGAAAAAAGTTAACATTAAGTAATTTGCACAATGATCAGATTGCAGAATAGGATTTTTCAGCAACGAATTTTTTTTTTTTTTGTTTTTTGTTTTTGAGCAAAAGGAACTGCATACGCGGAAGGTAATTTTTTTTTTGCTCTATGGTTGATGCAAAGTATCTAGCTCTTGTAAGACACACACACACAAAAAAAGTTAAATGACGTTCAGGAAAAAATGTCTTGAAGAACAGCTGGTTTCCAACACAGATGAGTTGTGGGTGCAAAAAGCTTTTGTTTAAACGGCGAGATATAATAATAAAATCAATGATTATTGACCCGATCCAGAGAAATCTACTGCAGTTTTCTGAAACAGTGTAACTAGTTTCAGTTTCGCAGCAGAAAAGAATTGACATTACAAAAATTATTGTTGGTTGTTACAGTAAGTAGGTCGAATTTTTTTTTTTAAAGACTCTCACGTCTTATTCAACAGAAAAGTGTTACGATAGGAAAATAAAAATGTCTTAATCCATTTCGATGGCATATAAAAGAGAAAAATAAGTCTGAGGTGCTTCGAGTTCGTTATTCCTTAGTTTTTTATCTTAATAAAATTTAAAATCAGAATCAACAAGCCTTGTACCATCTGGTCATAGAAAAACAGTGAATGGATAAAATTCAAACAGTTCGTAACAAGGTTCATCAGTAACACTTTTTAATTAGATTTCCCTTAATCAAAGAAAGGGATCTTTTTATTTATGTTCATTAATTTTATAATGAAGAAGAAATCTGTAATGTTTGTACGCACTGCACTAGCAAAGATAATCTTTCTTCTTTTTTTATCGACTAAAGAAAGAATAACGAGATTGGGACGCTGCTGAACAAATTGGCCACCATCATCATATCTGATATGACACACACACACATTCATTAGGCTTTATTCTAGTAATTACACTCACAGTATTAACGATCACACGACAAAAATTAATATTATATACACATGATAAAAACAATAATGTAAAAGTATGTTGCAATAAGTGAGAAATTAATTAATTGAAAATGGCAAAACTAAAGAAATATTTCTCATTTTTACTTGGTAAAAAACAGTACATACACTATTCAAAATAGTACTATCAAACATAACGAATAAAAGAATAATTAGATCTGAAAAAAAAAACAAAAAAAAAAACTTACGAGTGTTCGATAAGAGAAATAAGAAGACTGACTGGATTGACGATAATCCTTTTTCTAGACTTGATTTATCTGACTGGAGTGCAGTAGCTTTTTTTTAAAAATTGTAATGTAAACTAAACACTGATGCTGTGTGCGTGCGTATATTTATTTATTTAACTAAGTCAATCGGACACCAAGTATTGACCTGAAAATTAAAATTTATTTAATAAATCTTCAGGAAAAAAACAAAATTAACAAAACAACAGAAAAGAGAAACCAGAAATCGATCTTAAATTCGATCATGTTCATCATCTCCAGTTTTCAAACACAAAAATACGTGTAATTATAAGTGATTTTTTAAAAAAATTTAACTACAGATGACCAAAAATTATCAATAAAAGACTACTTATTCGCTGTTTATACATATTTCAACATGAGTTGAAAAGTTTTAAGTTTCATAAAAAAAAACAAAAAAAAACAAAAAAAAACACCCTTCTTACCACAGTGATACACACAAAATCATTTATTTGTCATCTAAGAATATTCACTAAGTTTTAACACCATGAAATATATAAGGTTTATTTGACCGGCTTTACTACTTGCAAGATTTCCGCGTATACTTTTGTTTGAATCATCTGTTCAACCTTTCTTAAAATACTATCATGGCTGAATCGAACGTCTATAGATCTTCTATCCATCCGTACTTCTGTGAACGTAAGTGATCAAATAGTGTTAATCATAATCTAATATATGATATATAAAAAAAAAAAAAAGGGGGGGAAATAGACTGTCATTTTATATAAAAACAAGAGAAATATGACGTAAGTGTCAAACAAACCATACTAAAAGTAAGCAGAGATAAATATGGACTGGAGCTGTCTGACATGTTGAAGGTAGTTTCAGCATCATCGCGAAATAATAAACTCACACACCCTCCAAAGTAATATTTCATTGCAATACGCCCTAAAAAAAAATTTAAATTACTAGAAAATATTTAAGAAAATAAAACAAATGACAAGTAGTATAGGTCTATTTCCAGTTTTGTTTACTTATAAGTGTTTTGTTAAATGCTGGAGTTGAGAGAAACGAAAAAAAACAAAAAACAAACAAGAAAACCTCTGTCTGCTACTTCACGTAATTTTAGCGTAGTGTTGAATTCTAATGGTTTACGCACCATCTGCCGACAAAACCTGAGAGTTATAATTCGAAACTGTATTAAACTGACAACTCGATCACAGAAATACTTTGTACAGACATAACAATGTACAATATAACGAAATTGAACAGCAACATATATTAAAACATGGTTCAGAACTAAACTTGTTAATACGAGTCAGAAAATAATAAAAGAAAATACTTAAAAACAAATTCGAAGAAATTAAGATAATCAAACAAAATTTGCTAACAACTCAAAGAAAGACCTAATGTTGGTAATGTTAACAACTATACTTCTCAATAAAATAAGAACGCTTACCTTAATATGTCATTCATTTAATCAACGGGTATTATCATTACTACTAGGCCATTGTGAAGAGCTCACTACGGCTGGAAGATCATACCATCAAACAATATATTTTTAGATATCAAAATATTTTTATAAAAACATTTATATTTTTCATTTTATACCATAAAACTGTATATTAATATACTATTTTCAAAAAATAATCAAAATTATATTTTGTTACAAAAATGGACTGGCTCGAGAGTTCATAGACTATTCCCGTGTTAATGTTCACGTGACTTCCCTTCTGTCTTTTTCATTTGGGTCCGCCATTTGGGTAGCTGTTCTATAGGTGCTGGTGATTTGAATCGAAAGCAATCCAAGATGGTATGTACGAATATTGATAATTTTTTTCAGTTTTATTTATTCCTTATCATCTGTTCCAACCATAAAAATCGAAATTAATCCTGCACATCATGCTTTTTTTCTTTTTTATTCTGTTTTTCACTGACACGTATTGTGCTTGTCAAATAATAGTTCCTGCAGAAACTATGAAATTTTAAAATTCTTCTAATTTAATAGATTGATCTTCCCCATTCCATTTAGTTTTGTCATATTTCTCATCCTAATTAGATTTAAACAGATAATTAATCTTCTGCAACTTCTTAAATATCTTAGTTTTTTCTTAAATTGTTATTACGCAACTAATCTTTAGTTTGACGTCATCATGTCTTATTTTCTCGTGTCTCTTTTTTTTTTCCCCTTTAAGCTTAGTTTTTCTCCTTTCTCCTATTTCATAGAAATTCTAACTTTATTTTATAAATTCTCTTCTGCTTCTATATTATTTCTGACAGTTATGTAATTACACATCGTTTATTCGCCCAATGATTCCAAAATTCGGTACGCCATATGCTTACTCTAATAGATTAACATTTAAATTTTCGCTTTAGAAAGTGTGGTCATGCCTCTATGCTTCTTTTCTTTTCATCTTCAGAAGTTTAGAATATTGAAAATATATTTAATGTTCTAGTGAACTGATAAGTAAAATACTACGTCGTTAGAAAAAATCGCCTAGCAGTGGTAGATTTTGATGAGTGACTACGATTATCTGTAGCTGCTACACAATATCTGATCACAAATGTCGAATATTGATCTACATTAAGAGAATAAGTGTATGTATGTTATATATATATATATATATATATATATATATATATATTTACACACACTTCCCCAGTTTCTATAATAAAACCACCTTTTTGTCATTGCCTAAATAATATTCAATGTAAGGATTTTTAAGCAATAACTTTTTTAATTGGATATTTTAAACCTATAATCGAACATGAAAAAAACACTGCCACTTTTAATGATACAAACTTTTTTTTTTTAATGTTACCTTAATGATTTGTGTCCAAAAATCTAATTAACATCATAATGTTACTAGTTTAGGTCGATGCTTTTGTTTCAGACTTGGATATTTATCAATACTTGTATTTTACGTTAATTAGTTTAATTTCTTTGTATCATTGTAAAAGAAGAGTTAGGTTTTAGTTAGACGTATAATTAAGTTGCTACCTTTTTTAATGACTATGTCCTTGTTAGGTGTAAATGTCAGGATAGTAGTTGAGAATTCCCAAATATTTTACAAGATAAATTTTCTGCTTATTTGAAAGTTTTATCTTAATATTAAAACTTTCATTTCAATGTTTTTCTTTCTTTTTCTCTATTTCCCCCGCAAAAAAGAATTTTACTGGATTATGATATTATGATCATCAATGAATTGTACACTTTCATTTTTACTATCATCACGTTTTGTATTTCAGGTGAACTTCACAATTGACCAGATCCGTGAGATCATGGACAAAAAAAACAATATTCGAAATATGTCTGTGATTGCTCATGTGGATCATGGCAAATCAACCTTGACTGACTCTTTAGTTAGTAAAGCTGGTATCATTGCCTCTCAAAAGGCCGGGGAAATGCGCTTCACTGATACACGTAAGGATGAACAAGAAAGATGTATCACCATTAAATCAACGTGAGTCAATAATTCATTTTTCTCTTTGACCGTTCATCAATTTCATTCAATAAAAAAAATAACCTAATATCCTTTGAAATTTAAGGATCCGGCAGAAAAGATTTATAAATTTTAATAATAGAAATAATTTTAAATAATGAGTTTGAGTATTAAATGAGATTTCGGATCTTTTAAAAAAAAAAAAAAAAAGTTAATCCACATGGAGTTATATATATATATATATATATATATATATATATATATATAATTTTATCCCTTGTGTCCTATGTGACGATTTTACGAAACAAATTTCAGTTTCTCGAAAACATAAAATAAGGATATTTTTCTTTTTATAACTTTGTATTCCTGGTGTCTGTATGTATACATCTGATAACAGGAAATGTTTTCTGTTAGTGGAGTGAAATTACTTTCAGCAACACTCACGGAAGTGTGTATGGGGGGGGGTATAGGAAACCAATGTTCTCTCATACTTTAGGTGTTTTGTGTAAAACGTAAATTTCTTTTGTTAATGTTAAGGTATTTATGTTTATGCCACCAACTTTTCTTTGTCGTGTCATGTTCATGAAATTGTTAGTAAATAGTAACTTTGGTTTTGATAACGTATATTTAAATCAATGTTAAGTTGCTTATGGCTAAGTTTGATAACATTTTAATGCTCTACCCATGTAGACCTTTATCTTTGCCCTCCTTGCAACAATTGACATCATGCCCAATAAACATTTTTGAAAATACTCAGTTGATTAGTGTAATTATAAATTTACTTTCATTATGTTCTTTATTTTTCAAGATACACACACACACTTAAAAACTACTGCAGAGGGCTCTTAAGCCTTCAGCACAAAAAAGTAGGTATGAGTAGATACGATAGGCAACAACAGAACTCAAAATTGCTGCTTTTAAATATTTCATTCATTAATATCTAAGCTTTCCTTTTAAAAGTTCAACGATAATTCTTCTGCTACTACTTAAACTCAATTTGATATACATAGGTCCTTACTTTCCATACAATTATTTTTATTTCATGGGTGACTTTTGCTGGATTTTGTATTTTTAAGTTAAAAAATTATCATAAAAAAAATTTTGTTGCAAAATATCAAACATGCATTAATGAAAACTTGAGGAAAAACCAAGGATTGCAGGTCTAGTTCCAGTCCAGAATGTTTTTAATCTGCACACTGAGTCAGCCTTATTCCAAAATATGTTGATATATATTTACTAAGGGTAAAGTTGAAAAAATGTGACACACTGATATTCACACTTATTATATAGATGAACTATTGAAAGTTGTGTCCCTTTGAGAAATTGTGACACTGACATTTGCATTTATGTAGATTTTGTTTTTCTTCCCCAAAATATACTTTCAATAATTTATAATATAAAAATTAGTTGCATTTCTCATGTACACAATTTTCAAGTCAAATGCTGACACAACTTTGAAGCTGCCTCTTTTCCCTGAGCTACAGAACCTTTTTGCAAACGGAAATCATCTCCATCAATAGTAAACGTTTTATGTAGAACATAGCTAAGCCACTAAATATTCAATTAAAATTTTAGGAAGTACCCCAAAAATTATTTTGAAAAGTCTTCTATTCTTGATTCTATTAGCATTTTTATCTATGATGTACTCCTTAAAGTTACTCAGCTTTTGGTAAATTATTTTTTCTCTCGTATAATTGGCACATTAAAATAGTGTTAAATAGAATGATTAAACAATCTTTCTGTAATCATGGTTAGCAATGAGTAATTTGTCAGCTAAAAATGGTATGTCAGGATTTTTTTCTTTTTTTTTTTTTTTGTCTCAAGTGAGAAAGCAAGATTCAGTGCTAGTCATATTGCCTCTGCTGAAATTCAAAGCTAAGTTTTCTAATAACCTTTTAAATGATTCCTATTATTGTGCTTAGCATATTAAATTTTGTGATATGCTTTGCTAGACGGGCAGTTTTAGGGCTATTTATTTGGCAGTTGGAGCCAAACTCCACAGGAGATTGACAATAAATGTAGTTCAAAGAGCAGTTTCTGTACTTATTTGTGCTCACCTTTTTCAAACGGCAACTTTTTAAGAATGTGAATTTATTCTGGGTATTGCATTTTTCTTCTTCAGTGCCATTTCCTTGTATTATGAACTACCAAAACAAGATATGGAACAGGTGCAACAAGAAGTAGATGAAACGAGCAATGCTTTCTTGATCAATTTGATTGACTCTCCTGGCCATGTTGATTTCTCTTCTGAGGTCACTGCTGCCCTTCGTGTCACTGATGGTGCTCTTGTTGTTGTTGACTGTGTCTCTGGTAAGATTTTCTTTTTAAATTCTATGAATGAATTTTAATTTTCTTTAAGTATTTCTTTATATGTAAAGAATTCACTGATTATTTTCAGGTGTCTGTGTTCAGACTGAGACTGTATTGCGACAAGCAATTGCTGAACGGATCAAACCGGTCTTGTTTATGAACAAAATGGATTTGGCTCTCTTGACTTTGAAATTAGAAAAGGAAGAAATGTATCAAACATTCCAACGTGTTGTTGAGAACATCAATGTTATCATTGCCACTTACGGTGGGTCAGATGGCCCAATGGGTGATGTCATGGTAAATATATTTTCTCCTTGTCATTAAGTAATTCCAGTTAATATTTCACATCAAATAGGTTCTATTGGTAAACTTTATATCTTACTTTTATCAGTTAAAACTAATTTTTATATTTCAACGTTTAATTTCTTCTAATTGTTGAATTGAAAAAATTGTTTTAGGTTGATCCCCAAAAAGGTAATGTTGGCTTTGGCTCTGGACTCCATAGCTGGGCATTTACTCTAAAGAACTTTGCTCAGATGTATGCAACAAAATTCAAGATTCCCGTTCAAAAACTAATGAAAAGGTTGTGGGGAGACAATTTCTTCAACTGCACTGACAAGAAGTGGACCAAACAAGGAGTTAAAGAGTCTGTGAGAGGTTTCATCCAGTTTATCCTGAGTCCTATCTATCAGGTAAGTTTTGTTTTTTTTTTTTTTTTTTTTTTTAAGATATAACCTGATTTCCTGTGTCTTGAGTCATCACTTTCTCCAGATTTAAAACTATTATATAAGAGTATATTTTTGTTAGTGTTCATTGTTTCATTCAGTCTTTGCATCATCCAGAAAGCGTATTAGATGTTATTCAGACTTCAATATGTATGCAATTTTATAGGTTGACTTAGGCTAGAAAAGTATTTTTAGATTTGTTCAATTAAGATGCAGCTGGGAGTGACTGGGGAACACTTCAGAAAGTACTGAGGCTCCATTCCTATGTATGGGCGCCACTGCCTGAGGAATCGGGCAACAACTACATCGAGTTTGGGCCATGTTAGGTAGCTCCAGGCTCTCTCTCTCTCACTCCCTCTCTTATTTAGCCTTGTTCTGCTCACGTTTTTGACTGACTGTTTATGCTAGCAAAATATGCTTACAAGCCAAAATATATGCTTATGCATTCAAGGATAAATAATATCAAGACATCAAAGAAAATACAAGAAAACTTCTGCTTAAAAGATTACTCGACCGTTTCACTTAAGTTTTGATTTTTTTTATACACACACACATTCTTGACTTTGCAGTTTTATTAGCATTAGTGTTTTGTTTTAGGTGTTTGAAACCTGCATGAATCGGCCGCAAGAAGAGGCTCTTCAACTGGCTGAGAAAATGGCCATAAAGCTTACCGCTGAAGAGAAAGATCTGCGAGAAAAACAATTGCTCAAGGTAAGTTTGTTTTTTTTTGTTTGTTTTTTTTGTTTTTTGTGTGTGTGTGGGGGGGGTTACCTCCTATCTCTATACATGCAGTCTCTTTCCTTAAGGCTGCAACTTTGTGCCTAACATTTGTGTTTTCTGGTTGAAGGTGATGATGCGTAAGTGGCTGCCAGCCGGTGATGCACTACTTCAAATGATTGTCATTCATCTTCCATCTCCTGTCACTGCCCAAAGATACCGTATGGAAATGCTCTATGAAGGCCCTCAAGATGATGCTGCTGCAACAGGTAAGCATTGGCTATTCTTGAATTTCATTTGATACAAAATCACTTTTCTTTCTTTTTTTTTAATAATATCTCTATCAATCTAGATATCCCTCTATCAATATACATGCATACATACATACATACATACATACATACATGACATTGTATGCACACATCCAAAAATATTTGTTCATTACCAATTAGATTGATTAACTTCTGGTTTATTAATTTTACAGCTGTCAAGAGCTGTGATCCTTCTGGTGTTCTCATGATGTATATCTCTAAGATGGTTCCAACCTCTGATAAAGGACGTTTCTATGCCTTTGGTCGTGTTTTCTCTGGTACAGTATCTACTGGTCAGAAGGTCCGCATTATGGGGGCCAATTTCACTCCAGGCAAGAAGGAAGATCTTTATGAAAAAAAAAGTATCCAAAGGTAAGGGCTTTCTATTCTCCAATGACTATTTAACTAGTTATCACAGTGTTTGCTTGTTTAGGTAAACTCTGAAGTATAAAATTCTTTTGTGTTTGGAAATGGGTTGCATTTGTGTTTTCTGACTCATGAAAATAAAATGCCACTTTTCTTTTTATGCTGACTTATTTTAACTTCTCCCTAGGACTATGTTAATGATGGGAAGATATGTGGAACCTATTGAAGATGTACCATGTGGAAATATCTGTGGTCTTGTCGGTATTGATCAGTACCTTGTAAAAACGGGAACCATCACCACTTTCAAGGAGGCTCATAACATGAAAGTAAGAAGCTAATTATGCAAACAATGTCCTATTTTGCTTGAATAGGATATACTTTTTATTTATTTATATATATATATTACTGGGAGAAATTCTCCTTTCTGAAGCCAGCATACATGACTATAAAAAAAAAAAAAGTCATAACCGTCTATTTAAAATATATAATGCGTAAATTGATAAAAACTGAAATTACATGACTATAAAAAAAAATTTACAATAACAATTTTTACCTTTTCGTAGATATTTGTTGCAAAATAAAATTCTAACAGCCTTAAGTCTTTCAATGGGCAAAAAAATGAGTTGTTTTTTTTTTTTAACTAGGTTATGAAGTTCTCTGTCAGTCCTGTGGTACGTGTTGCTGTAGAGTCCAAAAACCCATCTGACCTGCCCAAGCTGGTTGAAGGTTTGAAACGTCTGGCAAAATCCGACCCTATGGTGCAGGTGAGTTTCTGCTCTCTCCCTCTTCTGTGTCAGTGTTTGTGTTTTTTCTTTTCTTTTTTTTTCTTTTCTTTTCTTTTTAAACAATTCTTTCTTTTCTCCTAGTGCACCATTGAGGAATCTGGAGAACATATTGTAGCTGGTGCTGGAGAGCTTCACTTGGAAATTTGCTTGAAGGATCTTGAAGAAGATCACGCTCAGATCCCAGTTAAGGTGTCTACTCCTGTGGTTTCTTATAGGGAATCTGTTAGAGAGGAATCTGACAGAACATGCTTGTCTAAATCGCCTAACAAGCATAACAGGCTTTACATGAAGGCTCGTCCTTTGCCAACTGGAGTTGCTGAAGCCATTGACAGTGTAAGTAATAAAATGAATTTTTAAAATTACTTTTTAATTGTAAAATGTAATTTAACAAAAAAAAAAAAAAATACCAAAATCTATTTGAATGTTATTTATTTATATATATATATATATATATATATATATATATATATATATATATATATATATTATAATGTTTCTAATTTGTATTAATATAACTGTTATAGGGTGAGATCACACCAAGACAGGATTTCAAGGAGCGTGCCAAGCTTTTGGGTGAAAAATACGATTTTGATGTCGGTGAGGCCAGGAAAATCTGGACCTTTGGCCCTGAAGGTACTGGCCCTAATCTGTTGGTTGATGTCACTAAGGGTGTGCAATACTTGAATGAAATCAAGGATAGTGTTGTTGCTGGATTCCAGTGGGCTACCAAAGAAGTAAGTTTGTTTGTGCTCCTCTTCTTTTTTTTTTTTTTTTTTTTTTTTTTTTTTTTTCTTTTCCTTCTCCTTACCCTGTTTTTTTTTTTTTTTTTTTTTTTTTTCCAACTATGCATTCACTTTCACTTTTTCTCTCCCCCCCAGAGTGTGCTGTGTGAAGAAAATATGAGAGGTGTCCGCTTTGATATCCATGATGTAACCTTGCATACTGATGCAATTCATCGTGGTGGTGGCCAGATCATCCCTACAGCAAGAAGATGCTTCTATGCCTGTATGCTGACAGCTTCACCATCCATTTTGGAGCCTGTCTACTTAGTTGAGATTGGTGTAAGTAAATATTTTTTTTTTTTTTTTCTTTACCCCTCCCTCTCTCTAATCTTACTTAATCCTTGTTTTTGTTTTAAAAAAAAAAAAAAAATTACTTTTTGCAGTGCCCAGACCAAGCTACAAGTGGTATTTACAGTGTCATGAATAAACGCCGTGGTCATGTTCTTGAAGCTAATGCTGTTGCTGGAACCCCCATGTTCCAGGTCAGAGCTCACTTGCCTGTCAATGAATCATTTGGTAAGTATGTGATGTGACCTGTAAACGTTTTCTTATATATATATATATATATATATATATATATATATATATATGTGTGTGTGTGTGTGTGGTGACCCAAAAAAAAACGAATTTTTGAAGTGCGTATTGCCAGACATGAGCAAGTGGCAACACTGCGAGACATTGACCTTGAGCAAGTAAACATTTTGCCATTTAGAATTCAAGATGACATTCACGGTATCCCAGCTGAGATGTTGCAGCAGTCAATGAGGAATCTCAACAGCAGATTTCAAGAATGCATTCGTACAAGAGGACACCATCTACAGGACGTAATTTTTAAAAAAATGAAAATTCCATCATTGTTTCTTGAATGGCATGGTTTAGGTTTCAATTACTATAAATAAAATATTTTTCTTCCATCACTCTCGGTTTTATTGGATTATTAAAATGTTCCCTTTTGGGGTGGGGGTGTTACCCTATATTATATTGTGTAACATTTAATGTTTTATTTTTCTCATTTACAGGCTTTACTGCTGACTTGCGTTCTAACACTGGTGGCCAGGCTTTCCCCCAGTGTGTATTTGATCACTGGCAAGAGCTTCCTGGAGACCCCTTTGATCCAACTTCCAAAACAGGTATGATTGTTACAGAGACAAGGAAACGCAAAGGCTTGACTGAAGGCATTCCACCATTGGATAAATTCTTTGACAAGTTATAAACTGGCATCAGATTAAGACTGGAACTAAAAGCATTGTTAATTTAAGTCTGCAAATATTTCTTGGTGGACCCAGACTTTGTTATGTACCTGCTTGAAGAAAAATAAAAATTTGCTTCAACATATTTTTTTTCTTTTTCTTATTGCTTAACTGTCTGCTGGAATTATTCAGCTATGGCTATCTTTTGATAATTGACAATGTTTACCATATTAAAGATTTTTTTTTTTTTTTTTACTATAAAGTGGAGGAAAGTCTTAAATTCAGGTTAAGAATTGTTTAAAACGCTATTTGCAATGTAGTTGTCATGAAAACTGAAATTTCTAATTTTGCAATTTGTGCAGTAGCATTAAACAATTTTCACTTAAGACTGGAATGGTTTCTTATATTTACTTAAATAGTAAGGGGGGGGAGCAAATTCTCCATTTTCCTAAAGATTTTAGTTTTTCTCAAGTATAGAAACTTACTTTTAAGCTAGTTTTCCCTTGAAATGCAATCTCTTAATTGGTATATTGTTACCTTTTTTTTATTTAATGATAAAAACACATCTACAATTTTTTTTTTTCTTTTTATTGAAGTTATTGACAGAACGAGGTACTGCTGAGTTTTTTTTTTTTTTGTTACAGTGGAGGAAAAACAGTGAAATACAAGATTAAGGGGGTAGATTTAACTGAAGCAGCAGCATTAAAAAAAAAGTGGGGGCCTTGGTTTTCCACATGTTTATGCAAAATCCCATTTTCTAAAGTCTATAGACTTTTTTTTTTTTTTTTTTTCCTTCCTCAAACTTGAGCACTGCATCAAAATGATTGCCTCCATGTGGAAATGTTTGAAGCATATGGTATAACTGTAATGCATCTACAATAGATGGTGTACTGGGTTCATGAATGTGAGCCAATATTTTAAGTTAGTGTTTTTCTGGCCTTTGCATATGTAGACCACCAGTGCTCAGTAATCCCTTGTATTCAAAATTAGCTTCACAATTTTTTTTCTTTCCGCTATTAATCAATTAAATCTTGTTTAGTTCTAGAAGTATTTAAATAGTAGGCACAGTAAAAAGTTATACCAGCATTTCTATATACGAACTTGTACATCTGCATTGTTTAATTTGTTCAAATTTATTCCCATTAATCCACGTGCATGCATACATACATACATACATACATACATACTCCCTAAGAAAAGCCAATTCAAAAGACACTATAGATCATCACTTTCTGAACTGTAATCTGGATCTTGATGCTGTTCTGACCAGTGAACAGTATCCTGAAGATTTTTCAGATCACTTTGGTGTTTGGAAGATGCTCCATAATTATCTGTAGCTTCACTGTTCATATTGTCATCCCAAATGGAGAGTTTCTCCATTTCACTGGGCAAAATACAAGAATTGTCCCAGCTAAGTTTAAATGGACGGCCATCTAGCCCATGACTGTGTTTATGTTGCCTAGTTAAATGCTCAGTAGGCAGTCTGTAACGTCTGTCAAAATCAGTACCACAACCCCTGTCTGACTTGTTCTGTCGAGCCAGTTTTTTCTCACATTGTTGTTTCTCAGCAACAAATTTAAGAGAATCAGCTTCATTGACTGTCAGTAATTGTTGTTCTTTTAAGAGGCGAGCTGAATGGTGGGAAACATTTCGGTGACGTGGAATAGGCACACGTTCCCCCTTGCGTTCAAGATTGACTCTGTCTTTCACTTTCATTTCGTGAATAGTATCACTCCCTTTACAGTAATGTTTACTTTTGGCAGATTTATTATTGCTTGTATCAGTCATCTCATGGCCATGTGAGGTCTGGTCATGAAATGTGAATTGCCTTGAGTAATAGTTCCTTGTGTTGGTGGCCATCTGAGAAGGAAGCCACAAGTTGGAGAGATTTGTCAGTTCCTTGTTCTTTTCATTCTTACAGGCTTCATCAGCAGCTGGCAAAATTGACGAGATAGAATAATGGTCAGTATGAGCATTTAAGTTAGAAATGCGTTGTTGGTATGAAAGAGAATTAGCCGAGGTAGTCGTAGGTGAGGAACAGTCAATGGTTACTTTCCGTGGGAAAGGCTGGACAGAAGTGCCACATGATCTAGCTTCATCTTGTAATTCACGATTGATGTAACGTCGCAACATTTTGGGAGAAAGGTCATCCACCTGAGGAACAATGAAAAATTTTGATGAAATTGTTAACACTGTAAAAAGTAACATTCTTAAACATTTTCATAGCTTAATAAACAACTCGTAAATTTTTCAATATGTGGTCTCAAGTAGTATTTTGTAAATTTTCCCGCTATGAAATACACTTTGATACTATCTAACAATAAAAATATGGGCATGTTTTTGGGAAAATGTGACCAGCAGCTTGAATGTGAGATACAAATCTTAGTAAATAAGGTCAACTGATTGGGTCGCTTAATACTGAAATTAATTTGTTTTTTAAGTCTTTAAACTATCCAACTTATTTTAAATAGTGAGACTACTGTTTATATATATATATATATATATATATATATATATATTAAATCTGTTTAATTTCTCTTAACTGGAATATGTAAAGTGAATCTGGTCTCCATCATTTGTTATAGTCAGCTGGCTAGCTTTCAACCTTCTTTTTGTGACCAAAGTAGGTGTGAATGAAAATAGTACAAGAATTGTGAATAATGATATTTTTATTGTATTTGCTTGACTGTAGATAGCTTAAATGCTGATTGTGACGAGACTTATTCTAATTTAATGTAAATTAACTTTTCAGTATTAATGATTTTGTAATGATTATTTTAAGTAAATACTTTTTCAAATCAATTACCCTTAACACTTCTAAAAATAAAACTGGAAATATTTACACTTCTTTAAAGACAAAATTCTTGGTGTCAAGTCATTTGAAATTTTATTAAATACTGCAAGTTCTTGTAGAAATATATGCCTTTTAATTATAACTAAAACATTACTGTAGAAATTTTTTTTTTTTTTTTTTTTTTTTTTTTGGTTGTGATGGACATGGTTGAAGATAGGTCATACCTTGACAAGTTCCCCTGTCTGCTCTAGAAAGTATAATGGAGATAGTTAAGAAAAGTGGATGCAATGATATGAGCATATGTACATATTTATACAAGGATGAACTATACCAATGTTGGTCAACCCAATATAGGTGAAGATGAATAAATGGAGTCTAATGCTGAAAAGGATTGAACGTAAGGCCTAATTCTGGTTTGGTACTTTTCATATAATCATGTTTTGTTTGGTAACAGGAATTTTGAAGGAATTATTCAGTGTCTCCAATTTTGAGTCATTTTTATTTCATTTCTTTTTATGTGAGAAAAGGTTTTGCTGAAATAGTTAAGTAGAATGAAGGAAAACAAAATTTTGAGAAAAGTTTACTTTAAAAAAAAAAAAAAACAAATAAAAGTAAAAAGGTTGTACACATTCTGGACCTAAAAAAAAAAAATATCTAAATGAGTTTAGCATAGCCTCAGATAATTTTAAAGCAGCAGTTCTTGCTTGTGAAAAAGAATAAAATGTCATACTGCTTCATTATACAAACAATAACTAAATCCTTAGACATTGACCATAAAATCCAAGATATAAGCACATATTATCTGCATGGTCCACTGTCTAATAAATGGAATGATCCACATGTCTAACCTTAATACAGAAAATTAACAAATGTTAAATCTATAATTTAGTATAGAAAATTTTAAAGTGGGAGGGAGTGAAGTTCAGGCATTAGATACAAAATACTGTGAGAAGAGTTCAACAATTCCAATATTTTATTTTATTTTTATTTATTTTTTTTAAATTTAACACTCGTATAGCAATATTTGAAATATCTTTGCGCCATGTCCCTTCAGGACATAGGTGGCCATGACCCTCCACATTTTCTTGTTCCTTGTAGCTCTTAATAAATTGTCTTTTTGCTATTTCTACCATTTATGTATGTTACACACTGCTTTCCTCTGTTCTGTATCAGATCTTCCAAGCCCTCCTTCCTCAGGACATGTCCCAGAAACTGCAACTGCCTTTTCTTGATGTTAAGTATGTTTCCTTTTAGTTTCTGTATCCTCTAAAACCTTGTTGTTGCTCACCTGTTTGGGTCCATGGTATCCACAGCATCATTCTGTAGAACCACATTTCTGTTGCTGCAAGTCTCTTCTTCCTCTTTGAAAAGATTGTCCAGCATTCATATGGAAGGACAGATATTACATAACAGTTTACTCTTTGTTTCTAACAATGCTTTTCTGTCTCTTAATACTCTGCTTAGCTTTAGGAATGCATATTTGGCCATCTCAGTGTCTCTTCTGTTAGAACACTTCCCAGATATTTAAATATTGCACTTTTTTGATTTTAGTATCCCCAATTTGTATTTTGGGCTCATCCTTTTGCTAACAACCATACATTGTCTTCTTGTAGTTTATATTTAGTCCTTTCTTCATGTTTTCCTTTTCTATATTCTGTTGGAGCTTTTGTAGTTTTGTTTCTGTGTTTGGTATCAACACTGTCACCTACATATGCTGTTAAGACCATGGCCACAAACAAAAAATCCCAGTAGGAACTCTAATTCTCTTAATTGCTTCACTGTATAGACTAAACAAGTCCAGTGAGAAGACACATCCTTGTCTTACACCCCTTTCGCTTTTTGCTGAACTCATTTTCTATCCATGTGCAGGCAGTTTACTGCCAGTATAGGTTCTTGCTTATTCTAATCTTTATGGCATACTTTATCAAATGCCTTTGCATAATCTATAAAGCACAGGTACACCTCCTTCTGCATTTGTATTGTTCTTTCTGATAACATTCTGAGCATGAAGATTATGTTCCTTATTCCAGTATTTTTTATGAACCTGCACTGTACTTATTCTATCTCCAGTTTGAATCTTCTGCATACTCCATTCATCTGAATTTGGACGATGAGTTTTGTTATAAGGGTCATTTAATTTTCATAAAAACAATGGCAAATACTTATAAGCTACAACTGAGTTGTGTTGGTTTTTTTTTTTATTTAAAAATAAATCTAGGTTACATTAATGTCTATTTGTTCCACTTTCAACTCCTGTGCCAGTTGTTGATCAATCTGGATACTAGACAGAATAGAGGTTTATATTCTACCCACTATGTTCCAAAATATAAGAAGATAAAGAGGAGACATTAAAAATGACCAACCATAAAGATACCAACATTTCAAAAATAAAATGAAATTTAACCCATTTTTTAAACTCTGAAGATTTATAACTTCAATAAGTCCATTCAGAGGAGGTTATTAACAATTGAACATCAATTATAAAGAGTGGTACATTTTTGATATTTTGAATTCTTACTTACTATTAGATTGTAAATTTTGAAAGAACAATGTATTAAAAACTGTACAAAAGTAACCACACTACCTTTTGTCAGTTCATAGTTATTATTATGCATTTAGTAAGCTCTTCCTCACTATAGTTTTTGGAAAATATATTGAGCTCTGCTAATGTGTTAGTATTATGAGGATATTTTAGAAATATGATCTTGTTCCATTGTAAATTTGCTTGTAGAATTAATTTAAATCCATTTCTGATGAAAAGAGATGACTACATTCTTTCCTCTCAATGTCAAATTTTGATAATATTTTCTGTTTTTTTTTTCTTTAGCAAAGTCAAAGTACGTACTTCATGCTCAATATAAAATGGCTGGCTGGCTACAGGTTCATCGGCAGGACAGCAATAAGCCTTTAGATATGAATGTTGAAGTGCTTCTTCTGCAGTAATACGCTGCTTAGAATTAAATGTCAGCATTTTTTCAACCAAATTCATTACTGTGAAGTAGAAATAGATAACATTCACTGAAACATTCTCTACATATAGCTTTAAAAAATATGTATAAAAAATACAAACACTTGCCTCCATTCATTTTTAGCCTTTCAAATATATACACATTAGAACTATAGTCCAGTACAAAATGCTATCATATGATAGCTTATTCCATCAGTCCTTTGGGTGAAACAGAGAGCTTAAATTTAGTTCTAGATAAAAATGAAAAAAAAAAATTAACAAAATAATTTAATTTTCATGTTCATTATGACATTATTGTAAAATTTATTACATGAATCAAGTCAAGTTACTCTGAATTATGTTTCCTATTTTCTTTCTAATAAACAAATTAAAGTAATACAGATTTAAATATTTAAGTCAGTCATTACCAGTGAGATCAATATTTGGGAATCGATCTTTAAGTAGTTTTTCAGGGTTCCTGGGAATTCTTTTCATAACACTCTTTGGCAATACTTGAGTAACACTGTTCCAGTCATTGTCACTGATTGGAAGTGTATGAAGCAGCAAACTGATTTGTTCCATTTCGTGTGAGCCAGGAAATAGAGGCCGTCCAATTAACATTTCCATCAAAATACAACCAGCACTCCAAATATCAATTGCTTTAGTGTAATCATTTGGGGAAATTATCAACTCAGGTGATCGATACCAGCAGGTTCCAACTTGGTCGGTAAGGAAACCCTAAGAGAAAAAATTATTTAAAATGGTAAAAAGTATTATGAAAAATTAGAATAAAAAAGGAAGTGTTTATTCAAACAAGAAAACAAGGCTGAAACTTGTTTTCCTTGACAAGATAACAAGGCACCAAGATGATGCATTAACAAAATGTAATTTTTCTACATAAATATCAAATAGTGGCAACTTGATTACAGTCTATAACTATTCAATCACTTCTTTCAAGAGTATCAGCATCATCTCATAAAAACCTTATGAAGAAACTAATAATAATTTGTTGTCTTTTCTAAAACATTTCTGTTTTTTGTCATTTCTAATTAATTTGACATATAGAATTCACATCTCATATCTAGAAGTAAATGCACAACAGTTTTCAACTATCAAACCAAGTATTAGAATGTTTAAACAATGTTGTATAATCAAATAAAAGAAATCAACATTTATGAAGAGTTGGTAAAAAGTCCTCAGCCTATTCTGTGCATAATCAAATTTTGGGGTGTGGGTTGCACTCAGAACATTCCAGCACCTCTTTTATATACACCTAAAAAGGTTCTAAAGGTATTAAGTGCATCAGTGTTTGACTTTTCAGTCAAAATCATATGAATACTTTATCCATCCTATTATAAATTAATTTCCTTACAGCCTCCATTGTTCAGCCTTTTAATTGCTTTGGCCTGGGTAAAGAAAGGACAACAATCTCCAGTTTATGAATATCAGTCGCCAAATAAAACAAAGACATTAACATCAGGATAGAATGCAAAAGAAGTTTTTTACTTTCTTCATAGACATAAGTACATATAACACAATTAGTCATTGTGGTAAAAATCTTGCAACTTCCATTCCAGCTTATTTTTTAGGATTTTCTCATCAGTTTACAAACACAACATTGATACATCAGAAAAAGCAAGTGAGGACAATTCAGCAGAAGTTCTACCAAACAAGTTTCTTAAGAGTCAAACAATTCATTACAAAGAGATCATCTTACTTGGAAACTATTGTACAGTTAAGAGAAAGATTCAAATACAAGTAAGAGAAAGTTATTAGCACAAAACAAAATGCTTATTACAATTATAAATAAAAATTAGATCATGAGTACATTGTGTTTATACGAGTAAATTAACTGACAGATTTAGAATATAGGATGATCAATAACTACATAACATGGAAAGTATAAGTACCAATTCTAGAAAAATGGTAAAACTGCAGTCTCGTATTCATAGACTATTACCAATAGCAAAAAATTGGTATATCATATTTCTTTAAATAAAAAAAAACTCTTACCTTATGAGTATAGTCCGAATCCACAACCCTTGCAAGTCCAAAATCACCAATCTTCAATACAAGGTCATCAAGATTAATAAGCAAGTTGCTAGGTTTGAGATCTCGATGCAGTACATTGGCAGAGTGAATGTATTTGAGGCCTCTCAACAATTGATAAAGCAAGAAACGAATATGTTCATCCCCCAGTGGTTGTCCCTCATCAAATAACAACTGTTGCAAATCAGTGTCCAACAACTCTTGAACAATATAGACAGAATTTAGCTCACAGAGTGAACCCATCATATTATCTGTGGCACTGCATACCCCAGGCCCTAAAACTTCATACACAGCCACAATGTTTTCATGGTGAAGCCGGCGCATAATACGTAGTTCCCGAAATGCATACTTGCAGCTTCTTTTATCTGAGAAACAAATTTTCTTGATAGCCACTTCCTTCTCACACTCACTGTCAACTGCTGAGTAGACAATACCATTGCCCCCAATTCCAATTGGTTTCAGGTTAATGAATCGGGAATCTGCCTTGAAGTCACGATCTTCAAGAGAGCATTGCTGCAGGTCTTTCTTCCCAGGATGGGCCATCTTACTGACCAATGCTCTCTTTATGTAAAAATCAATTAAAAAAAAATGTTTACAATTAAAACTTTAGAATTATATAGAAAAAATATTTATATGAATTTTAGCATAATTAAGAGAATTATATACATTTGGTAAAGCCAATTCAGATGAAAAAGCAATTGTATTTTACAACTACAAGATGTACTTGTAAAATATTTATAACTAAACTAATATTATTATTTTTTCAAAAGCCAATTAAAAAATAAGTAAATGAAATATAAAAAAAGATATTGTTAGTTGTATTTTAGGTTAATGCAAAACTATATAGCAATCAAACAGAAGTATCGAAGTACATCAGTTTTCCACTCTTGATTTTAAGATTTAAATTATTTCAAATAAAGAATTTCAGTATAAAATTTCAATTTGTAGGTTTTATTATTACTTACAGTAAATGTTTATATAAATTTCATGGCATATTACAAAAGATGCAAGTTAGGAAATTTTTCTAGTTACAAAATAAATGTAACTGTACATCTGATAAATAAAATTATTTTCTTACTTTTCAACTTACATATTGGCACTTCTTCTTGGCCTATCATACTGGTATACCATGTTGCCACATAACTTTAGTAATAACACTTTCCCTGGCTTCTAATCAACATGACAATGTCAGGTAATAAAAGTGAAAACATTTGCTGCCCACTATCACTCCTCAAGCTGTGATTATTTTCAGCTCAAATAAATTAAACATTTCTGGCAAATGGAAGAAAAAAAATCCAATGATCAAATGGTAAATTTTGCAATTTTTTAACTAAGATTTGCTTTGACAGTTTTCAACACTTAATCTGTACAACGGTCAGGAATTAAGGCAAACATTACTAGCAGAATATATGTATGATGGCACTCTTTTTTGCTATTATCACCAATAGAATAAACGATGCATAATGTAAACAAAGAGGTAAAATTTATGTTGGGATTTTGAGATAACGAATTATCATTATTTTATGCTTTTCTATTCAGACCAAAGGTACTTCATCTAGAAGATTAAAGAATTAGTTAAAGCATGTCTGGTTTCCTGGCAATCATGAGTTCAATTTCTGGACCAGGCAGTGCTGAAAAGTCAGAGTATGGTTCAGTAGAAATGGAGAAGCAAATCAACTAGAGCGTATTAACCGATACAAGATACCTTCTTAAGTATGGAAAACATGGATAATCAACCCTCATTGATTAAATAAAAAGTTCAGTTCAAAATCCAAAGAAGTTTACCAAGTATGACAGACAAGCAAAGAATGCTGGAAAGTACAGCAGTTAAAAAGTCATGAGAATAACAATCAAGATTATCATGCTGCTTCAAATAGAAAGGCTAGTCATTTAATGAAAAGTTATTTTCATTTGTTTGTATTTTTTTTTAAATCTCTGCTAACAGGGAATGGAGTAAACAACATTTCTAGAATTAATGATATTTTTACTAATAAAATGAGATCTTGGAAGATTCCAGCAACAAATATGTCTATCTACAAAGAGAATAAAAGATAAACAAAACTTTTTTTTGGGGGGGGGGGGGTAATTTCTTATTTATATAGACTATCAACCCCATCATTGTTTTTATTACATTTCCACAACAAGAGGAAGGCTTGTAAATAAAGGGATCATCTGATGCCTTCAACAGTGTTCAAAAATCATAAGTGGCATCCCAGACACATGCTAACAGCAAATGATCAGTATCAAACATACCCATTAGAATAACAACTACCCTGCAAACATAACATCATCTTTTCCAAACAGAAACAGAAGGGTCAAGGAGGAGGACCAAAAAAACAGCCATGGTTTGTCTTCCTTATGTCAAACGCTTACCAGATAATATTCACAAGCAGCTCTATCCTATGGACAAATCTCTGATGAGCCAAGCCTAAGACAGGAGGACATGGCCAAGAACTGTGAGTACTCTATTCCTTGCAGTTGTGGTAAATACAAATGTGAAATTAGCTGCTCCCAAAAAGTAAGGCTGGAGGAACATTGAAAAGCTGTAATTTGGGATGAGACAATGAAATCAGAAATGGAGGGATAAGCCTGTGGAATGAATTAAAAATACTGGACAGAGATGAACACTAGAGAGTTAGACATCTGCATATGCTAAGCTATGAGGACCTCTTTAGTAGGCCTAGCATAGAAATAAATATATGGGAGCCATTAATGAATAAAGAAAGAGATATGACAGCAAGGCTTCAACAGTAGCTGCACTAAAGTGTGAGTGAAGCCTCAGTGAGTGCAGTCAAGCATGACAAGTAGGAGCAGCACTCATCAGCAGTTAGTTTAGCTTAAAGACTTCAAGAATTATCACAGCAGATCAAAGTGTTGGTTCATGAATTTGATGCTATAACAATTAAAGGTTCAATTGCACGTGTAAATAATAACTCCTCATCCCAGAAATTCAGACAAAAGACAGAAAAAATTTCTTGTTAGTTCCTTTTAATGCCAGTATACCACAACCAATTCATTTTTATAACTGTAATTTGTTATATGAATTCAACTGAGTAATTAATATAGCAGCATATTGTTCTTGTGTTGTAACTAAATTGCATATTTATTGGAGGATGGAAGAAGAAAAAAAAATCATCTATTATGTAAATAACAGCAGTGACGAAATTAAAAAAAAAAGAGTGAAAATATTATTTCCAAATAGTTCAGCTAAAGACATAGAAATAGCTATAAAACCTTGTTAAAAATATTTTGTAATGTAAAAGACTTTAAGGAAGTTATTCTGTTTTAAAGAGGATTAAAGAATTATTTTGTCTTGTTACTTTGAATAGGAATTGTTTTAAAAAAACTGACTCCTTAATGATCATTATTTTTAGCTTTCAGATTCCATCCCACTAAATATTACAAAATGTTATTAAAAATAGGATCTGAAATGTCCTTTGATTTTTTTTTTAATTAGTTCAGTGTCTGTTGAAACATCTGGTTATAAATTACAATATACTTTAAGGATTGCTTTTAAGGAAAATAATTTTATTTCTTACTCAAAATCTTTAGAGAACTGAAAGCATAAAGGAATGCACAAATATTTTCCAAAGTATGTTTTTAAAAGTCCCTTATCAGTTCTATAGAAAAATCACCCCTTTAGCAATATGGTAGATTATAAGGATAAAATTACAATACCAACAATAAAAGTGACTTGTTCATTGATACATTTTTTAATCACACAGATTTCAAGGAAAACTTGCTGACACCTGTCACAAATAATTTAGATCTCTCAAACTTTTGTGATTTGAGATGAGATAGATGTTAGTAGACACATTTATCTTCTTTTGCCTCTTGCATTATCCTTGATAAAGTTCATAAAAGTTTTGTTAAAAGTCAATAGAATTTATACACATTTTTATTAACATAAGTGTTTTATTGAAATTTCAACAATTATGCATCTTATTGCTCTGCTTGTAATTAGAGTAGTTTTTGAAGTTTTAACATTTTACAGAGTGTAGGTGGACTAATGGAATCAGTGAAAAATGGAGTCAATGAGCCAAGTTCAAATTCCAACTGAGTTTGTTTACTTCACACTAATACCCTTGCAAATGATATGAATACATTCACCCCACCCCCAAAGTTATGGGATAAATAGCAAGGCAAACTGGCATATCTAACCTTGGTTGGCAACCAGTCTAAGAAAAGGAAAACTGAATTCAAAACTACACAGAAAGTAACAGAAATGACTGCACTATATTTCCAAAGAACAGTTGTAAAATGCAAAGTTTATAGATATTAAAATGAAAGAAAAACTGAGCCATGATTGTTTATGTTCTTAATGGACATAGCACTAAAGAGATTTTTTTTTTTTTTTTTTTATAAAAAAAAAAAAAAAAAGCATATATTTTTTAAGGTTTGGATGCATTTTATTTGATTTGTCTATTACTAGTAAAAATTAAGAGGTGAGTCAAGACAGTTTTGATTTGTTTTTAAAATATAAAGGTAAACAGATAGAAATTTTAAAAAATTTAAAAAGACATCACAATGATTTTTTTTTTAAGTATTCTATTCACATTTTGTATACTATATTTATTTCTCATAATTCAATGATATAATAATAATTAGTACAATTATAAACTGAACATATTTTTGTCTTTGATAAAATTTGATTTTGAATTTATGCAGTGATTTATATTATTTAAAATACTGTTCATTTTTTTATATTGATTTTATTTTTAATATTTCAGGTCTGGTAACTAAAATTAAAATCTGGCAATTTTTTCATTTCATGAAAAAAATAAAAAACAGTGAACAATGATGACATGTAAAAGTTGATGATTGAAAAAAAAAAATGAACTCAAAAGAGCAAAAAAAAATATGTATTGGCAACCTGTACTTATTCTCAATAGGGCACTTTTTAGTACAGAGTATTTATTTTAACTGCACAGCAGAATTTTTTATCGGCTCTGAAATCTCTGTCGACATCTCTTACGGACAAAATCTTGCAATTTTGAAGCCAATGTTAAAAAACAATTTTTTAAAAAGGTATTGAGTTCTTTTTTAACGTTAATTATAAAGAAAGAGGTTAAATTAAATAACATTTTTAAAATAAATTGTCTGTGTTATACCGGGCCAAAGTTATGACAAATTAATTAAAAATAAAATATTTTCTGGTAAAAATTCAGGTTAAAAAAAACTAACAAAAAGAACCGAACGTTTTAAATTTTGCTTACTTTTTTTTTTCCTTTTTTTTTTTTTTTTTTTAAGGTTTTCTTCAACAACTGATTTTTGAAGGCGGAAAACAACAGTAACAATAACATTCTTTGATACTTTTTTTTTGCTATATATTTCGAGATTATAACAGTAGTAACAAGTGACAATCTACACAAAATGGAATTTTCATTATTTAAAAAAGAAAACAACCTTAATAATAACAAAATAAAGGTATTGTTTCTTTTTTGTTTTGTTTTACAAAAATTTTTGCAAGCATAAATGAATGAATAATCTACTTGAGGGTCTTAAATAAAAATGCGTAGATACTTGTACTTTTATTTATTAATTATGTGTGTGTGTAATTAGAAAATTATAAAAAAAAAACAAAAAAAACCTCATGACAGAACATTTTAGTGTTTTTTTGTTTTTTTTTAATGTACTGGAAAGAGTACTTACAAAATTCTTTGTAGAAAGACCATTTATTTAATAATCTGTTGTAAAAATATTTGGGGGTCAATTTATCTATAGAGCGAAACTTTACATTACATTTACAATGAATAATGTAGGATCGCAAAATTCTATTGCAGTCACTGGCTATCTGTAGAGGAGGGGGATATTTTTTTATGTAGGAGGAATATCAAGAGACAATTTCACGGTCAAAACATGTCACCTTTAAGAACTGGTTGAGGGTTCTGAGTAGTAAATTTATCTTTCCCAAGTTTAAGAACTGTCACAAACTAGTTAGTTAAATTAAATATAAAAAGAAAATTAATCTTAAGAATACATGAATATTTTTCAAATGTTATTTTCTGGGAAGAATTATAAAAATTTAACATGCAACGGAGACACTCGATTCAAGTGTCACTTTGATGGAAAAATGATTGCACTGCTAATACACGAGTTAACATGCAGTTTTCTGTTTCAATACAAGCTCGTAAGCACGTAAACATGGTTATTTTGATAACTTAAATTGTTGTTAGCGCCTAAGAGATTATCTACGCTGAATAATAGAGCTCCTCCAAAATAAACTGTAGATTTACAGACAATGTTTCAAACAGCATAAAAACAAACATTAGCAAAAGGAAGATGAGCAATGGACGGCGAGGCTTTGGCTTTACCAAGCAGAAGGCACAAAAACCTGAAACATTTTAAAATGGTTAACAACAATAAAAATGGATTATTCCTGAGAATGTATATTTTATTGGTTTTCAGTCAGTTTGTGTCGTGTGTATCACTAGTGTTACAAGCCATTAGCTGAATTAGAATAATAAAATGCAAAAATAAGCAAGTTGAGTTGCTTACCGTAATAATACTTACTGTCTTGTGACAGGGACCTCTAAGCAGGAAATGCATGTATACTCACGAACCAGTTATATACATTCACTCTTAAAAAAAAAGTTATTTAGATTTGCAGCAAAAACATAATTTTTATTTAAATTATTTAAGTAAAATGTTGAAAATTTATCATATATTAAAAAGTAAAGTCAATAATAGTAATAACTTTGGTTTCGAAGCTTTATGCCAACTTCCGTTTTAGTAGCAGTAACGAAGTTTTAGTCAGTGTTTTCCGTAGGCTACAGATTTATCAGAAAATATAAATTGTAAGCAGCATGTATTTGTAATGTATTTTGATCGATATTATTTCTTAGTAATCATTATATATATATATATATATAATCAGAATGATATAGTTGCGTACTAGTATGATTCTTCTTCTTATCATTTCTCACCGATTTATCATTTGATTTACGTAAAAAACATTACGAACAAGTACAGCATCTTAAAACATTATTATTTTATTAAGATTCGTTTGAACTAAAACTGCTAAAAGTGTGTAATTTTATCGAAAAAAAATATTTTTCTGGTAACGTTCTACTATCTATGAAAATGACCATTTCTTTCGGAAATTATCCATTTTCTCGAAAACTTAAATTAAATATTTTTTTATTTTTACTAATAAAAAAAAAATCGATATCCAAGATAGGTTCCATTTCAAGTTTTGAAATTCATAAAACGTTATATTCTGATAACAACTGCTTCGTAAGGATATATTTTCCCGCAAATTTTTACCCAAGTGAACTATATCCTAAATTAATATTCTTCTTAAGATCTTACCTGGTGGTTCTACAAAGATTTTGATTTGACATACAAGGTCAAGGTATTCTAATTAATTATTTTATTATTTTTTTGCTGCTGTATTTTAGAATTATAATTTCATTTAAATTTAGTTTTAAAAAGCAAAAACTAAGGATTCAATTTTTGTTTTCTAAACTATAAATTATGCTAAAATTTATGCAAATTTAAATTGTTCAATGTTTTTGTTCACATATTTCAAAATTATTTTTTTTAAAACATGAACATTTTCCTCATCAATGTTACAAGTTACTCTCTGTTGCCAAAAATCTTTCACTCATTACAGATTTTTTCAAATGCAACTTTCAACTGCAATCCTTAATTTAATTAAAAAATCCGACCAAAAAACTTACACCCATTGGAGACTACTTTCTTACGATGATTTCAGGGCCACACGTATTTGGATGCTGCAAGATTACAATTAAATAAAACGAGAAAGCAAATACATTTTCTTGACTTTCTAGTTTGATCTTTACAAACTACAATTTAAAATAATTGAAAAATTAAAAAAAAAAAAAACACAACCTTATAACATGATCTCATCTTTTTCATCAAAAACTTAAATGCTTAAGTCAAAAATTCCATTTGAAAAAACAAGAGAGATATTCGTTTCCAATAAAATAAAATAAATTAGAAGAATTCCATATTGTGCTATTTTTTAAACAATTTAAATATTGTTCTGTTTGTACGAACACTCGAATACAATGTTTTGCTTGCTGTATACTCCAACCATTTTCAGGTCAACTTCTGCAACTTTCAAACCGAACTATTTATACAATCTGACAATGGTAGAGTCGATGAAAGCGTTGCTTAAGTCAATTGCATCTAATTTGGTGCCTGTGAGTCCAATCCACGGATTAAGCAGTGAAAGTTATGTACTCTAGTTCAGTGAAAAGTAGCGTTATAGCAAGAACAAACTAACTGAAATGAGATCTGTCCCCTAGCACAGATAGTAAAATTTACCTCAAATGAACAGGGTATGACGACAACCAAAATATTGTGACTATAACAATCATGTTCAAACTTATGAAAGTCTGAATTTTGTAAATGAACTTGTCATTTACTAATAATGGACCTACCTAAAAGCAATGGTGCTTTCACCCCTTAAAAAATACTTCCTTGGTTCCAACATCCCTTACACTTTTCAAAACCGTCTGCAAGGTCCTTTTTCAGGATCACTATCAACTACCTCATCACATTTTTGCAAGGCAATTTTAGCTTTGATAAACCCAGAATTTGCTGAAGTCAAATCTGAATGTGTGTGAGCAAGGAACTGAAAGATATGGTCATGCAATATTTTGGTAAAAATAGAATGAATAAAACCTAAACAGGATGTAATCATAGTGAATGTGATGATCAAATTCATCACACTCATTTAATGGAATCTCATTGAAGCCTGAGTAAGTATTCACACATATTACATCAGGTCCCCACCAGTTGGTTGCCAAGTTAATATCAAGGCTGCACAACCAATTCTTGAGGTATTCAAAATGTCCACACAGACCATGTATATTTAAAATACAAAAAAAATTTATCAGCTTTGTTCTCAGCTGAACAGTCACATCAATTGACAGGCTAAATTGATCAAAGAGTATGAAACTCAATTCAGCAAATTGCATCTCCAAAGATTTGATCCAGGATTTCCATTATTCAATCTGGGTTTGATAACACCAATTTTGCACTATGTATGTCCTTATGCTTCTGAGTGGTACACCTTGCTTGCAATTGAGCATGAGCAGTGAATCAACTAGCAACATAAAATTGCTTCTCATTAATTTGGACCTTGACAATGCCAAACTTACATTCTGCCTGGAGAAGAGGCTAGCACTGATGTCTTCCCATGATTTGTTTCTCAGACAGCCACATGAGATGTGACCCAGTTCACTAAAACAAAAGCATCATAAATCGTTTCATGGTCTGTATTAATGACCCCTGGATAACACTTCTTGCTCTTGCCACATGGTTCATCCTATTACATATGTTGTGTTGATCCATGGGAGGAGAGCCTGTTGATTCACCTTGCATTATCCATACCCTGACCAGCAGCTGGTTAATGGTCAGTGCATCCATCCTGCAATGGATTGCTTGTATGCTGCAATTGCAAAAGAATTGACCAGTGCAATTTTTGCAAGAAGCAGCACCACTATGTCTCACACTGCAAATAGAGATACTTTTGGGAGTTTGATTTGATGAATTGATCAAATAGCATGGCATGTTAATTGATGTGACTCTGGTCAAATCAGATTAGAAAGAAATGCCAATAGAAGAAAAGAAAGAAAAAAAAAGTTAATCTAAGTAAAAACTTCTAGTTATTCATTAACTGGAATGCTTTCTCAAACATTTAAATAGCTTCAAGTTTGCACTTTAAAGAGATCAAAACCATATTAGCAGATGACTTAAGACATATCTTGCATGGAAACAAAAAGGACACATATTTAGAATCAGAAAGAGACAGTTGAAATTTCTGGGACACATGAGGAAAGAGGACTTGGAAAATTTGACACTCACAGGACATTGAAGACAAATAACTGAGTAACCTACCTCATAACCTTGTGTAGATGAATAGGAGGGATAGTAAAACAATAAATTACTAAGAGCTACAAAGGATAGGAAGTTGTGAGGACCATGATCACCCATATCCTGAAGTGACAACATAAAAGAAGCATGCATAACTTTTGTAATGAAATCATGAATCAAAAAGTACACCTGTAAATTCTGTAAGAAACAAAAAACAGAATTTTCACATAAATAAACTAAGAGAAAACAATCAAAAGCTAACATACAATCAGTTACTGTCAGTAAAAATTCATCTTCCATATTACTACTTATTTTGCATATACACATGTGCAAAATACAAAACGGTTTGTTTTTATTGCAGGAGCAAGGTTTCCTAGTTGATGGAACACATGCAATGCATGTTAAGATGCAAAATAAGCAATAGAGGTATATACATATACATTATCATGTGATCAGTAAGCTTTTGATACTATTTTGAACATTTTATGGCAGTATATAGGTTCTTGGTTTCCTTCAATCTAAACTTGATTAGAGAGAAACTCATAATTTTAGTTAAAATTAGTATTCTCTGAACTTTATTTATAAATCAAGGATCATTACAATTGTTTGTTGCCAGACAGTATAAATGATTATCTGATTTAACTGTTCCACAAACAATATTTTCAACCTCTAGTGAGTCAAGGTAAATAATGATACAAAGACGTAAAGAAATGGCCATCAAGAAGTCTGATAGTACAAATGGATTCAAAAAAAATATATTAACAAAACATGTTTGTAGAATCATTATTCTACTGTGTTGTTGGCATTGCAATAGAAGAATGAAAGGAACTTCATTTGAAGTTTTTAAATGTTTGTAGAAAATCCATAGTTCAAGTCTAGGAATTGATAAAGAAATTATTGGAATATATTTTAGTGTAAATTATTTTTACATAGTAGATCAATCTTTTGATGTGTAAAGTTCTTCTGATCAAATAGAAGATATTTAGAAATACCTATGCATTTGATCAATTATTGAATATACAATAAGAAAAATTGAAATTTCCATAATTAAAAAAAAAAAAAAAATTTTTAAACACCTGAATTGGAACTGGGAAAAAATGCAAGGACAATGAAGTTGAATAAAATGCTTAATTCTCTAGGTAGACAAAAATCAGACATGCAATTTGGAAGACTAAATTATTGAAATCTTATCTTAATTTGATAACGGCCTGGGTTTTGCTCAACAGACATGGGAAATAAGAATAATCATGGACTGTTTGAAAAGAAACTCCTGATGAAATAATTGACAAAATGGTTAAGTTTTTTTTTTTCAAATTAATTGCAATTCAAATTTGGAAATTTGTTTTCTTTTAATAAAGTTTTTGAAAGATATTTATTAGTTTCATATATTTTCTAACTTTCCATTTTGTAATAACAGATCATCCATATATTTTTCTGCCATTCTACTATAGATTGCATTCAACTTACACCTTAAAAAAGAGGAGACATGAAAGAAAAGACAAACACTTATAATAAGAATATATACATTTATTATGAAAAGGAAAATGTAATGTAATGGTTAGTAACGTTTCCTCTTGAGAATGTCTGGTCTCCAATTGATTGGATGAGTATCTTCTGATGCTGTGTCATCTTCTTTATAAATCTTAATAGTTTTATCAGCCTCTCCAGTAATTAGCCTGCTACCACTGAGATCAAATGTGCAAGCAAAGATACCAGCCTCAGAATCAATTGATCCAGGTTGAACAGCAGCTTGGATTCTTTGAAAATTATAACCAGTTTTCCAATCCCAAAAGTACATAGTACCATTATCAGCACCAGAAACAAGGACACTATCAGAATTCATGGCTAAAGTATTGATAATAGCATTGTGCCCAGTTAAGTTTTGGATAAAGTTACCATCTGGAAATTTCCACTGTTTGATGTTGTCTGGTGATCCTGATGCAAAAGAATATTGAGAAGGATGAAGAACAAGAGAACGCACACTTTTTTTGTGGTTAGTAAGAGTAGCACGTGTTCGTCCAGCAGCTAGATCCCACAGGCGTATAGTGCAATCGTGGCTACCAGTTATAACCTGAAAGAAAAGAAACAAAACTGGAAAATGACAAGTTTAAAAAAACAAAAAAAAAGATTAAAAAATCTCAAGATGTCAGCATCAATTAAGCCAAAATGTCGACAATTTAACTGATGATTAGATTGTAAAAGAAGAAAAAAATTCATTTAGTCACTTTTAGTATACAACTGAATATTGAGCAACATATATGCAATCAGAATGAGGAAAACATGGTCAGCTAAAATATCTTGGTTTTCATAGATTGATTCAAACTCATTTACCTTCCCTCATATTGTAGGAAATTATTTAAGTGTTTATATTTATTATATAACATGCCATGTAACAATACTTAATTCAGTGGTCATAAGGAAAAGCAGTGTAGATCAGTGTTTCTCAGCATTTTTTTTTTCTTCAGGACGCCCTTGTATAATAACTAAAACTCTGGGGTGCTCTTTAGTTGTAATAAGGAAAAATTAATCATGAAATTTGAAAATAGGAAAATAATAAAGAAGTCTCATTTATTTTTAAGACATTATATTGTATATTTAAGCATGCCTGTATGAAACCTGTGCCTGAAGTGCAAGATTTTCTAAATATAATTCATAAATTATTCTTCTGTTAACTCGCGGTGCACCTGGCTACCTCTCAGTGTGTATTAGTGTGCCTGCATGCATTAGTCGAGAAATAGTGTAGATTAATTATACAGCCATCATTTGCATTAAAATAGCCAATTTTATTGATGAATTCAATCCCATAAGTAATCTATCCACTTACATGTTTAGATATAGACATACATTAAAAAATATATAAATCTCTTGAAAAGAGTTAAGTGTAGAATCTAATATTTAATCATTTCAAAACAGACAATTATTTTTTTTAAACTTTCCATGTTAAACTAATTACAGACAATACTGCTTAATAAAAGAGATTGTCTCACAATTGCATCAATTGAATTGACTTTTTTTCACAGTCACAAAACCAAGTTACTGTTATCCTTAAATAAAAGCATATAGATTGTCATATGCTAGTTTTCATAATAAAATCAGTATTAACTAATGTTAACTGAATTCTCAAGATATTTATATTAGCAAAATATAATTTGAGTTTCAGCTTATAATATCTATCCTTATTAAAAATAACTTGTGGTGGTGGTGTGTATACAAAAAAAGGGCAACATGAATTTTTATTTATAAATAAATCCAAAAGATAGAGGTTTAACAAACATATTTAATACAATATACCCAATATCATATACCTGAATAAATTACTTGGCTTGTTAATATGGGTTACTTGATATTCTATAATGCTCACCAGTCTTCTTTTCATTGATTTTAACTTTTACTGTTTCAACTTTCAACAGTTTTTATTGGCCACAAGCCAAACCTTAAATTTAAAACAACTTTTAGTTCAAACTGACTGCAATACTCAACTGTAAATGGTTTGTTAATAAAATTTCTCTTGCTTAATAGAAGAATTAATGTGCCAATGAATAAATATTTTTTTTTTTTAATAAATGGTTCCCCTATCAAATCAAACAAAAATCCCAGCACCATTAAAAAAAATAAAATAAAAGAATTATATTTTTAGGACGAAAATCATAGACTATTTAATATTTATCTTATTGTATTGGATGTTTATGTAATTATTTTTATAAATAATGTGACATCATTGTTGTTTTTTACTTTTTCAGACTGTCTATACAAAAATAAATTCACTGTTGGATTTTATCAAGTCAGCTTGAATGAATTAACAAAAAAAGCTTATTTTCTGTTTCTGTTATTTTTTTGTAAAAAGATTAATTTTAATGTTTTTTAAACTGTTTTAAGTTAATTTTGAAGCTTCAACAAATCGATCAGTAAATATACAAATAATTTGCCTAATGTCTGTATTAATGTAATCTATAAAATTTTAAATTGGTTTCTCAATTTTTCTTTTTAAGAAAAGAGCAAGTTTATTCTTAAACTTAGTATGAAATCTGACTTCTCTTTGGGCTGATTTCTATATACCTATTAAATAATCATCAAAATTAATTTAAGTTTTAAAATACATTATTTTTGCATCTATAAAAGGGCTTAAGCCCATTCTAACTTGGCTTTTTAAAAGATGCTCTATATTTTATCATGAGCAACCACAAATAAATTTTATACAGTATTGAGAAAACTTGTTGAACACAAAATTTTGACAAGAAATGGGCACTTTAGGAAAAAGAAAACTAAACTTGTAAAAAAATTAATCCTTTTACCATGAGGAAGAAGAATCATTGGAGAAAATTCCAATATAAAAATTGTATCCTGGAAATATTTATGTTTCAGTTTAAAATCCTGTTCTTCAGTTCCAGTCTAAGAAATCAAGCAAACTTTTAACTATCAGCTTATTAGCTTTCTCCCTCTTTTAAGAAATTAAGAAAAAAGTACTAGAGATCCTAATCAACTCTGAATTGGTTAAGCTTCACACCTCAGAGGGTCTTCTTTCAAATTTCTTTTGCTTCTCTAGATCAACTGCTTATGTATTAATTGCTGAAAGAGTCTTTAGATAAGAAGGGTGAAACTCTGACTGTTGCTTTGGATATCTGAAATGTATTTGATAGAGTTTGGGATGCTGACCTTCTTCACAAGTTGAAAGGTTATGGCATTTCTGAACAAACTTTTGATTGGATTTAATCTTGCTCATCAAATCATGAAATGGCCACTCTTCTAGATCTTTTTGCATTATTGCAGGTATCACCCCCAGCTCTATCCTTGGACCTCTGTTTTTCCTAATTTTCATCAATGACTTTCCCAATGTCAACAGTTCTCAACTAGGTATCTCTGCTGATGACAACCATTTACTCCTATCTTAATGGTAAGTCAGTAAGGTCAAATTGACAGCTGATCTCAAAAATGATCTACAATGTTTTGTTAACTGGGGCAAAAATGGCTTGTTAATGTTAACACCTCCAAACAGAGCCAATCTCTTTTAATAGACTTTTTTGCCTTTCATCAGTATTGCTAATGCTAATCCCCAGGAGACTAACTTATTATACCTTCTCAGTCTTTCACTGTCATGAAATGGAAAGATTATATTAGTAGTTCTGCTGCTAGGAGAGTCGGTTCACTATGTTATGCTAGAATCTATCTTGCACATGAGTCTACCATTCATCAAGGCATTGAATATTGCTGCCACATATGGTGCTTCTGTGATGTATTTAGAGATGCTTGATAAAATACAAAGAAGATTCTGCAATATTATTGTTCCAGATCTGGCATCTTGGTCAGCTGCTTTCCCACCACCTTAACATTGCTTCCCTGTGCCTTTTATATAAATATTTTCATGGTAATTGTTCTGATGAGCTTTCCTCTTTGGTACCTAGACTTTATGAATTTAAGTGTACTACTACATTGGTGGCAAGGTTTTATCATTTTACAGTTGAAATGGCTAGATGTCATGGAGTTCTATGATAACAGTTTCTTCTCTTGCAGTTTTAGAACAGATCGAATAAATAATAAAAGTTTTCGTCATCCTTATACCAGCATCTTTCAAAGTGAATTAAATATTCTAAACTACTTAAGTGAAAAGTTGCTTTAAACAAAAAGAAGTAAATACATTTCTTCATTTTTCAATAGGACAATCATTATATTACAAACTTTTGACTGAATTGATGAATTGAATTATCTAATTGGTATTGTATTTAATGAAGTATTATTTTTGTCCACTGTATTTCTTAGCCTTTCTCAGGTTGCATCCCATAAGAGACAAATCAACTATATTAAATTTTAAAAGACTGAACCCAACAAATAGATTTTCTTAAAAAAATGAAATATTAAAGCAATATTAATAAAAAAAAATAATTTAATTAAAATTATCTTGATATTCCCAATTGCTTTTAAGAAGCTGGAGTCTGCTGCGAAAAATGAACCAATGCTAAACTTAAGAATTTTTTTTCTCCTAGAAGAAATTGAGACACATTTTTTTTTAATTCTAATATTTACCCAATACAATGTTTAAGAGCCACTCAAGGTAGAGGGTTAGTAAATGAGGTTTTTGTATGGCTGTAAGAGGAGGAAGTAGGTGCATATTATGAAGATGACCCTAGATTTGTAAAAGTTAAGATTGTAGTGATCAAAGAAGCATGCTCTTGGAATTCTCTTCCACAAAGCAGCAGTTCTTGAGAAGAAACTAAGTAGAAGCTTCTGTCTTACTAATGGAACATGAAAGGAGTGAGGATGATTTAACACTGTATAGATTGCATGATGGGACCCTATCTGTAAAGGTCTGAATTGGTGAATCTAATGAATGTAACTCATCTGAACATTTGCCACTGAAGTAGCAATATGTGGGAAACGGAATGTAGGGTTAAAAATAATTCCTCAAGGCCATGTAAACTAATTTAAAATAAAAATTATAGACCACATTAATTATACTACAGGCATCAGCCAAATTATTATGTATATACACTTATTGATCAATTTATTAAGTTTCAAAAATTAAATTAAATTTCAAAATTAATCTGAAATTTTAAACAATTTAAAATTTTTTTTTTTTTTAAGGTATCACCAAAATGAATGCATTTTTCCTATGAAATGAAAGCAAAAACGCTATCTGCTGTTTTTAAAATTTAATAAAAAAAACCTGAGTATTATCTTATTTAAACCAAATTTTCAGTACTTATTAATGACTGAATTGTATACTGAATAGTGTATTCTATTAGAAAACCTTTGGTAATATTTGTTCCACCTGCACTTTTTGATATCATAAAAAAAAAAAAAAAAAGAAAAAAAAATCACCAAAATAATTGAAAACTCAAAACATGTTTTTGGAGAATTGGTGGTTGCATGATTTAATAAAGCGGGTATGATTCGGTAGAAAACTGGTATATTTTTTCCCCCCACAGTAATTATTGCAGACTCAAATGTGAGTCCAAATAAGAAATGAATCAAGTAACAACTATATATATGTAATGGCCCAGTGGGTAGATGGGCCAATACTATTTATATTATACTTTCAACGTACAGGATTCAAGTAAACAACAAAACTCCAAATGTGAATCAACAAATATATATTGAAATAACATACAAGAACAAACATGCAATAAAATTGTATTCGATGTATAGATTAAAGGAAAGAAGTTGTTCCCCCTTAATTGTATTTTGGTTTGTAATTGATAGTTCAAAGTTCTTTTTGAGAGAAAAGTGTTCTGGAATCAATATTAGAACAAAGGTCTGTTTGTTAGAATAGATAACACAAGAATACAGTTGATCAGAAATGTGTTGTGTTATAGAATGGTTCAAAATTAACAGAGCCCTTGTTGATTGAGCTTGGCTAAGTCACAGAGAGAAGTGTGAGTTTATATTACAAAATTCTGTGTATGTGTGCGTTTGAAATGTTATGAGTAAGATCGTGGACTTGTTTGGACAGGCAAAACTTGCTGGATCCTACTGACGACTTGTGAAAAAAGTCGCCTCTTTTTAAGGAAAAAGAATAGGCTCCCACAGAAGCACGGGAAAAGGTTAATCTGGCACTAAAATATGTGATTGGTTAAATACTAACCAATCACTACATTCGTACTAACAAAACAGGCAAGCAAACTCAAAACCGAAAGATTCAAAGAAATGACTGCGATGGCTAAATTGTCCTATAGAAAAGTAGTATTGATTTATTAGCCAATCGCTGACGAATAAAATGTGGGTGTGGAAAAACATAGGAATCGATACATATATATATTATATAAATGACAACAGGCATACTTAAACAATAACAGAAGATTTTTGAGTGTAACAAAAACACTGAATATGAAAGAAGAAAAATTAAAACTAGAAAATGTGTGTGTGTAAAGTTTAGTATAGCAGGAGTCACAGAGAAAAGTAATGGAAAGTGAAGAGAATGTGTGCGTGACCCAATGGATGATGATTTTTTTTATATGCATCCATCTTAGTGTCACTGAAAGAAATGGAGAGGTTGATAGAGAATGTCAATGTCTATTTGAGTTGATAATGGCTCCCAGTCTGATATATTTGTGTTTGTTTTAAAATTTGTTTTAAGAGTGTGTGTGACTTAGCTGAAAAAAATTGGTTTGTGGTTAGAATGTGCAGTTAGAGATATATATATTTTCTAATAATTGTATAAATTTGTTATTGTGTTTTTCTGCTACAAAAGCACATATTCTTTGAGATTTGATAGGAAAAAAATCTACACTAAATATTTATTTTTAAAAAATTTACTTATAATTTTTCAGTGCAATTTTTAAATTAGGTTCCTCCACTTGCTCATTGAAAAAACAACCACAAACTTAATAAAAAAAAGTTTTATCGTTAAAATTTATGTTACTATTACAAGGAAAGACCAAAGTATTTTTTATCATTAAGTTTTTTCTAGCATGTTTGAAATTTTGGTTAAAAATCGTTCTTTTTAATCAGTGGATCAGTGGTTGATGTACAATTTAGTTAAATACTTGTATATACTATGTTTTAAAATAAAATTTGTTTAAAATCTGAGCATTAACTTTTATTTACAAATCTATCAAAATGGCCGATATTTATCGATTTTCTGAAAGCAACCAAAAAGTTGAGATTCAAATCAATATTATTTCTATTTGAAATACACCAAGAGTATTTTGCTTCCAGGAAATATTAAATTCAATTATTTACCTTTCAATTAAAAAAGCTAAAAAGAAAGCCTCAAGAATGCTTTTCATTTTTAAAAAAAAATCATTTTTAAACCTAAGATATCTAAAAAAAAATTTGGTGGAGGTCCCTATTTTAAATTCATCCCATTACATTTTTTTATTTTTTTTTATTTAGAGTCTACAAATGTAAAGTTTATGCTATTTATGAGTGAACATTTAAAATAATTTTCATTTTTAACATTAACAATGATTTTTTTTTTTGTATAGAAGTTCAAAAAGGAAATAATTCTGTAACTGTAGTGTAATTCATAAATATTTATCATTCCCAACCCTGCTCTTCTTGTATGTAGCACTTCCTTAATTTAAAAAAATTTAAATCAGAATAATTTAAAAAAAAAAAAAAACTCATTGGGTGCAATTAAATAGGTTATGACATCAGACAAGAGAGAAAATAATATAGAATTCAAATCAAAACAATGAATTGAATTCAAAAGTAATTTTGAAATTAATTTCTCTTTTTACATGTAACTTTAAATTCTACAAAGTGTCATAAAACTAAAAAAAAGCATATAAAAAAAATTATATTCTTAAATTATTGGTTATGGTAATTTATTTGTTACCATAAACAATACTGTATACAATACCAATTTCTAGATTGTAAGTAACTGTAGTAGTCCTTTTGAGTTTGTCTATATCAAAGAAGGTGAGTTCAATTCCTGGTTAAGGCAGTGGAGAACTTTCAGAGGGAAAATTAGCAGGAGATAACTGATAACTGACATCCATCAAACATTGGAATTAGAACAGTCTACCCCAGCGATCGAAATAAAGGGTTCAGTTCGAAATTCCAACCACCTGAAGAAGGCCGGAGCGTACAACGGCCGAAACGTTGTGACAAATATGGCGACAAAGATGAGGACAATAGTCCGACTAATGTAAATACTGTAGTCCTTTTTGAGTTTTGTTTTGATCCTTCGTACGTTTTAAAATTTTACTAATGCTGATGACCTATGAGCTTGCTTGACAGATCATGGGCTGTAGCACGTAAATGTTATTTTCACCATGATTTAAAGAACAAAAAAAAAAAAAAAAAGTATTTTTCCAAAATCTAAGTAATCCTTTGAACAAATTTGACTTTTAAGAGATTTTAAATTTTCCCTTCATTTTTCGTCTTGAAGGTTCTAAGAGTTGATGGATAATGTCTGATCGTAAAAAGTTTTAAAAAAGTTTTTTTTTTTTTTTTTATTTTTCTTACGGAGCTTTTTTTAGGTTATCTTTCAAAAACTAAACGACATATTCAAATCTGTCTTCTTTTTTCTTTTTTTTTTAGGAAAGGTCGTGGTGGTACCCGGACATAAAAAAGAGTACTATTGTTAGATTTTTAATACCTTTTTAGTTTTTAGTTTATAATTACAAGTAAAAAAAAAAAAAAAATCCACTCATTCTTCTTACTTAATTTTTATTTTTTAGGTAATAAATGTGTCAGTCAGCAGACAATTTTTTAACCAGCCTTAGAGAATCCTTTTTTTATTTTTTTTCATGAAATAAGTACCTCAAAAATAACTTTTGTTTGATATACGCAATTTTTGCTTATTTATGATTGCATCAAAATATTTTTACTTCTACTGTATTTTCTCCAATTTTAGTTTTAAAAAGTTATTGATCTGATTACCATTGAAAACAACGCTAACTTTTAACTTCATAAATTGCACTTGCACATAATCATTTTTAATTCTTTTCTGACAGTTTGATTGAATAAAACAAATAGGTAGAAATATATTAATTAAAGGAAAATGAAAAAGTTATGATACCAACCTGAGGTTCTGATGCTTGGCACCTAACAACAGCAACAGTATTTGTATGACCAGTCATAGTGTGAACACAAGCTTTGGTCCTCATGTCCCAAACACGTGCTGTTCCGTCGCGACCACAAGTAACCAAAACATCAATACTAGGATGAATATCCAGACCGTACACAGCGCTCAAATGACCGTGATAATGTCTAATCACTTTGTTGTATTCTAGATCCCAACATTTCACTAGTTTATCTTCTCCGCATGAGAAGAGGTAAGGATTACGGGGACTGACGCACACGCCGCGGACAGAACTTACGTGTCCAGTAAGAGAAAGTTTTAAAATACCACTTGCCAGATCCCAAATTTTAATGACTCGATCTCCTCCTCCAGTCACAAACCATTCATTTTTAGGCTCCACAGAAATGCATCTTACCCAACCTAGATGACCAGAAATAACTCTATATAGTTTCCAAGGAGGATGCCACTGTGGCTTCGGCATGGTCGGGGCTTTCCTTGGTATTAGGGTTTGATTTAAGGTCGTATTCTTAGTACTAGAATCTGTTCCTTTGGAATCAAGTGCTGCTACTTGCATTGATGACGAAGATGAACTAGTTGATACCACAGAGCCATCAGCTAAGACGGTTTTGTTATAAGTAATAGGCAAAGACTCAGATTCGCCAGACGTGACTTGGATACCGTGCTGTTGTTGGTCAGCGTGCTTTTTTACTTGAGGAACATCGGGACGCGGCATGTCTTTCACTAAACTGTATTCATTTCGCACCTTAATGTCAGCCCAGAGTTTGCCACTTTTTTCATCTACAGCCGGTACAAAGCTTTGGTCCGATAAAAACATATCATGAGTGCGCTTTAAAGATCGAAATACTAATGTATGTACAGAATGCTTCAAAACGTCTTCTGTTCCCGATGCCATTTTGAAGATATTCACCGGAAACACGTTACGGAAGAGTTGCACGCAGGAAAAAAAGTGGGAAAGCAGTAAATAAATGCAATTTGTTAATTAGTGTTAATACATTATATATTCAACAATATAATTTTATTTAAAAAGTAAATGATTAAAAATTACAGTTATATCATTTTAAGAGCTACTTAGTTTTGGGAAGTGTTACTGTATCTTGTTTTATGAAATTAAATTTTTGTGCTAAAAAAAAAAAATAGGACTGAGGAAAGTCAATTGAATAATATGTACTTTTCTTTTTGCTTTGTCTATTGATCAAATTAATTTTTTCAAAAATGAAAATACTGTAACTTAAAACATGTAAATATTTTTTCAAACTAATTACAGATTTTTTTGGACACTAACCAGGTTATTGATATGCATGTTAAAGAAACATGTTCATAAGTGGTAAACTAAAAAAAAAAACATGGTGATAAAAGACTAAGAGCATCGAGGTTGTTACATCATGGCAAAAATATTTATACATTTTTGTTTTAGCTTAATCGAATAATGAGTATCTCTTAAATTTTTTAAGAAATACTTTGGTTAAGAAGATTTAAAGCTAAAAATGAAATGCATACTTTTCTATTTATGAAAATGACCTTTTTCTTTATTTTAAGAATTGTCATTTTTCGAGAAAAATTAAGGGAGTCACTAAGTATTCTTTAAGAAAGTGGAGTTAAATTAGTCATATAAATCTAGACTGGTATTTGAATTCGTGTCCGACATACCGAACAATATTCAATTTACATTTTATTTTACAATGTTATTGTTAGCGTACCACTAAAAAGTGAACCCTAACTTTGTCCGCATTGATGTTCGTTTTTTGTTTTTTTTATTACGCATATCCTTTGTTACGAAAATATGGCTGTTATTACTTTTTTGATTTTTATTGAGTCAGTTAATTTCTTTAGTAGAGAGTTTAGTAGAATAAAACTTGGTAGAAACTAATCGCGTTTTTAAAATGTTTGCCATGGCTTCTCTTATGAATTCTACAAAAAAAAAACAATAAAAGGTGGGGTGGGGGCAGAGAATGCATTCAATCAAAGAGTGAAATAATTTTTTTAGTTTATTTAAATAAATTGTTTCATCTGTTTTTACATATTTAGAATGTCTTCCTTTCTCAGTACTACGCCCTATAGCCCCCACTACTTGAGGCATACAGTGAAGGAGTTGGCACCAGCATCACCAAACCTCTGCATATCACTGCCCAAAAGCTCTTGCTTTTAAACAGTATTCAATGCTTCCTGTCCAAATTTTTCTGCATCGACTTACATTTTCCAATGTCAGCATATTTTCCCCAAATTCTATAATTTTGAGGAAATATTTTTCTTCACTTCAAATACTGTTATCTTTAATTAGTTTTATAAAACTGTAGAATCTCCCACAACACAACCAGCCTTACCTCTTCCTATCTAGTAAGCCAAATTCTACCTTCAGACAATATAACAAGTATTCATTGGTCAATCACCTCCAATCTGGCTTGCTGATTGGTCAGTTCCAACCAATCAAACCGCCTGCACGCGACCAAGCTGTTTTCCCGCTCTTAGGCTGGGAGCCACTCAGTGATTATATAAACAGAAAACGTGCGAACCTTCCGAGCAGTAATTACCAAGTTTCAAGATGTAACATTCACCGACTCCCGTCTTAGTCATTGCTGACCAGACGTTAAAGACAATTACCAACTTTATGCAGTCAGTAACACGAATTCACAGAGAACCTTCCAAAATACTCCACGTCACTACGAATCACGATTTTGCCGCGCAAAAAGATACATCGCTGACTCATACTCGATCACGATTCAATCAACTCTGTTTACATCATTTCTCAACTTTGCTTATCTAAAGTGAATCAAATTCACTACTTATTAAGTAAACTCTACGAATGAACGACCTTAGAAAAATATTACAGTTAAAGGTAGATCACTCTTAGAAAACTCTTTCTATAAGACACTTAATATCAACAATCGCAAATATTGACACAAACAAAAAATACTCCAAATGAATGAACAATTACGAAGAGAGACATTCTGAAATCTGAAGAAACCGCATACACATTTCGCCTACACAACATACATCAATTATCCTGTCTGTATATTGTTTGATTTGTATATAAATGTTGTATTGATTTCTAATTGAATATGTCTCGTTTTTCAATTGCATTTTAAATTTCATTTATTTATTTGTTTGGGATGCAGAAAGTCACTCAAATTCCTTCTGATTCTTTCTAACATAATTAACAAACTCTGCACGTCCCCAACAAAACCACTAAATTTAAAAGAAATACTTTTGATTATTATTCTCATCTTTGTTGTTGTTATCACAATACTTCATCCATTGTGCTCTCCAGATTTCATCAGGTGTATGTTAATGAAGGTTATCTACAAAGTATTCCAAGCTATCTCCTTTATTTAATCTACAGTGGTAGACTGTTCTCATTCCACTGCCTATGTATCGAGATACCTCATATACTGCTTATTTTTAGTACTGCTTAATTATTGCTTGCCCTGTTTCCACATTCCAAGGATTGAACTCACAATTACTGTCACCAAAGGCACAAACCAATGCTTTAATCTGTTAGGCTATTGTCTCTCTGTACAACTTGGAGACTTAGACCTGACTTTCCTGCTGATGAGTGTAGCTGATACTGCTTGCTCAGATAACTGCACTCACTGTAGGTACCCAACACCTGATGAATACCAGAGGGCACAACAGCCAAAATATTGTGATAACAACAACAAAGATGAGGACAATAGTCTGCATGTAAATAGTGTAAATAATGATAACGCTTCATCCCAGAATATTCAGAAATGAATGAATAGATTTGACTTATAAATTTCTAAACAATAAAATTATTGAAAAGTTACAAAGTTACAGGTATAAATGACATTTTGTCTGAAGGTCAGCCTTTAAAAAGTCCATATAAAGGCTAACCTATTGTGCTTATATCTTTCATTGTGCATGTGATATGGGATAATATTTCTAGCTTTGTGATCAATCTTTAGGTAAGATATTTTAACATCTTGTAGTTCTATTCTTTCATCGTCCAATGAGTTCATGTATGATTTTTTTATTGAAATATTTGTATCAGATCAGATATCAATTTAAAATTATGTAAAGTAAATTAGCCATTTCATCTAAATTCTCCAGATTTTTTTGATTAGTAAACATTTTGTGTTCAATTAATCAAGAAATTCTTAATTTACAGAGTAAAAATCACTGTTAAGAATAAAAGTATATACAATGTCAAAAGAAAGCATAAACTGTGATATGTAATGTTTCATTTAACACTAATAAAGTCAAGTAGCTGCTATAAAAAAAAATAATTACTAATAATGTTAAATTAGAAAAGAAAATAATTAGATTCTAAGTCATACACAAATAAACAGATACTTCACTAATACTACCTAAAGCCATAGCATTAAGTATTTGTTGTAAACAACTTCAAATACAATGCTCTTTTTCTTCTGAATGTCAACAATTTACTTTCTCTGTTAATAATGACTTAAGGAGATTATACTTTTAAGCAATGAATATGAATAATCAAAAAATATTTTTGATATGGAATAACATTAACAAATTGGCCAATTTTGTTTTTAATTCTCATTGATGTCTCAAAATTATGAATGGACTTTGTCCTTGATGTTTTGGTAACTATTTAAATTCTGGATTGCTTGAAATTTAAAATTGCAAATATAGAAACTATGAATACAGTCTAATTTTCTGGTTTGCACAACTGAGGAAAAAAATAATAAAACATCTTTCTCCAATATACATTGTATATCTGAAGACAATAGAATGGATCTGCTGAAACATAATGGCAACAACAAAAGCACAAAAGAGAATGAAATCGATGTTTGGATTTTGAACATTTTTAATGGGAGGGGTATAAAAATTAATATGAATAGAAATTGATATGGATGAAATATAACATTGAAAAAATATTGAAAATGAAAACAGAAATATTGTAGTATATCTCAACACTTTTAGAATCTTTTTAGTCAGAAAAAAATAGTACATAAAATGATCGTCTAAAATTTATTTCAAGTTGTTACACCAGGCAGGAAAAAAGAAAACCAATATAGTTTGTATGTAAGTGAACAGAGACACAAGGTATATTTTCAATTTAGACAAGCTCAGAGAAACCTTAACAACTTGATTCCAAATATCAGGTCACACTTCTAATATATTCTCTCACTTTCTGGGTTTTCTTATTTAATGCATGCATAATTTTATTCCCTGAGACAGAATCTAAATTTCCCGTACTGGTGAGGCATTTGATTCATCTTTATAAAGTACATTACCAATAAGCCGTGATAGTGATCTTACTTGAATTTATAGGAACAAACCCACATATGCAAACCACCTTGATTTCCTTGTCATGACCTAATAACTAATATACCAGCAAGAGTAAATTATATTGTTAAGTTTAAAAGTTTGATTTTTTTAATATTTTTATATATTGATTTTGGAATTTTCCTAACACAACTGAGAATTTTGACAAGATAAAGTAATTGAAATGTAGTAATATAGAAATGAGATTTGCCTAATTTACATATGAGCAATTAGACTTCTATGTATTTGTCCTTCTACTATATGAGGCATTTGAGCTTGTGGTCACTACTAGTTCAATTAAAAACAGTGGCAACCAAAATTTTCACATGTAAATGATGGGTTGTCATTGTGTGTAAAGCTAAAAAGAAATGGAATAAATTTCAAATTTTCCAATGTATAACTGATAAATGAGTAACAGAAGAAAGAAAATACACAAGCTGAAAAGGAAAGGAAAAAAATTAAAACTTAGCTATTCGGAATTGTGTGTGTTTGTGATACACATGTGTGCATCTGTGTATAAGTTCAGCCACTTGGAGGAAAGGAGTGTTCCCCAGGATGGATGAGGAGTGTACATGACTTACCTCGTTCTAGATGAAAGGAGAGAGAGGAAGGTTATATCTGAGTTTTTATAGTCCTGAAATAGCACTGCCTAGTGGTGTCCTTGCTAAGTGGTGGTAATCCCCACAGCCTTGATTCTCACACGTCACAACAGGTAATATAATAATTATAGTTTTAAGATGTCTCAGTCAGTACAAAGAAATGTGAACAAACCCAGATATGCGTCCAGGAAAATATATGGAGAAAAATGTCTAAATAGAATAAGAAATCAGTTCATGATTAAGATGAAACATTCTGATAATGATAATAAAAAAAGAAATATGTGTTAACAAATAACAAGTGAACAATGATTAAAACTGAATGTTGAACAAAAGAAAAATATCAAAGAAAAGATGGAATAATTGTCGGTCTTAAAATGATATTGGATTTAAATCCAATGTAGCAAAAAAAACATTAGATAAGATTAGTCAATTTTGAAATCCGATGACTTACTCTTGGAAGAATACATGCTAATAGGGCTAAAGTATAACCTAATCTTATGATGAGAGATGGCTAACCCATGACACCAAAAAGTGGCACTTTGCATGATTACATCCCACTGCTTTTTGCCAATCAGTTTACAGCTGACACTTGTATGCTATGGAGTTGTACTTTATTTATTTTTGTAAATATTTGCATTGTACTTTTTTTTTTTAAATTATGTCTGCCATTGCCTATAATAATAAAAAGGATAATGGACAAGAAAAAAAGAAGAAAATGATAATAAACATGGATCCCATGTATAAAATGAAAGGGAAATTTTATTTACTGTTTATCCTCCAGAAAAACTATTTTGTGTTGTTTGTGAAAAGATTTCTTCATATGATACAAGACATGATAAAACAAATCAGACTGAAATAAAAGGAAAACTGAAATTAGTGCCTGAATATGAATTACAGAAAAAATATGGAAGAAGAAGTAAAAAAAATAAAATAAATTACAGCTTTCTTCAATAATAAAAAAAGGAAAGTCAGAAAAATAAACTTTCATTGTATTCTTTTATTACAATTTTTATCATCACTTTTTAAAACAATAAACATTTCTGACAAGTGAAGGTAGTTAAAATAAAAGCGGTGTCATGGGAAAAACTGTCCTTTTGACACTACATATTTTTTCGTCATGAAGGTCAATGTTTGCCATATTTTCTCTCAAACAACTATACATATTTTTGTCTGTTTCCACCCATGAACAAAGTGTTACCAAATTGGGATGGTGAGGTAAATTTATCTCTACCAACCATTTTAACACAAGAGTCCTTTGTTGAAGACTGTTTTGAAGAAGACTGCATACATTTAAACCCATTTTCACTTAGAGAACAAAAACATCATGAGGATGCCTAGTAACATACAAATGGAATTTGTTGGCTTGAGAACAAATTCTTTATTGAAAATGAAATTTGATGATCTTATTTTAATCTCAGTGGCTTCTGACATTATTTTTTGAGATTCATTGCTCTGGATATTTTCCAGAACTAAGAAAACTTGCACAGAATTATATTTGTCATTTTCTGAGCAATGTAGACAAATATTTTTAACTACAAAAAGGATTAAAAATAATGAAAGTGCAATTAAAAGGTCAAAATTTAAAGAATTCTCTACTGTTCAAAACAAAGTCAAAAAAACTCATTAAGGAAAGTAATGCTTATCTTGTTTTCATATTAAATCAATAAATTTTATAAAAATGTAAATAACTTTTTATATAAATATTTTACAAGTATTAAGAGGAGTAAGACTTATATAACATGTCTGAATTCAGGTGTATGGAGGCATGGTAGAGTAATGGACAGTGGCTCGGATTGAGGAATTGGAGAGCTAGGTTTGAATTCCAGTTGGATCCATTACATTCGCTTACATGCTAATACCCTTGGGAAGGGTATGAATCCTTTTCTCCCCTCAGCTATGAGTAAATAGCAGGACAGACTGTGTTCTATAACCTTGAGTGGCTTCAAGGAGAAAGAAAACTGAATTCAAAACTGGACTGGGGGGGAGGGTTGAATTCCGTCAGGCTATCTTGCCCAAGAAACACCACTTCTACTGCAGCTGCAGTAAACATAGTGTCCCTATGACACTGATGGGTCACAGGATTCATGATCAATCAAATTCAGGTGTATAAAATAAATGTATGGAATATGAAAAGTGGGCCAACCCTACTCTAGAAAGACTTCTGCTACCAGTAATAGTTACTATATACATCAAATCAATTTAATTTTATCAGTTTTTCTATGAAAAAAAAATGATAAAATACTTTTCACGTTATAGATGCTATGACATAAGTAAATAAATGAGAAAGTTGTAACTCAGAACTAAAAGTAGCTTTGAAAATTTATATTCCAGTTGAAAGTGCTATAGTGTCTTAATATGAGAAAGTTACAATTTTCTTGGCTAGAACTGATTCTAGCATTTGGTTACTTTGAGTAGTGTCTGAATCTATTTTTTTGTTAAATATTTCAAAATTATCATTGGTAAACTTTAAAGTAATCAATTTATTATTGATCAAATTTTCCTTTTGTTCTATGGACAAAAACTAATTGATTTTTTTTCTATTTTAAAATCATGATTGACCAGAGAAACAAATGAACAACTTGTTTTTAATTTAAAAAAAAATCTATACATTTTTAAAATTGATGCTCATTTTTGTTCAAAAGTTGTTTCCCTTTACAATGATGGCGACTCTGGGAGATCCTTTCACCCAGCTGAGTTATTACTTCTTTTTGGACAACAAATAACAGTGTAGAGTCTGAAGAAATATTTTAATAGCGACATAATTAGCATAAAATAGCCATGGCTAATGTTCCCGACCGATTGTGTTATGTGTATAGCTGTGATTTGGACGTCAATGTTGAAATAAAAATGTAAGTTTGTTGTTGTTAAGTCAATTTTCGCCATTACCCAAATTCTATTTCTTTATTATTGTTATATTAATCAACCTAAAATATTGTAAAAAAAAAAAAAAAAAAAAAAAAAAAATGATACTGAATAATTCAAGATTCAAAGTGAATTTCCCCACATACCAATGCTTTAAGGATAACTTCCTAAAAATCTACCCCCACCAAAAAAAATCAAGTGTTCAACAGCCTTTCTCTTTTCTCACGTGCAAATCTACTGTACACGACAATTAGGGTTGAAACATGTTTCAAGATTCCAAGTTTTTGTGCCGTTTCTATTTTGACTTAAAAAAAAAAAAACTGAAGAAATTGTCTTCAATTTAACGAAATTCTCAAATTATTAAGCAATCTAGTTTTAAATGGCGTGTACATTCTACCAAAAACATTAAAGAAATGTGCATGTTTTTGTTTTGTCAGACTTAAAAAAATGACAGATTTCATCTCATTTAATTTTTTTTTTTTTCATTTCATCAAAAGAAACAACGTGGTTTTAAAAAATGAAAGTTACTTATTTTTTACTCTAGGTTTTAATTTCTTTTAAGCATTTTTTTCCCTAACAAATTTTTAACAATCCTCTCCCCAAAATTGAACGAAGCTGTTTTTTTTTGTTTGTTTTTTTTTCTTTACGGCCATTTAAAAATTTTCATTTTATTTTTTATGATGTAATCGATATTTGAACTTTGAATCTGACACGAATCTTATATTTGTCTTTAACATTTTTACAGGGTTTGTTGGCAAAATCTTCGTTTTACTTTTATGAAGCAAATACTTTATCAAAGTTTCATAGAAACTTTAGTTTTTTTCAACCCCCCTTGAAAACTGTATCAATTTTTATTTAATTTAATTAAATTTTATTTTGACTATTTCAGTCGTAAAAAAACAAAACAAGCTAGTCTTTAGTTTAAATCCTAAGCCACGCTTATCGCACTTTTTGTAATAAAAATAAGCGATTTTTACTAAAAAAATCTCGAGCAATTTTTAGTTTTTAAAATAAATAAATAAATATGTATAAAGAAAAATTATTTTTCACTATTTTACACCAAATGTAAAAAAAACGAAATACCAGAAAACTGATCAATTATTTAAAAAAAATAATTTGACATTTTTTTTTGTATCAGGTAAATTACGATTTCCTTTGACGTTTTGAGTTTTTGGTTTTCCTGTCTATCGTAAAAAGGCAAATTGTTTTCAGAATATTCTATTAATTAAAATAAGATTATATTTTCGATTTTTAAAAAAATTTATACACTATTTTCTTAAAATACGATATTTTTATTTTTACATTTCATTAATTTTTCGTAGTTTAATAATTACTTAATCAATGGAACTGTAGTGTCATAATTTTAAAACATCGAACGAAAGAAATGGGCGAATCTTTTTAACCACTCCTTATCTCCAATAAAGCTTGTTTAATTTCATTGAAACAATTGTGCAGGATAATGTTAGGATTCATTTATTAAATATTTTTACTACTTTTGAAGAGAGTAAGTATCAATATTTAACAAGAAGCCGGTCCTGTAGATGACTAATACTCACTGTGTCTCATATTTTCGTCGTGTCTTTGTCTCAATTAATTCTCATGGGTTGAAGAATGAGGAGATAGAAGCTTGGGTAAGAAAATACAGAAAAAAACCTTCATATTAGTTAGCTGCTATTAGTAATTATTAGTGTTTTCCTTTTAACTTAAAAGGGGCATTCTTTCTTAGGAAAAAGAAAGGATTCCCTACTAACGCTAAAATAAAAAAAAGGTCCCCACCAATGCTTTTAGTTTTCTTCCTTTCACAGTACAGCATTATTTTTCACATTTTACTACAGTAACAGTAACACTGTGCCTCAACAATCAAATTTAACTTAAGTAACGATGTTTCCTTCAAAATCAAAATATTTATTCATATAGTTTTTTACTTTTTTTTTAGTGGGCGGGGGCGGATAAAATCTAGAGATGTTCAAGTTCCTTGGTTTTATTTACAAACTTTGTAGACCATGGATTTTTAGCACAAAAACTAATGCAAAAAAAACAAAACAAAAAAGAAACTTATTTTGGGGAGTCTTACCGATCCTACACACTCTCTGCTTTTTATGCTAACTAATGAATAAATATAATATCTGCAATAAAACCTGCTTATTGATATTTATTGTCAGTTGCAAGAAAGATTTATCTGCCAATTTTCATTGATCTAAAAAAAAAAGCGAGTCACTTAGTTAATAGAACCAGATGTCGCTGAGTGATTAACTTGAACTAATTTGTGAACACTGGTAGTGGTACATATGAGAAATACATTTTAAATGTTTCACGTCGAAAAGCGATGAAAAATTTCTACGCAATTTTATTTTCAGCACACTCATTAAATTTGAAAGATTACCGATTTTTGTTTTCTTGTAATTTGTAACTTTTTGTTTCAAAGTTATCTCCCTTGTACTGGCGGCGACGCCAGTGCAAAGGAGATAACTCAATTGCAATATGTCCCTTTTAACTTCTAATTAATGTTTTACTCACATACAAAATTCAGACAGAAAATGTCTCAATGTTTATGAAGCCAGATGTAAAGACTGAATCCATGAAAAAACAGAAATAAGTGGAACAATACATATATAACATAATCTTTGACAGCATAAATTAGTTAATAATCAAAATTAAATTATTCTCAGTTCATGTAGTATGAATTTAAATTTAGAAATTCTTTTTAATTTAAAAAAGAAGCAAAAGATGCCTAAATTAGTAAATTACTCCTGTTTTCCAAATGAATAAAATTTGATATCTTTCTTTTTCTAAGGATGGAAAGATTTGGTTAAACCCATAAGTCTCCTTGCTTTGGGTGACTAATTACTGATTTATACCTGTAAATAATGGAATAAATAATAAAATTCTATAGCAACTTCACCATGGGCTTGATTTTAAATTTCATCATTTTGTTTTGCTCTTAACATTATGAACAAACCAGATACATATGAACATACATTTAAATTTCTCTACTTGCTTAATTAATATTCATAGGTGTAAATTATCCTATTATCTTTTTTGTTTAGATAAGTTTGAAATTGGAAAGAAAAAAATATATAAACCTTTCAAACAATTGATCCATCAGCTTTCATGTCAATTATATTTTATTTTTATTTAATTTATTTTTTTTATTAGTTGGTTGGGTGGGGATGGGGGATTGCAAGCTCCACCCACTACTTATTGCTGTTTTTACTAATAGCTTATAGAGGGAGTTGATTCCATTTGTGGCTTAAATTTTGAGTTGTCTTTCTCTTAGAATTGGTTCCAACAAAAGCTAGAGTCCAGCCTTCCCTGCTTTTTGATTTCTCAGTGGAGAAAAAGAGCTGAATACATGCCTTTCTCATGGGTATTTATGAAAAATGAAAACAATCTCAGCCAGAATTTGAACCTCAGATTGCCAGTTGCATTTTCCATGGTGTTAACCATTATCACACTTACATCTGCATGCACTTAAAATAAGTTCATTCATTTTGGCAATTGATTTTACCTCCCTGTTGATTTATACCACACTTTGTTTGTCTTTGATATATTTTGTTGCATTTAAAAGTTTTTCTAACATTATTATTGTTTCTCTGTATTTTTTGTATATCAACTTTTATAAAAATCATTCAAATACTGTTTTATGTGAAAGTCTATATATTTTTGACAATTTGAATTAAAACTGTTGCCTTGTAAAATTGTTTTGCTATGATAAGACCTTTTAATTCTCTTTTATAATGTTTTTAATTATGACTTTCTCAAATGTGTTTTTAAAATATTTGCTTAGTCTAATAATATTTTCATGATTCTAAAAGTTTTGAAATATCAGAATGAAAATGACTAATTCATTAGACAAGTCTTATAAAATAAGTTTTAATATTGTTTTCTATTCCTTACATTAATATTTATTTTTGTTTCTAAAAATCTTTCAGTGGAACTTTGGAAGGTCACAGAGAGAGGCCAAGTTATAAAGACTTTTTAAATGATCCAACCTTAAAGTTTTCAGGAGTTTATTGTGATGGCTGTTCAGATCTTTATGTTACATGCCAAGTATTCTCCGATTCGAGATCATTATCACTTCCTGTTCAGACTTCATTCAAATCTTTCACTACCAGATGGAAGTAAGTTTTCTTGCTTTATTTTTTTTTTTTAATTTTATTTCAGCATTTACAAGGATATTTTATCAACATTGTGTCCTATATGAGTACACATTTCTACAACCTTTTTATTTACAATAATTACCAACATTGTACCTGTGGAAATTTCCTGATTTTCCTATTTGAATTTTTTATGAATCATAATTTTTAATTTAATGATTGAATAAGCCCTTTTGCTAATTCCACAAGTATAAATACTTGTGGAAATTCCCCTAATACATTGTTAAATATTTTAGCTTGACGATTTTAACAACATTTAGAAATAATCATAACTATAAACGTAGGTCATTATTTAAAGGGAGTACAAATGAAAAGAAAAATTGATATTTTCCATTTTACTGATATTAAATTTTGTAGATCTGAAAACTGTTGTTAGCACAACACTTTTTTTCTTTCAAAAAGACAAAACTTCTAATGAATGATGTTTAAAATTCTCAAAGGTACATGACAAAACTGATTCGCTCTCACAATTTCCCTCCTTAATTTCCCTGGAAAATTGACAGGGCCTTTCCCAGGGATTGAAAAGTCCCTGAAAAACAGCAATAGCCCAAAAGATTTGTGAAAAGTCCTAGAATTTTCTAAATTGGGCTACCCACACATCCCTTTTTTTTTTTTTTTTTAATTCATGAAAGTCAAAATGCCAAATCTCAGAAATTTAGCTTTTTTACAAGCTAAAATTGTTGAAGAAAAAAATTTTTTTTTTTTTTTTTTGTCGTCAGTAATATTTGACAATTATTTCGAACAGTAGTTTATTTCCTTGATTAGAATGAGTTCATGACCTTGTAGTTACTCTTCTGTATTTTCTCATCTAGGGGATGAGAATGAATATGAAGGTGTGTCTTCTAGCTGCTACACTCACACAAGAAAAGAGGAAAAGCAAAGATAAGAGGTGTCAGAGACAAGTAAACATCTCTGTCAAAGATAAATTAATTCATAGTCACTGAATTTGTAGTTAAAAGGAAAATAATAAATTATTTTACAGTCCTAAAATACATTTTAGAATCTCAAAATAATTTTTTTTTTTTTTTAATTTGAACAATTAAAGAAATGTTATTCACATGTCATTTTCAAAAGTCAAAAATCCTTTTGATCTCTAGTCAGATAAACTCTAGATAAACTTAAATACAATTTAATTACTGCAAACATCCCTATAGAGGAGTTCGAATTTGCTGTTGAAAACCAAGCAAACTTGAGAAATACTTGCTACCAAGGTATGTGTAGTGATACTAGCAAATTAGTATGCATAATTTGCATGAGCACAAGTGAACACTCATAAGTGGTCACTGAGAATAACGAAGGATGGTAGAATGAGTTTAGCGGCTGATTAGTGCTAACCTCTACATCACAACAATGGTGTCAATGATAGGATATCAATTCTGGAAGATCTGGATTTTGTGGATACATGGATTCATTGTTTCGCTGCTACTGTGAGAACAAAAAAGTTGAACGACAACAAGGAAAAGGGAGGCGAAAATGAAATCACGGATTTATTTTTGGCTACAGCTGGATGCGAGGCAATAAAGAAAGTCTCCACCATGGCATATCCCTCAAATTTGGAAGACCTGACTTTTGAAAAATTAAGTCACATTATAAGAAGAAATATGAGACCCAAGCTGGTAGTGGCAGAAAGAACGAAATTCATGTTGATGAAACAAGAAATTGACGAACCATTTATAAAATATCTACACCGTCTACGAAATGCAAGTAGATATTGTGAATTTGAAAAACTTGGACAAGACGAACAGACTCAAGTGATTCAATTAAGATTAATTGAAGGTATGTGCAATGCATCACACTGATATAAAATAATGGAACAATTACAAATAGGAAACATGTCTTTAAATACATGTATTGACTTTATTCAGCAACAAGAACTAATACAGAAATACAACCATCATAAAAGTCAACCCAGCAAACAAATATTCGCTGATACGTTAAAGAAGATAAAAAAAGTGTTTGTATTGTGGACGTGAACATGAAATACAAAAGGAAAAGTGTCCAGCATTTGGAAAAACTTGTAATAATTGCTTAAAAAAGAACCACTTTCAAGCAGTGTGTAAATTAAAAAAGAAAAATGTTGAAAGAATTGAAGAAAACGACACCAATAGGGAAGTTTTTACATTAAAAAATAAGACTATAAAAAAAATTGAACATAAGAAAAAAGACATTATAGTAAAGGTCAAAATTAATAACTGCAATTTAGATATGCAAATGGATACTGGGAGTGAAGTAACACTCATACCAAAAAATTTTTGGGAACACATTGGTAAGCCACCTTTACGAAAAAGCAGTTTACAACTCCGCCAATTTGATGGGTCGGTTATAAAAACATTAGGATACTTTGAAGGTTCATTCGAGTTAAAAGACAAATTTGAAGTAATACCTATTGTTGTTACAAGTTGCAAAAAAGAACCACGGGCTTATTGGAAATGACATGCTTAACATAAATTCTACCAAGTTAATTAATGAAATAAAAATGGAAGAAACTGGAAAGTTAAAAAAACTATGAAGCAAGTTTAAAAGAAAATGTTTCCCCCTCTTATTGTGAGGCACGAAAATTACCAGTACATTTATTGCCATTAGTAGTGACAAAACTATGTAAATTAGTAGAACAAGACCTTCTTGAATATGTTCCGCCTGGAGGTAGCAAGTGGGCATCACCGATTGTAGTGTTGAGGAAAACAGATGGCGATTTATGTATTTGTGGAGATTACAAAATAGGAGTAAATCACAAGATATGCTCGGATTCATATCCCATACTTCAATGTTGAACTTGCATTACATGCACTGGCAGGGATGACCGTTTTTTTCAAAAATAGATTTAAAAACGGCATACCACCAAATACCAATAGACGAGAACTTCAAAGAAGTAACCACGATAAATACTCCAATAGGTTTACTAAGATGGAAAAGGATGCCATATGGAATAAAAACCGCAAGCGCCATATTTCAAAGGGCCATTGAACAGGTTTTAGGAAATGTACAAAATATGATTTGTTACCAAGCTGACATATGCATAGGAGCTACTAATGAAAAGGAATTAAGAGAAAACTCACTTAGTCTTGAATTGATTAAGAAATGCTGGAATGATAATAAATGAGAAAAAATGCGTAAGCAATTCTAACAAAATATCTTTTTTAGGTTATTCTATTTCAAAAGAAGATATATCACCAGACCAAGCCTTGATAGAAAAAATACTAAAAGTAGCTACACCTACAAATAAAAAAGAATTGGAGTCTTTTTTGGGATTGGTAAATTTTTACAGGCGATACTTATAAAAAAATACACGGACTTGACGGAACCATTTGTAAATTTAAGAAAAAGAATGTGGAATTTATGTGGTCAGACGAACAGCAAAAAGCTTTTGAAAGATTAAAAGAAATTATGTCAAAGAAACCTGTAGTGAAAATTTTTGATCCAAAAAAGGACATAACACTCACTACAGATGCAAGTGAACATTCAATATCGGGAATATTATCACAAGAAGGTCATCCGATAATGTATTTGTCAAGAAGATTAATGAACACTGAATTTAATTACTCGAACATAGAGAAAGAAGCATTGGTTATCGTGTGGACAACTACCAGAGCCTGACAATTTTTAATTGGGAAAAAATTTCTGTTAAGAAGTGATCATAGACCATTAGAGTTTATATTTAATCCAAGGAAAGAATTACCCAAAGTCACAACATCAAGGATTCTACGATGGGCGATAAGATTGATGGCATTTGACTTTGATATAGAGTATGTCAAAGGAAATTCAATTTCACATTTGGACGCACTATCAAGATTGAGGTTCTACAAGGAGTCAAAAGATAAAACAGAGGAAGAATTTGAAGATTCATTCCTACACTTGATAGAGACTGATGTTTTGTCTTTAGACAGAATGGCTGCGGAAACGAGACATGATCCAGTGCTAAGTAGGATAGTATCGAGAATAAGAAAAAACTTATGGGGAAATTGTTCTAGGGCGGAAAGATAAAGAAATAAGACACAAATTAACAATAGAACATGGAGTGATTTGTAATGTGGACGTGGTAGTTCCCCCAGAAACACAAAGAAAACCAATAATAGAAAGTGTACATGATGATATACACTGTGGAGTAGCGGCCACACAAAAAAGGATAAAATTAGAAGCTTGGTGGCTGGGATATTCAAGAGATGTTGAGAAATATGTAAAAAGGTGCAAAAAATGTAAAGAATTAAGAAACTTTACACAAACCAAATTACATTCGTAGCCCAAAGAAGTAGAGCCATGGAGTCGTGTGCATATGGATCATGCATACATTAATGGAGTGGGACTCTTATTAATACTAGTAGACTCCTTTTCAGGTTGGCCTGAAATAATCTAGGTTACAAACAAGAAAAGTTCTACTATAAAGCAGATTCTAAGAGTCATATTTTCCAGAAATGGCGTACCAAAAACCTTGGTATCTGATAATGCACCAGAATTTTGTGATGAAGAAAAAATAGGGTGTAAAGCATATAAGACACCTCCATATCACCCTCAATCGAACGAACTAGCAGAAAGAATGGTGCAGACCGTAAAAAAGGGACTAAAAGCATGCTCTCAGCAAAAAGAAAAAGTAGAAGTTTTTCTACCGAGGCTGCGTTTAAGTTATCGTACAATACCACATGCAGGAAGACTAGAAAGCCCATCAGCTTTAATGGGAAGACAGATTAGAGCTTCGCTAACAATGTCATATTCTATATTAAATGTGGTACAAAAAGAACAAAGATGCAGATCTGGAAAGGGCAGAATTTATCATGCAAAAAGGCCACAATACGGCTATAATAAATAGAGAAAATGGCAATAGTGTATTAGCCCATGCAGACCAAATAAGGCCCCAGGGTGAAGAGGAAGAGCAAAGCGATGAAGAAATGTCTTCAATTCCATCTAATAACGAGTTTGTAGAAGAACCATTACAGAAGGAAACTTCAGAAGACAAAATAATGCAGGATCAAGAGGGCCAGAATGAGTCTGAAAGTTCGGACGAAGACCAGATAATGCAAGAAAACACATATGACTACAGCCTAGCGCGGGACAGATCTAGGTCTCCCAGGGAAAGAAATACGGGGGAGAGAAAAGTAGAGCAAAGTGATGAAAATAGCATGAAAAGGAGTACAAGATCTACGAGAGGAATAAAACCCTTACGTTTCAGAGAGATGCAGTGATACTAGCAAATTAGTATGCATAATTTGCATGAGCACAAGTGAACACTCATATAAGTGGTCACTGAGAATAATGAAGAGCAGAACAAGTTTAGCGGCTGATTAGTGCTAACCTCTACATCACAACAGTATGACTAACTTTGAAAAGAATCGTCTCAACCATCTGAGAGAATTAACACTAAATCTCGGGCTAATACATCAGCCCATATCACAGTCAACCCTTCAGTATGCCCTTCGTGTGGATTTGTTTGCAAATCCCAAGCAGGATTGTTGTCTCATACAAAACAAACATAAAAGCTGAACTGAAAGACACTCATACTTCGAAAACAATGGGAGAGTCCATCATATATACAGAAACAGCAGATAATTTCATATATAGTGCTCAATATTAAAATAATATTAAAAATAAGAACAAATTTTACCAAGAAATTTTGAAGTGGGGGGGGGTTGATATTCAAAAGTTAAGCAATCTTTTGTTATATAGTAATATTTAATCTTTTAAACATTATATATATGTAAGCAAATATATGGATATCATCATCTTGCGGCCTCAGTATGAAGAAAAATATATGGAAAAACAAAAATCCGAATATGCAATTATGCTGTTTTAATGTTAATTTAATTTCTGTTTTGATTAGTCTTACTCTTATGTCCATCTTTTCATGTTGACTTGAATATCGTCTAATGTTAATTATGTTTTAATAACTGTCCTGAAGAAGGTCTACTAGACCGAAACGTCTGACGTCGACATTAAATTAACATTAAAACAGCATAATTGCATATTCGGATTTTTTGTTTTTCCATATATTTTTTCATATATATATATATATATATATATATATATATATATATATATATATATATATATATATATATAGTAATCTTTTAAACATAATTTATAAACAGATGCAGTGTTTGGTTAGTTATTTAAATTCTTTTGTTAAACATTAGTTAGTTTAGGACCATATATATCGCTTATTTTCAGGCATATCATCTACAATATGATGATTGATTAATTTTTTTTTTTTTTTACACCTTTTTTGGAGATAATGATTTTTTTACTGATACAGTTTCTACTAATTAACCCATAACTGGGGTGAGAAGTGGTGGATTCATATATTTCCAAAGGGTATTTGCAAACCAGACTGGAATTGGAAATTAGCTCTTTGATTTCCAATTCTGAGCTGTTGTCCATTACACCACCCAAACATCCAAGCATACAGCACCTGGTATTTCCAAGTGGTCACCCATCTAGGTCAAGAACAAGCTTGATGTAGCTTAACTTCAGTGATTGGACAAGATACAAGCCCAGAATATGACAACATACATGGCTGGGAAAAAATAACACATATCTATAACTTTTAGGCTTAAAAATCGAAAAGCAAGTGTGCATTATACATGCTAGATTACATCATTTAGCCATAATTAATATATTACATATATTTTATAATTCCATCCTTCAAGAGTCGCAGCCACAGGGGCCTTAACTCTTTAAGCCTGGAATTTCACAAATGCACCTGCAAAGTTTTACACGCTTAACATTCAGTAGAACTCGAATGTGCCAACAATTGGGTAGGAATGTATTTCAATACCTGTTACATGATCAACTAGAAATATACAACTTTGTAAAAGTAGATTGGAAATCTTGCCAGCAGATAGGGTATCTACTGGCAAGATTTCCAAGACCTTATCTTACATGAAGTAGTATCAAGTAGGTTAACTTACACACTTTGAGAGAATTGACATTTCATTAAGAGAATTCTATAATGACCTGAATAAATGCTAATCTGAAAGTGTAATAACTGTTGAATATGACAGTGATTAATTTATTGGCTAAACTGTAGTTATTTTTGCCTGGTCACCAAAGAAACATGCATTTTAGTGTTATCCTCATGGAATAATATTCTCTTAATTAATTTTATGTTTTTCATCAGTTGCTGTCTTCAATTGATTTAACTATGAATAAGACTTGTTCTGCTCCCAAGAATACATATGTATCGTACACATGACAGCCAGATAAGCATCTTAAAGCAATTAAAACTTTAAAAATGACAAGGTCCTATACATCGGCAGGTTTATTAAGAATCAAATTGGTAAAACTAGAATAGAAATAAATACATATAAATAAGATTAGTTAGTCTAAAAAAACAAACAAACAAGGGTAACAAGAAATAACGCAGGAGATTCTGAAGTCATCTGAAGGCCAACAGCAATTTTATTAAGTAAATTTGCTCTTTAGTATTTCAAGAAATTTTTGTGTAATTTTGATAAATTTATCTGTAAATATGAGAGTTGGTGTTATTTTCTGTGTGTGTATATATATTTTGTTGGATTGATGTGAGTTTGTGATCCTGGGTTTCACACTATTTGCGATTGTCAGACAAACTGATTAATTTTTAAATTTTGGATTTATATATGGTTGCATATATTGGTGTTTTTATGGAAGTGGGAGGAAAAATTGTTCTCGGAACGCCACTCATGCTTACGCAATCACACTGTTCACATATGTTTATGTTTGTGTGTGTCTGTGTACATCAATGAGTGTATGTGTTTGTATGTATGATTGCATAAGTATGAATCTCAACATATAATATCTAGTTTTATTAAAAATATTGATAATTTGTTTTTTGAGTACTAGATTTTAATGCAAATTAAGTACAATATAAATGTTTATTTATACATCTAAATGTATAGTCTACAGAAACACAAGAACCAATCTGTATGAATAAAATATTATTTTACATATTAATATTGACTCTGACATTCTATTACTTTCATTAGTCTTTCAACCATTGATTTTGTGAACTTTTTTACTATTTCAGCTTTAAAAATGACTTGCAGCAGTTTGTATTGTTTCTCAGATATCTTTGCTTGACTATTGCTTTCTGTTCTCATATACATCTCAATGATGAACTCTCCAGATATTAATCCAATAAGTTCCTATTGGATCAGTATCTGGAGAGGTTGGAGGCCATTCCATTAATTTGTTGCCTTTGAAACCTTTTTTGGAGGAGGTCGGTAATGCTCAACTTTGTAGAATGTGAAAGAGAATTGTTTTGCATGAATACAATTTTGTGTTAGAAACAGTGGGCATTACTATAACAGAAGTGAAAACCAAACTTATTGGTTAGCATAAAAAGAGATATCAAATAAGTTGTACAAGGTTTGTTGACCTTGATTAAAGAGAGGGAAAATGTGCAACTTTTACCTGAGGCATATATTGTATATCAATCAGTGTAGCAATGTCACCTGCTCAATTTGCAAGAGAATGCTTGCATCAACATAGTGCACATGAAGAGCAGACAAAGGAGTACAATGTTTCTGATGTGGTAAAACAGACAACTTTTTGTCTTTTTTCTTTCTTTTTTTTTCTGGGGTGCTAAGAAAACAAGAGGATGAAGTGGGGGGTTGGTTCAAAGACACAAATTCAGTTTCCTCCCAAGCAAGATATGAATGAAGTTCTACCTGTAGTTAAAGTGTGTGTCAGTGGAATCCTGTGGACTGTGATTGTTTTCTGTCATTCATAAGAAAATAAATTTGTTGCTTTTGGATGTACTGTCAATGGAAAGATTCTTAAATATCTTGGAGTTAGGAATATTAAACTTGGTGTGGGCAACACAAATGCTATTGATGTTGAAGTGATAAAAAGTTGATTTGATCTTCTGCCTGGATTTGACACCATTAAATACCTGGATGGAGTTTAAATAACGGTATTGGGCAACTTTAGGCTTTACTAAGGATGACATCGCTGTATCTGTGGCTATGAAGATTTTATTTTCATCAATGAAAGTATGTGATATGCATAAGAATGCATTTGGGAAAATTTGGACTAATGTGCAAGGTCCGAGAGTAATTGTAGGATGGTACTTGAATTTACAAGTCTGGAAGAGCACAATAAACTTACAAAGCTTTTTGTTCCCCCCCCCTCTCTCTCTCTCTCTCTCAACAACTTTTTATCTTAAGGCTTCTTGATTGTAATTTGTACCACTCAATATGTTATCCAAAAACTTAGAATAATTCTCTGAATTTATTTTGATGCCATCACCAACTTTAAAAGACATTACTTCCTAACCCCAAATGTTACTTAACCACTTCCTGTAGTCTTCTAAGCTGTGTTGGTTGACTATTTCCAAGAAGGAACTAACCTCTAGCCCAGTTATCAGATCCATTTCATGTACTACACTCGTTGATAAAAATGACTGAGAAATCAATTTTCATCGATTTTGTCCAACTGACATGTTCCTTTTGTGAAATTAACTTAAACATGGGATGGTTTATGTTATGTCTTTAACCAGTGAATATTTTCTCTATTTATATTAATTAATCTTTCATTTATTTTTTTTCTCTCTTGTTGCCAAAATTTTCAATTTCTTTTTTGTTTGGTTTCTGATGTCAAAGTTTTTATAATTTTCAAACTTATATTTCTCTGTTTACTCAATAATTTTACAAGCATCTTGTTTCTATTTTATTCTATCTTTCTTATGACCCATGGTAATCTTTATGTATCTTGAATAAAAAAAAAAAAAACTATATTCTATATATTTACTTAAAATATAAGGAAGAATCCTTAAAGATATATCATGCAATCTCACAGCAACAAAATTATTAATATAAATATTTTAAAAAAAACTGATATTATAAACTGAAATTTCCATGGTGCATTTATATAAATATACTCTGATAATTATACCAACATCAGTTCATCAATACTAATTTTATTGTGAAAACATTGATTTACATGATAAAATCTGACTACACATGGTAAGAATTTCTGATCAAGGTGTAAAAAGTATATATGAAACAATTATGTAGAATGGTAGAATATGATATATAAATTTTTATATATCAGAACAATATTAGGCAGTTGAATGACAAAGCAGAAAAATTCTGTGTAAAATGTTTTGTCCTCTGAAAGGACTTCATTGGACTAAATAAAAAAACAAAAACTTTAGTCTGATGAAATCCTTCTAGAGGACAAAACAAGTTACACAGAATTTTTCCACTCAAATACAAAGCAATTATATGTTATGAAGAAAAGCCATTCTTCATAACATGATTGCTTTGCATTTGAAAATTGCACTCGAAAAAAGTGAATTTTTTAAAATTTTATTTATGCATGTTAAGAGAAAATGATAACATTTAATCAACAACTTTATTTAATTTATTTCTTCTATTTCTTTTTAGCTGGAATGAATGGCTGAAATTACCAGTGAAATATAGTGATCTCCCCAGAAATGCAATGCTTGCACTGACAGTCTGGGATCTGTATGGCACTAACAAATCTGTTCCAGTTGGGGGTACTGTTATTAATCTATTTGGTAAACGAGGGTGAGTGATGATTTCAGCTTTTTATTTTCTTTTTCTAGCAGTTACATGTTTCATTGTAAATAAAAACTGAAAAAAAAAAAATTCTGTGTATTTATATAATCTTTAAAGCATTTTTACCTATTTTTTATTTTCATTATTGCCATTTTTCTGACTATTAGTGGGTTAGAGCCTACTAATAGTCAGAAAAATGGATTTACATGCTTAAATGAAACTGTTTTATAAAAATTATGAGATAAATATGAATGTTTGATTTAAAAAGCCAAATATGTATATATTTTAGTTTAATATAAATGTTTTGAAATTATCCGCTAAATAAAGATATTTACAATTTGGTTGTAGATTAAATAATTTTGTAATTACTTAGAAAAAATAGTGTTAAAACAATTATATACAAATGGTTATTATAACTAATAAAAAATTTCTAAGAATTATATTGATGTGTAGAAGATGAACACAACTTTATTCTGGACTGATAATTTGGTTTCTTACCTTTTCAGACAACAATGCAAAATACTTATAGAATATAAGTTGTTGTTTACTTACCAAATAATTAGTAGTCAGATTAATCAGTATTTATTAGTATCATTTTAAGGATGTGTAGCTGGCATAGTGGATATTGGCTTGGAATAAGAAATTGGCAATATTCAAATTCCAGTTGAATTTTGTTACTTTTCATTTACATGCTTGGGAAAAGTATAAATCCATCTCTTCCCCTTTGGCCATGGGTTTAATAGTAAGGTAGACTGGGTTCTTCAGTTTTGGTTGGCAACCAGTCTAGGAGAAGAATAACTCTGGATTCAAGACCATATGTAACCTGGTGAAGGAGATACTATGCAGTTAAATAAGATTGTGGAATTCACAATAAGTGTGACGTCACCCTGGTCCTGCTCCTGTGCTATCCTGTGACGATCTAACCCTTGGCTGGTTCGGATGGAAATCTGGTTAGATTCGATATCAGCTTTGTCGTTCCCAGCTCGCTTCCAATGTCTGGTTACTGAAGTAACTGCTTTGATTTCTAGTCTAAGCTACCCACGTTGTGATTTGATCTTAGGTAGACGAAATCAATCAGGCGTCAGGCCGTAGCGCAAGCTGAATCCGGGGCAAAGGTGATACCACACAAGTATATGTAAAAGAAAATAATGTAACTCAAGATTCAAATGTGTTGAAAAAAAAAATAACAAGTATCTTTATGTCTGTTTGCTGAATACAGGACTGCATCTTTCTCCCAAACCGCTCCTATGGATTCGTGATACTTGTTTTGGTGGTGTGAGTCTAAGTCGTTCTTCAAAAAAAAAATTGTTTTTGGTTAGAAGTCTGTTGGAATGCATGGAAATCTTTCAGTCAGCTCCTGTGAGGCTGGTCTCCGAGCTCACAGCTCAACTGCAACTCAACTCTGTGACTCCAACTATCACCAACTGTCCTTACTCTGGGGATGTTCGTTTATATGGACGCCAACCAAAACCGGGTGGGGGCCTGTTGTGGTTTGGGTTCCTCAATAATTCCAAATCCACAATAAGGATTTTCTTTGTTTTCAGACAGGAAAATTTATCACTTCCCATTTTTGGAAGTCAATTACTTTCTGTTTTAGAGGGGTTCTTAAGGGAATTATCCTCCTAAATTCCTCCCCTCTCATATTGATATCTCACACCAATCCCCTCAGAGGGCGTCAACAGGTTTCCCTTCTTTCTCATATGTTTACCTTCGCCCATCGCTCACGCCACCATTCAGCCAATGAACGCTCGGCAGTGTGGGTGTGGCTCGACTGGCCTCAGTTTACAATTATCGCTCAAAGAAAAAAAAATTATCTTCCCTTTTCTTTTCTTTCTTTTCCATCGGCCAGGATTCTTATGAATCATACTGTGGACATTAATTTTTTATCTTAACTTGATGTCATCTGGGATTCATTAATGGGATTTTCGCCGACTTATTATCTGGGTGGTCAACTAAATCTCTTTGTCTTTCTCAACATCATCGCATTCTGTCGCCAACAGCTTGTCCAGGTAACAAACTTTTATCATGACAAGTTCTGGACATACAACAGACGGTTCTTCTTCAAAAACCAAATGATATCCCCGAAAGATAGTTAATGGCTTATTCTTTTTCTTTTTCTCTTTTTCCTTCCGTTTTTTTGGGGGTGGTCTCACCTAATTCTTTCTCGGTCACATGCTTGACCCAGTTTCTGATTATCTTCTAGCATTCTGCTTTGTAAGCCTCTTGACCAAATTGAAATTTTCATTATTGCCATGGGCGGATTGTTATCTTTTACCTGTATTCTGTTTTTCCTTGTCACATCATGGCATAAATTAATTCTGACAGATCCGAGATCTTACGAATTTTCTATCTTCTGCGAAAAAAAATACCTTTCTTCACAAATGAAAATAAAATCTTTACCCATTTTTTTTTTTTTTTTTTGTTTTGTTAAAAAAAATAACATCGCTCAGTATGTCTTTCGTTATAGCTTTTTCTCACCTTTAATTTCCATGCTTAATTAGTTAGCCAATTACCATAGCTAAATAGTGTCACATAAGTCTATGATTGTGATTGCAGTTGATTTGTTGGTTTAATATCAGTAAGTGTTGCTGTTAATCTCTTTTGGGAAATCAACTCTGACTGTTAATTCATTAGAAAAAAAAACACTTGCTTCAACAATTTGATGATTATAATGAATTCTTCTATTGGGCTTAGAAAAAAAGGGATAAATATACTATCAAATTGCAAGATTGAAATTTAATAGTTTGTGAGTTTTAATTCTTAATCAATATGGTTAGAAAAGAGAGCAAGGTAAATGCAAGTAAAAAAGAAATTACCTTTCTATGTTAAATTGAATGAAAATCGTACTCATTTTTTCTAGTAAATTGATTTGAAATTCAAGTTTTTTTTTTGGTTTTTTTTTTCAGTATTTGGAAGTTGATAAAGTTATGAATTTTCAGTACATTTAAGACTTCTATTTTCATATAATATATACAATCTTAATAAATTCAAATTTCTTTGGCACATAGATTTTATATAAAGATAGAACAATGGCTCTGTAGCCTAATACAGTTATTAGCTAAGTTTTAATATGAAATTTTTCAATGTATAATGTCCACTCTGTGATTATCAGAATAATGATGATAAAGAAGGTTGTTGTTTTTAGTTTGTTTTGTTATATATATATATATATATATATATATATATATATATATTTTTTTTTTTTTTTTTATGACTGTTCTTACTATCTTAATGTGACAAATTCTAGATGATTTCTATGTAGCTTATTCATTACAATCCAATTTATAATTGACTGCTCTATATATCCAATTAGATTTTGTAAAGAGACTATATTTATCAATTTTGTGTTATGCATGTACAGTATCACCTTTTCACTCTGTAGTTGAAAAGTTCTTTAAATGTTCTAAAACAAAATGTTGAATTTAAATATAATTTCAATAACGATAAAAGCTCAAATGACACTTGTAGGAATTGTTTTGGTAAAATTGGTTATCGATGCTCTTTATAAAATACTTGTGCTCCATTAAGAATTTGTGAGTTCCCTATTCAGTTAAAGTATTTTAATGAATAAAAATTATGGAATATTTTACTGAAAAGTAAAATATACTTCTTGACTTATTGAAAATTCAAAGTATTTTCACTTTAAAAAATTTTAAATCTTTACTTCTGAAAAATTTAATAAATTTTTTATTTTCATTTTTAAAATTAATCAGAAAAATATTGTATCTTGATAAAACATCGAGTTAATTAAAAAAAATGAAATTGATTAAATTTTCTAAAAGAATGGTTTTAATCAAAGCCATGTTTGATTTGATGCTGTACGATGACAAAAATTACATTCACTGTCAGTTGAAAATCAAACAATTTCTGATTACAAATTCTTTGTAAAATATTAATGTGTGGAGAGGAGATAAAAAATTTGAACATAACTGAATGAATTAAAAAAATTTAAAGATTTTTCCAAATTAGTATACATTGGGGATTTAGCACAAAAGAACTTGAAAATAATTTGTAAAGTATTTTTCTTGCTATTTGGATTTAGCAGTATAACTGAAAATCCCATTTCAGTTATGATAGGTTATAGAAACAAAATGCCTACAATAAAGTATGTCTACTGTTGAATCTTATTGCTGTGAGAGTTCAAAGAAAAATGTTTTTCTTTCTTTGTTAACTCAAGTGCTTTAATTGAAAGGATGACAGCTGTTAAGCCTGTCTCAGTTCCACTTAGCTATTCAATTGATTTGTAGCATTATGTATGAAGAGACTTGCCTCACTATTAGTGTACATAACTATCTTTCTCTATTATAGTATACTGACAATTGAGCTGTGACATCAAATATACACAGTCTTAATGGTATTGTAACTAATACAAAGATTTTGGTGATTTTCAAAGAGGATTTTATGACACATCTTATGTGATTCTTTTATTTTAAAATTGGGAATCAATATTTGATCAGTATCTGACAGCTTCTCTTAAGTTTTCCTATGAAAAATTATAGATAATTAAAATTTTACATTATATTTTAAATTAAAAGTCTACTAATGGTTTTTATTTTCCCATTTTATTATAGTTATCCTATATAGTTAGATATACTATTACTATTGTAGTTAGTTAATCCTCACTAGTTGTGTTCCCATTCATAACCTACAAATAATTATCCAAGATATCTAAACACATACTAAAGTTATATTGTTATGTCTCTGCTGAATAGGTTGATTTTTTTTTTTTTTTAAATAGGAAAAGGTGAATGAATGGTTGACAGATGTTTCCTTGTTTCATTTAGGCTTTCTTACAAAGCTATTTCAACAGGTGATAAAATTTGATTACTTGGTCAGTTTTCATTGGTGGAAATTCAAATTTCCTTTATTACTTCCTATAAAGACATCCTCAATGTCAATAACATTTCAAAATTATTTTATGCAACAACTCATACAGCAAAGTAATATGAAATAGTGTTTGATAGAAGTAATGCTCATTGATGAGGCCTGTTTGAGGAAAGGATACAGAGAAGGATGGGGAACAATCTCAGGGTGTCAGATGTCGATTGACATTACACTTGAATATTTGAAGATTATAGTCGTCGGGGAAGCAAGTAAGGGGAAGGGAGTTCCACATATGGGAAGTGTGGGAGAAGAAGCTGCTTGAGTAGAAGAGACGGTTACATTTAACCATTTTGATAGTGAACGTGTGGGACCAAGATGCCAGCCTGGTAGCTCACTTAAATTCATGTACTCTTGGAACCAATGAAAGTGGCTTGTCTGAACAGTTGCCATGAAAATACTTGTAGAAGAGACAGGAGGAGGCCATGACATGTCTGTGGGGTAGCAATTGTAGGCTAGATGCCAGATCAGGACCTATCATCTTGCATATTTGTCTATGGATTTTGTCTCGTACCTCAAGGTATTCCATGCAAGGACGAATGGTTGATCATCTGACATTGTATATTTTTTAAAAGCAATACAAAAGGTTCTAAAGCACAAATTTTCTTAATTCCTTAAAAAGAAAAACAAAAAGTATTATAATCTAGTCTGGTACTGTAACCATTGAGATGGAATTGGTGAACTGAGTTCAGGTTCCAGCTGAGACTGTTTCCTTACTAATGACCTTGTGAAAGGCATGAATTCATATCACCTCCCCAGCTATGGATAAAATAACAAGAAGGATTGGTCTCTCTATTTTTGGGTGTCAAACAGTTTAGAAGAAAGTCAAACCTGGAGAATACAATAAGAAGCCACTCCACTATCTTTTTCCAAGAATAATCCTACCAATGCATAGTTTAAAGATATCAAAATAAAGGGAACCTATGGAGAGCCATAATCACATGAATTAACATTTATTTAAAAAGGGTCTTTTATAAATCTTCAAGATGTAAATGATTATTGCTTTCCACAGCTTCTTTCTTCTTTATAAGGAAAAGACAAACTAAAACGAGAGAAGGGAGATGCTGAAAAGTTCCTGACCTAACCAAAAAGGGATAAAAAAAAATAATTGATCTTTGATTATTTGGTAAAATTTTGAAAGTAGATAAGGCTAGAAACCTTTCATCATATCCTTGTACATGAAGCAATAAGGTTACCTGGAATTTAATATCACATTAAAATATGCAATTTTGTAATCAACCCAAAGGAAGAAATTGAAGCACTTCATGAGAATCTGGTGCAAAATTCAACCAGAAATGAAAACCTCCCTCATCATCAGTTATAACATAAGAAATACTGTATATGAACAAAGTGCAAAAGTATTTTTTTTAATACTAAAGTTTACCCAATACAAAGCTTGGGTACCATTTAAGGTAGAATGCTACTGAATGAGACATATAAGAGAAGTGGTAGGAAGTAAAGATTATGAGGATAGATTGACCATTGACTTGAAGAGGTTAAGATTGTAATGTTCAGGGAAATATCCATGTGGGAGTATGTTCCACAAAGTAACAATTATTGGAAAAAGCTGTCTGAGTGAAATTTCTTACAATTGGAATATAGAAGAAATAAAGACAATTTAACTCTGTGTATGCAACATGGTGTGTCCCTGTTATAAAGGTTTGAACTGATGAAACTAAAAAAAATAACTCATCTGGATATTTCCATGGTAATAAATTGAAGAGTAGCAATGTTGAATCCTGAGATAAAAAGCTGCAGGGTGGTTATTAACAGGTCAAACTGACTTCAATATAATTCGATCCACTAAAAGATTTGCCATGTAGAATAAGAATAGCTATCATAAAGTATTTGTTTCTGTGTTCTTTACAGTCCATCACTACAAACTTTTTATTGTCAATGAAGCATTGGCCAGAAACTTTAGTGAACAGAATGATTGCTATCTTGTAGTATGAGAATCCAATAATGGAGAAAATAGTCATTGGTTTGTGGTAGTTTGATCTTCTATCCTTGTCACACCTTAATACCTTTGGATTATCATTTGTTTTCATCATTGGAACATTTTCTTAGTTTTAGTACATTAAAAAATAAAGACATCAAACTTCTTAGTAATTTTTTTTATTAAAAGGACCAGATCTTTAGCTGTGGGAAATAGAAAATAATTTCCATTTTGTAGAGCTATTGTAACTGCTAATGACAACAATTATGTAATTGATTAAGGCAATTATATAGGCACATATTTTTTATTTAATCTTTGAAAATGCAATATTACTTTCATCATCATTACTTTAATAACAACCTAATAAATATGTGAAATTGCTTCATATATTTTAAGTGATTGTATTGTTATTTCATCTTTGATCTTTATATATACATCTTTGATATGTAAGGCATACTATAGTAAGTTAGATACTTCAGTTATTTTTAGCCCTCATTATAAAATATCTAAATATTGATATGTGACAGCATGATGTGTTGATTTTACAAGCATATTAAATCTACAATCAGTCAAAATAGAATTAACCTTTATAAAATCTTGAAAGGGCAAATTTGGGTTGTCTAGGTTTTATGTTGAAATGAAGAGTTGAAAAATATGCAACTTTTTATTACAAAATAACATCTTTTTTTTTTGTTGTTTTTGTCTTTTTTTTGGTTTTTGTTTTCATAATTTGGCACTAAAATCAAAATTAGGAAGGTAGCTAAATTTTTGCAAAACCCAGAATTGAAATGTAAGACCTGGGATGTTGATAAACACAGAAATTGAACCAGTATGAGAAAAAAATGAAAGATTATAAAGGTACTTATCCATTTCCTTCATAAAATAGTTGATTTGAAATCTGTTTTTTATTCTCCTGGAAAGACAGAGACCTCTTTGTTTTGAATGAAGAATTAATGAATTCCAATAATTCATTTTTAAAATTTGGAAAAATATTTTTTTCATTCTGATTTCTAATTAGCTAATCTCGTTTGAAGTGCAAGCATATCAGAAAGAGGTATTTATGATTTTGAAGTCACCAGTTTTTCACTTTTAATGGAACATACTCAGCATTTCAACCAGCCTAGCTTTTTCAGAGTAAAAAAAATACATAACCTGGATGGGGAGGGCTCCAATGGCAAAGAGAGAGAGAGACTCAACCAACCAAAAAGAGGTGTATTTTCATAATTCATTACTCTAACCAGGATATGTACCTAACATTATCATAGATTCATAATGAATAAAATAAAAATGCATCATTAAAAATTAATTTCTTAAAAAAGAGTGTTCAATCCGGGTTACTAAAACAGAAGTTACATTGATGCTGAAAAGACTTGCTAGCAAGATGAAAATTGGAAGCATCATTTGCCTGTTATGTTTCACATAAGGAAAAACATTTAACTATATCAGCTCCACAATATGCCTCCAGACAAAAAAAAAGGCAAATAGTTGTATGAAGTAAAATAACTTTATTATGAAGGTATTTGTATGCTATTCATCTGGATTCTTATTGTATCAAGATCTGAAATTCAAGCAAGATATATGGTTTTTATCTTCATCTGGTAACTGTTCCCTAAAATTGTTTAAAATTTAATGTGCAGAATCTCTAGTCAAAAATTGCTTGTGTTAAATGTAAGTTATTGTAACTGTATTTCATGACTGTTTCCTTTCTGTCTTTTGTCGTTTTTTTTTTCTAGAACATTCCGACAAGGTATGCATGATTTGCAAGTGTGGCCTAATGTTGTAGCTGATCCTTGTCCCCAATCTACAACACCTGGCAAATCTAAAGATAAGAATGATCAAATGAGTCGTCTGCTTAAGGTAATCTCTCATTTCTCTATTTGTAAATAGTTTCTTGTAATATTTCATAAACTCAAGTGTAAGTGTGTTCAATATTTACCTATAGGTGCAACCAGAATAAATAAATAAATAAATAAAAAAAAAAAAAAAACAGATTGCAATATTAAACAACCCAACAAAGGCTGGTATGCCATAGGATCTACCAACCCAACCTTTTCTATAAACATCTGTCTGTATGTCATGGTATTTGCAATCAGAAAGGAGGCCATGACAAATCAATTATTGAATTTAGATACCCCATTTCCCCTGAAAGCTGTATGTAGCAATTCAAAATAAATATATCTTTGATCCAATTTTTTTAAGCATTCAAATCCATACAAAAAAAATTCCATAAATATTTTAACCTTGGAAATGAACATTTAGTCAGTACGAAACACATACCTTCTATTTCTAACAATGGTGGGACTCCAACATAAATAATATATTAACCTAAACCTTCTGATTTGAACATTTCGTTTCTTCTGCAAAACAATTTCTAAAGTTTATATTGATTAAAATCTGAAATATTTTTATAACTCTTGAAGGACTAACATTCAATAACCAAAATCATGTGCAATTTGTTTCTACTATTTATCTACTTTATATATGTTTTATACACACACATAATTTTTTCTAATTTTTTTTTTTTTTTTTTTTTTTTTTTTTGTATGTGTACAGCTCAGCAAGAAATACCGTGATGGTCACATGGTCAAAGTTGATTGGCTTGACAGGCTAACATTCCGAGAGATTGAAATGATAAATGAAAAGCAGAAACGGGATTCCAATTTCATGTATTTAATGATTGAGTTCCCTAACATTCATTTTGACAATACTGAATTTACTGTAGTTTATTTTGAAAAGGTAAGAAAATTCTTGTAATTTTAATTTCTTATTTTATTATGTTCATCAATTTTTGTATAAGTGAACTTTCAGCTCCATATTATAATCCAGTGATAAAGGATAGTAAAGGAAGTAAGCAAATTGTTAAACATATTCTTCAACATTCAACTGGTAATACATTGTAGAAAAGTTCTTTTGACTATTAATAGTTTCGTTTTTAATTTCATTGAAAATATATGAAAAACTATGTGAAATCAAAGAATATATGACATAGTTCTTTGATCTTTCTGATGGTAGCTTTTATAATACAATACCATTTAGTATTGGAGGAAATTTTCAAATCATTTTTTGTCTGTGATGCTAAATAACATTTAAATGGTAAATTATAATGAATATTTTATTTTCATTATAGAATGGTGATAAGTCATATCAATTTCGCACTTATGCTGAAATTGTTAATGTTCCAGATCATGAAATAATGTTGGTAAGTGTTGTTTGTTATAAAGAAACGTTTTTTTTTAAACTTTTACTCATGTTTATCTCTATACAAAGCCCAAGAGCTACTCGATGTTACTGAATGAGGTTGTTGTAATAAGAGTAAGAAACACAGTTTATGAGGATATATGAGGAAGATAACAGTTAACACTAGGTTTGAAGAGGTTAAGATTATAGTGGTCAGGAAAGCATCATCTTGGGAGTTGGTTCTACAAAGTAGCAATTTGTAGAAAGCAGCTGTTAAAGTGGAACTTTCTTAATAATGGAATACAAAGGGAATAAGGATGGTTTGCCTCAATGTATGTGGTATGGCAGGTCTTAGAAGGTTAGAACTGGTGGAATTCAGGAATATAGCTTTTCAGAACATTTTCCATGGAAATAGTGATGATAGTAAGAGGCTAACAATGTTTTGTCTGGTAGGGAAAAAAATGAATCATTCAAAAGGCCACACAAATGCTTTTGGACTTTATCAAGACTGGAAAGTGAAGACTGGGTAGCTCCAGCCCAGTTATAGCAGCAGTACACCATTTTCATCTTGATCTGGCTCTTGGAGGGAGAGAGCATAACAGGAAGAGCCCAGTACTTAGTGGAACAGTATAAGGAACTAATTATTTTCCAGTAACTTTAGCAATGGATTGTATATACAAGTTCATTTTAAGTCTGGGATGAGTGTAAGTCCCAATAGGTATTCAAGACCTCCTTGAAAGAACACCCATTCATTTCGACAGGCAAATATTCAGATTCAGTGTCTGCTTGGTGATGATGGAACATTATTATTTTAATATTTGTATAGTTACACCAACTTTAGTTTATATAACTATATATAATTATACAAAACATTTATGTTAAGTAATTAAAAGAAAATACTTATTTTCTTACTTATAATATTTTATACATTTCAAGTGTTTAGGGATATTTTTGGTTTCTTCCCAAAAACATTTCAAAACAAGACCAGCTTTACACTTTATGTAAACCATACAGTTGCCATCTATTTGAAATATTAGTGATACCATCATTTAAAGAGTGAGAGAAATGACCTTGCATAATTTGTATAAGGAAATATAATTTACACAAGATTTTTAGTATCAAAAATGATAACGAAATATGATTGTTTTAAATTACGGGAAAATATTATTCAAAGCTTTTTCTTTTTTTTTTTTTTTTTTTTTTTTTTTTTTTTTTTTTTTCTTAAAATTAATTTTTTTAAAATAATTATTACCACAATTTAATTCCGACATTTTTATTGGATATTGATAGGTTTAAGAATTTTTTTTTAAATAGCTACATAATTTTTATTTGTTGATTTAGTTTCAGGGCTGGAAGTGCTATTTCTGAAGTTCTTGGAGCAAATTACTGGTGTTATTTCTTAAGTGCTTATTACAAATGCTTCACATGAAGAACTGGTGTAAGTGTTGTCATTTAAGCAGCAATTACAAATAGATGTTAGTTTAGACATGATACAAATAGCAGAAGATTGAGCAGTATTGTAGTTTCTTTGTAGCACAAAATCTATGGTAAATTGCCTCCAGCAAAAAAAAAAACTACTTCAAGAAACATGGAGAAGTTCATGAGCTGGAAATGATTCAATACAGATCTAAATTCATCTGCAGTTGCAAAAATATATATATATATATATATATATATATATATATATATATATATATATATATATGGGCATCAATCCCACTTCTATACAAGTTTCATTAAAGACGACTGAGAAGAAACTGCAATTAAGCTTTTTACTCAATTTTTCTTGTGTTCATATAAGTGTTTTCTTTTCTGGACATAAAGCTTCTAACAACTGTCCAAATACTCTATATATCCAAGTGCTTTAGGCTATTTTATTAGCCATTATCAAGAATGTTTTTTTCATTTTTAAATAAATATGTAGATTTGTTTGTTTTTTTTAAATTTTCCAAACATGGCCATGTTCATAGTTTATATAAGCCAATACTCCATAATATTAACTATGAACATGCCCACAATGTGCTGACCGTGTCTGGCAAATAAAAAAAAGACATTCCCATCACTATAGATACACATATCTAAAAAATCTACATATTTCAGTTAAAAATAAAAAAAATAAAAAAATATCCTTGATAAAGGCTAATAGGATAGACAAAAGTATTTGGCTATATAGAACATTTGGACAGTTTTACACATTTTATATCCAGAACAGAAAACGCATAAAATATTGAATAAAAGAAGCTTAATCAAAGTACCTTGTCAGTTGTCTTTAATGAAACTTATATATGTTAATTGCCACATCTTACTCAGATGAGAGCCACCTCCTCACCCATCACATCATCTGTAATAGCTTACATCTCATTTTGGCATCCAAGATTTCTTTGTAACAAGCATACTATACACTCCTGTTTACTTATCAAATGGTTGAGGAACCACTGTGTTCATTAAACAGCATTTACGGCCTGGTGATAAGCCTTTACAAATGACACCATCAGTACAACAACAGAACCTAGACCTGATGGATTAAATATATCTTCTCAGGTTGTCTTAAACACATTTCATAGAGTGTTATCCCTGATGTACTGCACTGTATGTAAGAGATGTCTTATTGAATGCAATGCATCAGCGATAACTTTCTAGAACAATCCTTTAAGGTGAACAAAATTTAGTTAGAACTATGGTAACTGAAAGAGTAGTAGTTCATTTACAGTTAAAGAGAACTACAAAAACAATATAATAGTGATCAAGATTTACTGTCTCAAGCATATCAAGAATTTCACTACACCTGTTGGACATTCAAAACAAGTAACATGAATCAAAGATAACTGATATGGTATAACCTCAAGAAGAAAGACCTAAATAAATTTCCTCTACTCTTAAGCATAATTTGATTAGTTGTGTATATTCTATAAAAAGCTAAATATGATGAAACAAGTTGAGATCTTGTCCTCAATATGCCCCCATGAGAGTTTTTTCCAAGTTCTCCTTCCTCATTATGCCCAAGGAATTTTAGCAGTCTTTTCCTGATTCTGAGTAGAAGTGTTCTTTATGTTGCTCCAACCATGGAATTTTCATTATTCTTCTGAAGAACCGCATTTCTGCTGGTTCCATTTTTCTCCTCCTCCATGGGAAGATTTTCCAGCATTCTATGCCATATAAGTGGATAGATAACACATAGCAACCTGGCATTCTTTTTTTTTTTGTTTCTAACAATTTTTTTCCATTTCTCTGAATCTTGCTTAGCTTTTGGAATGCTTTTTTCACTAGTCCAGTGTCTGGTCAGAGCTCAATGTCACATTTCCCATCCTCTGTTAAAATGCTTCCCTGATGAAGACACTACTTTTGTTTTTACATCACAAAGTACATGACTTTATATAAACAACTCACACTTCAACTATGACTATGAAAATAAGGTAATTCTTGCTTTTGTAGTTACTCAAATATAATCTTTGGTTATCAGTTTCTAGTCAGGATTTATTTTGGCTAGTATTTATCAAACTGGAATGCTAAAATTTATTCATCATTCAAGTGGTGTTTGACTAACAAAATATTGGAAAATACTGATCTACGTCATCTTCAAAGTTTTAGATGAATTGTCTTAATGAAAAAAATTGACTGATTTCATGAATGTAATCTATTAGGATCAGCAAGAAGCATGAGTGTTTGCATTTTATCAGAGTTAGATGTTGCAGGTTTGTCAGCTTCAGCATTAAATTGATTAAATTAATCAATCATGTCTGTATTAAAACTATATTAGGGTCTCCAAATTTGGTCAGACGCTATATCTTCATGGCATTCTCATGCACTGATAGAGAACCAACAAAACTTGGTGATATTGTGAGAAATTACTGGAACATCCTGGGTTAGTGTAGTGGTATGCTTGTCTTCTGATTATTTTTTTTTTTTTTTTTTTTTAACTAATGCTGTTTTTGTATGTTTTTGTTTATCATTTAGAACTTTTACAAATCTTCTGTTTCTGTGCATGTATTTACTTATAAAATCCTAAATGATACAGAGTTTAGTTATATTGCTCAAAAAATAATACTTAAAAAAATTACTGGCTACTTTTAGTCAGAATAAATAAGTATTATATAAAATTATTTACTCTAATGCTTGTCTTTGAAAAACATTTTAAATGCCACCATAACCAAACAATATAAATAACTATTTACTGTTTGATAATTTAAATAGTTCATAAGTTAAATAATTAACTTGTTGGCTTTGTATGGTATTCAAACAATTTAAATCCTATATTTACTATATTAATTTGAAACATTTAGTATATATAATGATATAAATATTTACTTCTGAGTAGGTGTATATTATAGTTCAAAGCTAGACTACAGTACTTAAAGCTAAATATACCTGAAGTTTTTGAATTGGTGATGCTTGTTACCACTATATTTTCAGACTTGAGGTGGGGAAAGAACTTTTTATTACACATAATTTTTGTAAAACCATCAACTGTCCTAAATAACTGTTCTTACTTTGATGGACTGTTTTTTTTTTCCTGCTAAAATATGATTCTTTCTGTAACCATTATGATATATCTGCTTTTGAATTGCTAGACCTGAAACAATTTATAGAAAAATTTCCACCTATTCTGTTTTATTCATTAGCTTATATAATTTTGTTGTCTCCTACAGAATTTGAGTGTTCTTTATAGTATGAATAAATGGCCTGCAGATCATGGTCACAGCTGGAAATTGTCCTGTAACTTTTGTTTTCATTTTACTATTACTTTTTCATGGCTGACTAATTATTATTCAGTAAATGCAACAGATGAGATAGACTAGTTGGGCGATGAGAACCACTTAAGAGAAGTGTGCTTCCCAAGAACAAACATTGAAAATATCTGCTTCAATTAATCTGCCTGCCTAAGCTGAAAAAAAATCAACTAATAATAATAATATTCACTGGGGAGGAGAAAACCCACAAAAATCAAACAAATTACCTAATGTACAGAGAAAGGATTTTACTTTGAAGAGCATGAATTTTTTCAAGGATTTTTATTTATTTTAAGTTTTGCATATGATATCAGTATTTAACTGTTGTGTTTTTAAAGCAAAATGTTTTGGAAATAGTACCAAAGTCAAGGACAAACTACAGTCTATGTGTGTAAGTAATTAAATATTTTAAAGTTTTCAACATGTACTGAATATTGAACAGTAAACTAATGTTCTGTTTGTTTGGGACATGTAGCATATTTTATCTTTTAAAATCAAATTTAAATGGATAGGATTGATAGTTTGGATTGTGTCTGTGTATGAATGTTCTGTTTAATGTTCTCATTGTTTTAACCCTCCATTGTAGGACATTTGTGAAAGCCTTTTCAAAAACCACATTTAAAATATTGATATGTCATTTAGTTTTTAATTTTCTTGTTATATATTTTCTTGAATATTCTTCCTCATTTTTATAGGATAAATAAAAAATTTTATTTTGAAAAATTGAATTAAAAGACCAATTTTAAAAAATGAATTTGTAAGTTTCAAAAATTAAAATATGGAAGAATAGATTTTGTTTTATTTTCAGTAAACAAATAAAACTGCTTGCAATTCACACAAATATTATGAGTAAAACCAGTAACTCCTTCAAGTACATGACAGAAGTATTCAGAATTCTAGTTGACTAATAAAAATTTGACTTGTTACTTGCTAAATATTATGGAAAAACATTTTGTGTTATTTTCAACCAGCTTACAGTAGTAATGGGAGTGTTAATAATGCTTGTATATCTCAAAGTAATAAAGATTTAGCAATTAAAAGTTAAAATGTGAAGTTTGAAACTTTTTGCAGCATCTGAAAATACCAAAGTTTGTAAAATTAAATTTATAAAGTGACTAATTCAAGCTGAAATATACTTTTATAATATAGTTTTAACTCATTATTTATATACACTCACAAGAAAATATAATTAGAAAAATGATTTTTTTATGTTATCTTTATAATCAAGTATTCTGTATCTCTTTTTCGCCCATCATAACAAAACTAATGAAATAATATTGGATTAATAACCTATTTATGATAAAATAGATTTATTGAAAAATATTAAAGTAGAGAAAAAAGAACCATTTTGCTTGTAACTTTAGCAATACCTAAACTAGATTATGGTAACATGCAGAGAGAAAAAAAAATAGCCTTTAATTGCATAAGTATGTGTCCCTTCCATACACACTTCAATTGGGGATGACTATATGCAGGATATCAATAAGTCTGCAGTCTGAATAAAATAAACAAGTATATTTTTAACATATTTTTTGAGACAAGTTTTTTAACATAATTTGTCAGTGTACATTTAGTGGTACATATAAATCTGATAGATTGAACATTATACAATGAAAATTTCAGCTCAAAATTCAACTCTTCAAAATTTAAGCAGGATCCTTGTATGTATTTGTTACTGTAAACTGGTTGTTTTTACAAAAATATATTTTTTTGCAAAATGCTAAGAGATTTTAAATCTTTGTCAATATGTTTATTTTTCACATAAAATAATCATATTTTGTTACCTGAAAAATAACATAAAATATGATAGAAATAAAACAAAATTCCTTACTATTTCTATAATTTACAAACCAAAACTTTTTCTTTATTCAATTTGAATAAAGCTCAACATGTTGTTCTGCTCTTACTACTAAAATATTAAATAACACATGATCTTTTCAAATTACTCTTGCAGCATTGAATAATTGACTATTATTTTAGTTTTTGGAAAGGAAATTCTCTTGCATGAAAACCATTGTCATAAAGGTTTCAGTTGTCCTAAACTTTTCATGAATTAGTTATTATTCAAATAAAGAATATGACAAAATGGTATCTTTTTTTTGTGTGTTTTTTAATTCATAGAAAACAAATATTAAAACAATCCTATGAAAATTCAAGTATAGAAGTTTAGCAGTATTTATTTTTATTGATATTGTTTCTTAGAGCAAACTAAAAGTTTTGGCACAGCATTGAAATAATTTTTAAAAATACTCATTATTTCTATAATCCTCTTGTAGTTTACTCTAATCTTTGATCTTATTTTCTCCATCAATGTTTTCTTTTACATAAATAAGAATTGTATAAAAATGCTTCTCTATTTAAATATTGGCTAAATTAATTTCCTCCAGAACTTTACCTTCTTGAAGGTTGAAAATAATGATGAATTGTGTTATTGTAAATATATTACTCATGAGAGAAAAAAAGATTTTT
>CAHIKZ030001050.1:227500-355000 GCA_903632075.3 Acanthosepion pharaonis
TTGATGTACCAGTATGCAAATACTATTTTACATCCTCCATCATGTTATATACAACACATGCAAGCAGAGGCTTAGTTTCTTCTAAGTTTGTCAAAGCTGTTATTAAATGAGTGCAATTCTCATTTATGAAATGCAGATTTAAGTGCAAATTATGGTAAGAGGCATGATGTAGTCGACCATCATCTACTAATTCTATCTACTGCAAGACCATGGGTCTTTTCTTGCTTGAAGAATCCTTCATAAAACTGTACAAAGGATGAGTGGTATTTGACCGCCTAAAAGCAGGAATTCCCTCTGGTTGCCACTGGTACAAGGGGTAGTTTCACTTGTTCCTTAGGCAAAGAACTTTCAAGCCATTTTAAGTATTGCTTTTTCTGACTAGGCTTTTTAAAAAAGGCTGACTTCACGAAAGTAGTGAGCTGGGTAACATTATCAAATACTGACCAGTGTGAAAATACTTCACCAACAAGATTTAAAATATGTGCTAAGCACAACACATGGCAACTGTTAACAAAGACATTTAACAACACTTCCTTATGAGCTTCTTTTTTTTTTTTCTTTTTTTTTCTTTTCTTTTTTTGAAATAGGCTGCAAAATCTGTTACAAAAGCAATAATATCCTCAAATGCAATATACATGAGTTACAGCTCTGATTCATGCCTGACTTACAGTTTGATGACTACATTCTCCCAAGGTTACAACATCAATGAGAATGCTTTCAATTACATTCCAAATCATGATAGTTGTTTCATCTGTTATGATGCTGACTGATTGATTAGCAAGCTTGGCTTTCAGGGCAGCAAAGTGACAAGCAAACAATTTTGGTAAATGAAGTTGCCTAACACAATTAACACATGGAATAGCATCACCTTCTTTACAATGTTTTAACATGAATGGCCTTATTTTGTCAATTTTGTGTCTGGCAATGTCAGACAAGGTGCACATTTTCAAAAAATCAAAGACAAAATCATCTCCTACCTCTTTACTCTTCAACAAAGTTGTGATTGTCTTCTGTTTCAGTTGCAACAACTGTTTTTAAGACTTTTTTTGTCAAATGAGTTTTTGATTTGAATGTGATCTTTGATTGTGTCAACCCTAAATATGTCAACACTATGGAGACAGAATTTGCAAAATAACATTTTCTTCTGCATAAAAGTTATCAGGAAATTGCTCTACTCTGGCCTTAGCACAAATTCTAGATACTGGGGTCATTTTCTTTTGTTTTTTTTTGTTTTTTTTTAGAGGAGCAGACCCACCCAACTTTAGAGGTTGATTCACTATATTGACTTTATTCAGTCATCTTGGCAGTTTGTTGCTTATTCATACAACTGGTTTAGATTACAAAATATAAATAAAATATGAAAAAATAATCATTGATAGTTAATATTATTAAAGGAAGTTTTTTTGTTCAATTTAAATTTGTTTACAATAGTGAAACATTGAAGATGATGCAATTATTAATTCAGAAGAATCATTGCGTGACAATAAGCTTAGCCTAGCCAGTCATTTCATAGAATGGTGATTTTGGAGAATTTTTTTTTCTTTATTTCTAAATTGTATGGTAGGCATGTGATAGCATTTACTTTTCTTTCATATTCATAAAACAATTTGTTTAGAATCTTTTACTTGTAAATTGTGTGAGGTTTTAAAGAAAATTAATTTGTTAAACTTATTGGTTTGATCATTGTTTCTCTCTCTCTCTTCCCCCTCCAATTTTGACAGCAACTAATGTCTGTCTTCCATCTTCTGACTTTCATCTTGTTTGCAACATACAGTTTCTTAGAAAAGTTTTAAAATATTTAAAAATACACTAGCCAACATATTCTCAGAAAATTGACAACCCACTTTCCTTTTTTTATGTAAACATTTTTGCTCTTAATTATTTTTTGGGTTTTATAAGGAAAATAACTACAAATATTTGTATAAACAGATTTTAAGGAAATAACTACATTGTTATTGTTATATTTATTAAAATGATTAACAAAATCTGAGAGACAGTTATTAAGTTTTAAAAGAATTTTAAAAAATCTGGAAAAAAAATCAAAAAATTTGTGATTTATTCTTGAAAATTACATTAAAAACCCAGATTCCATTTAAGATTAACAATTCCACAATTCTGTAATCATGGAAAATTTGTTCCTCTCCATGGCTACTTGGAACGATTTAATGTATAAAACTTTTTACAATATCCTTTTTTGTCAAATTACTTACTCCAAATCCAATGGTTTTCTATTAATTATTTTATTAAAATATTATGCAAAACAACTTTCAGCTTTGTTAGGCTATGAATTTTTGTATTTACTGTTTTTTTTCCTTGTTTGTCATAGTTGTAAAATATTTAGCCTTATGTTAATTGTAATTAAATAATATTTTTATTGTTGTTGCTCATTAATTCCTCTCAGCTAGTATTCTTTATTTTGCCATGTCCTTCTCACAGTATTTTATTAAACACTGGCACATTGTTATGAACAATTATTATTTGTAGGTAACATGTTGTAAAAGTACTCCTAACCAGAGTGTATAGTTATTGTGTGAAATTTCAGTTTTCCTATTGTACAATTTAAAATAATTATGTTGGTCAATATGAATACTTTGAAACAAGACTTGTGCTTTGTCAAATGAATTTATTAGAATAATTAATACCATTCTTTACTTAGATGATATTAAATTTCATCTGCAAGACAATATCCAGAAATATTCTCAGATTTGAAACTTATACTTTACTTTCACATTTTTTAGTGGAACTTTTATTGCAATGCTTCTCTTGGAATTCTGCTAATTGTCTTTCATTTCATATCTCTTCTTTGTATTTATACAAATAAAACAAATCTATTTGGATCATTATTTTGTTATGTTAAGTGATAAAAACATAAAATGGAGAAATATTTAGGAGAAACAAATTTCAAATACTGAAGTTATTTTTGATGTGTGGTCTCATGGGTAACTGCTGCCATTTTTCCAATTAGATTAGTTAGGGGGATATATATTTGGAATGTTTCTGACAATTTTGTTATACAATAGTAAGTCTGAACCACCTACTGGATAATTCAGATATTAGATGGTGCACATGACTGTTGAGAGTGATGCATGACCTTGAGGAAGAGGGTACAAATGATCTGTCCCCCTGCCCAACAATAACAACCATGTTTAGCATTTTTAATATTTAATCAATTTAAACAATCTATTTGTTTCTGTACAATAAAAGAACTAATATATATGTAACAATGTGGGTGATGATGTATTTGTATGGGGTTTGCATGCAACCCCACCAAGCACTGATGGGTTTTAAAAACTAGGGTTACACTAAGGTCTATGAGGCTGTGGTTGTGAAGGAAAGGGTTATAGACTTTATAATTGACCCACAGGAGAATTTATTTTTCAATATAGTACATTTCAGAGCCATTTTGAGCTTATAAGCACTGGGTATGAGGATTACATATACATTGTATCGGTAACTAATAAAGATAGGTATGACAAATATATCTAAGTAAAATATTTTTATATCAAATTATTCATAATTTTATTAAGAATAAAAATAGTACAATTTAGCTTGTCTTACTGTATTTACAATATACATGCAATACTTAGCCAATAATAATAATAATGTACATTTACAACTTTACCAATCTAACTATATGTTGTTGATATGTACAATGATCAGCCAATATATAAATGTAACTTATCAAACTAGAATCAACATTTCTGAAGTTTCTACTGATTTAATAATGAACAGACACAGCAATTAAGTGAATTCCACTCCAGTGTACATTAAAAAATGTGATCTAATAATCTCTATTATTATAAACAGTTTGAAAAACTTGACCCATTTTTACTTTGTGCTTTTTCAATGATACATACACTTCAATTTTTTGATTTGTCATTTTTTTTCTTCAGCTGTTAAAATAATTGTTGTTTTTTTTTTTTAATTCATTAACTGTTTTTGTTTGTCACCCCTCACCCTCCCATACTATCTTAATACTGCACTACTCACTAGACAAATAAATGCCTTGTGTTCATTCAAGTTGAAGATGATGACACTTGCTGCATACACATCCTAGTTTTCTGTTTTTACCAATTAGTTTCTTTTTTATTTAAATGTATTTCTTTTTTCCAACAGTCTGGAAGGCTGTATTTTTTAGCATCTGTTAATATCTTTATATGTATCATCAAGCAAAACAACAACATCAATTACATTGTCATTTTCAAATAATTTCAGCTTCTTTGCAAGTTGAGTGTGTTCATTATCATTTATTTCTTCATCATTCTGAAAATTTTTGTAAAAAGAATCTTGATAGTATTTTCAAAGGTCTATACCAATCTGAACTTTCTAGACATTTGATAGTGATAAATGGTATTTCTACCAGTGGTCATTGTGATTCTGCAGAGAATTCAGGTTTGGTAATCCTTGCAACCATGGTAACTTATTTGCAGAAAACCAATTGCAAAACACAAGCCAAAAAACTGTGTTGATAATAAAAAAACAGTTTTAATCATAACAAATTGAATAATTTAAATATACATAAGGAGTAAAGAATTATTAATCTTAGTTAGGATGCTTGTCTCCATTGGTAGTTGCAGAAAAAACTTGTAGTTCCAACGAATGATTTATTTTTATGGAAATATTTCGACTAGCAGTTGCCAGTCTTAGTCACTCCTTAATTTGAGTAAAAACAGTGCAAAGAAGTTTGAAATGCTTAATAATTTAAATCAAGGAAAACAAACTGAGTTGATGATGTTTACAACGTAATAGCAAGTTGAGGCATTAAAAAAAAAAAGATTTTTTTTAATTTTATTTACTCTATAAATTGCCATTTTTTTGGGGGGGGGACATATCATAATCATATTTTTCTTTGGAGCAGAGATGTCCAAACAGGATGGAATTGTGCTGCATCTATCCTATTGCAGGCATTTTTTGTAGTTGCTATTACCATTTGTTCAGCTACTCTTCTTTGATTGAAATGCTTTTGGTTTCGTCAATTTTATTTTGTTCTTTCAATGATCTTTAAAGTCATGTCCATATAACTTGTTGAGCAGTTCATGCAATTAATTTTGTAGATCAGATTGCCATTACTGCTCTTTCATCTTTTAATCTAATTAGCGTCCTTCCTATTGTGTTGAAAGAGGAGAATACAGCTTGTATATCTATCTGTTTTAAAATTCGTTTGAGAGCTTCTGATGTGTTTTCTTCATACGGTATGTTCACCATTAAAACTTTTTCAGAACTAGAGTCTATATTTTTCTTAATGGCATTGTTGTTTATTCTGTCTTGTTGTTGGTACAGTAATCTTTTAGGATATCCATTCTTTTGAAGAGTATCTATTATATTCTGCTGCTCAAGTTTTTTTATCCAATGGATCTGAACAAATTTTCTCTGCTCTTTTAAAGAATCCTATTGTAATTCCTTTTTCTGTACTAAGGTTGTGACACGAATTGAAATACAAATATCGATCTATAGATGTGGGTTTTCTAGAAACAGTCATTTTTTTAATTCTCCCCCTTTCATTTCTCATAACCAAGCAATCTAAAAATGGCAGACTCATGTCATGTCCAATTCCATTGTGAATTTGATATGATCATTCTGATTATTGAGGAATTGTAAGAAGGAATCCACATGTTGATGTTTCATTACAAAAGTGTTGTCAACATACCTTCACCATATTTTGATGGGGTTATCATAATTACACAAAGCTGTAGATTCAAAATCTTCCATAAAAAGATTTGCTAGGATAGGGGAAATTAGTGGACTCATGGGAAGTCCCATTGTCTGTCTGTCTACAAAACTTTGTTGAAAGTAAAATAGGTGTTATCAAGACAGAGGTCTATCAACTTAACTTCTTCAGCTTTCATATGTTTCAGTTTTTGATACATGATGAATTGTCTGGCCATATAGTGGTTTAAGTAAGTTCGATAGAAATTTGGCCAAATTATAAGTCGGTGAATCTATGAAATCTACAATTGGATGGATTGGGAAACTTTATGGATTTTGATTTTTTTCATACATCCTTGGGCACTTAGTGTTTTTTCGGTTTTATAATGAACCATGTCAATTCGCCCAGTCTATTTTCCCTTTTCAGCTTCATTAACTCAATGCAACAGTTCTTTTTCATCACATTCATGATAGTTGACGATCTCTTGTTAATTTCTCTTATATGGTCCATCTTTAAGATGCCTTTCCATTTTAACTATATAATCCGGTTTGTTCATCACAACTGTCGTATTGCCTTTATCTGCTTTTGATATTGTAATGGATTCATCTGAACAAAGATCTTTAATTGCCTTTTGCTGCTCGCTGGTTATATTTGGCTTAAATGGTTTTCTCTCTTGCAATACCCTCACAATTTGTTATCTTGAATTTTCAGCCTTTTCCAGATCCACTTGTTGCAGAGCCACTTCAATCTGAAGTAAGAATTCAATAGGAGGGTTTTTTTTTTTTTTTTATGAAACATTAAAATTCATTCCCTTTGAGAGAACTTGGACTTCTGTTTCTGATAACTGTTAATCTGATATGTTCAAAACGCAATTCATCATTTCTGTTGCTGTATTGCCTTTTGCTTTTTTAAAAAGTTAGAAAATTTTTGTAGTTGAATTGTTTTTGATTTAATAAACTGCCAATTTTTCCACTTCATGTGTGCATTTTCAACTCCTTTTAGTTCATCATCAGAAAGCTTTCCTTTAAGTAAATTCCAAACTTTTTTCGTGTGGGCTCAAATGTTGGTGAGCTGATGACAGATTTTGTGAAGACAGCATCCAAGAACTTTTTTTTAAAATCTTTAAGCTCTGAACTGTTTCCTACTAAGCGAACTCTACAATGTACAATGCACCTGAATAATGCAATCTTTCATGCAACGCAGAATGAAAACTCTATGGTTGCAGAATCTTGCTTCTTTTTTTCCTGTTTGAATCAAATCATTGACATACGTTTTATAGTGAGGTCTTCTAATCTTCTAAATCCCGGCATCTACTGTAGTGTTGGATATATTTTTCTTCCTAAATATATCTCCAGCTGTTTTGGAGATGGTGGTAAAGAACTTAGTATTGGAGATAACTAATTTATTTTCTAATTTTGTTGATAGTGTTGGAGAGTAGGATTATGAATTTTTTGTTTTTTTTTGTTTTTGGAATCTGTCATTGGTGGTGGTGCTTTTTTTTTTTTTTTTTTTTTTTTTTTTGGACTTATGTACTTTGTATACTTGTTTTCTAGTGTTGAGGATGAAATTGTGGGTTATGAAGAAGTCTAAACATTTTTACAATGTATTTCTCATTTTCATATAGGTATTCTGGGCTTACATAGTCTGAAGTGAAATCTACAATTAGAATATATATATATATATATATATATATATATATATATATATTTCTAGTACACAATGGAATTTGTAAATTTGTTCTATATTAATACTCTCCCATGGGAAGAAAATTAAAAAGGCAGTTAAGTCTTTCTGTCTTGTATGTAATATATGGACATAAAAATATGTCCAAAATAACTGATTTATCAAATCCTTCAGTAAAAGTCAATAAAGAAAAAATAACAGGTTACACAAGTTTTCACACCAATTCTACAAATAAAATGTTAAAAAGAAACCATTTGTCATATTTTTCCGTGATCCAGAAATACAATTTATTACAAGATGTTAAGTAGAAGAGAAGGTTTTTCTTAAAAGCTGCTTTGAAATTCATTTCTTCACTAGTAAACATTTTTGATGGTCACAGGAGCTACTATTTCTTTGCTTTTGAAGTCTACTAGTAACTAATAGCAAACAGCCTCACTCTTTTTATTGTTGGAATTGTAATTTTATCATTAGCACCTACCATACAACTAAACACTGATAGTTTTTGTAGAATTGCCAATACATTTACAAAAAAATAAATCCTTTTTATTATGAACCCCAAATGATTGGATTTATTTTATATAATCTAAAATTCTTAAGAAAATCATTGATGTTTATTTTTTCTATTTTTAAAATGAGAAATATATTTTCTTTATCGAAAAAATTCCATATGAAAATAAAATTAATTTTTGTCATAAATTCTTAAAATATGAATTGAATTAGTGGCCTTACTTATAGTTTGTTCTAATGATTTTTGTTTATAGCAAGGGAAAAAAATCTCAATCACATTCTGCAGTCAATTGCTTAACCTTTTGAAATTAGACAAGAAAATAAAACAATTTATTTTAAAAATTGTAGATTTTTACATGAAAAAAATTCTCTTTTAATTTTAATAATTCATGATGCATCTGAAGTTTATTCAAATTGATTAAAATTTAAACATTTAAATCATCAAAATTGATTTTGGGTTAAAAAAAAATAAACAATAAATTTGACTTCATATAATTAAGGAAGATAATATTTTAATTCCTTAATTTATCCTTTTGAAAATGATGAAACTTTTAAGAGAGCATTGTAGTTTCCCATATATCAAAAATCTTATATTTTTATATTAAGCTGTTTATAATATATGTATATATTTTACCAAAATGTAACATATTTTTAGAAGCAATTTATAAATCTTTCTTTCTTTATGTGTGTCTCTGTCAGTTTGTCTCTTTTCATTCAGTAGTCCTATTTAAGAGCTTCATACAAACTTTTTTTATAAATTTCTTTTTATATTTAACAATAGAACATAATGGCTTGTTTGGTTCAAACAAAAAAAAAGCTTTATTTTTCAACATTTTTTTACTATAATGTTATTTCTAATGTTTATTCTAATTTCTGTTTTCTTTGTCACTGCTGCTTACCATTTAGCTATTATGAAAGTGACAAATATGGGCTTTCTGCCAGTCTCTATTAGAAGCAAGGTCTTTGTATGGCAGCTAAATATTTGAGACTTATCATCAGTTTGTTGTATAGACTGCCAAGTTCATGTTTGTTAAACTGTTGCCTGCTATTTAAGTCATTTAAGTGCTCATGCTTTTTCAGGAAAACGTTGTGGAAAGTAAACACCATAAGTTGGTCAGGAGTCTAAGAAGAGGGCCAACTGACCGTGATATGAAGCCAGATGCCAAGACCAGGGACCAGTTGAATGTAAGTATTTACATTAAGAACAGTTTGTCAAGTGGATTCCAAAATGATTTGTTACAAATAGATAAAAATTTGTTGAATAAATATGTTTAGATTAATTAAGGCCATTTTCTCTTTCACATTTTCTTTAGTACCATTGTTCAGAATGATAAAAGCTGTTCATAAATTCAACTTTTAATATAGTATTTTCATTAGTATATTTTATATTTTGTCATGCTTAAAAGTTTGTCCTTTTAGATAAAACAATGTACCTAATCTATTTTAATGATAATGTATTGAATAGATAAAATTTAGTGACTTTTATATAGTGTGTATTTATAAGGTATTATTTGCCTAAAACCTAAAATGGCATATAATTGTTCTTCTGTTATTTTTATTTTTTTATAGATTTTTTGCAAATATTACTCGAAACATTTTTTTATTTTTGTATTATTTTGATTAAAAGAAAATATCAAAATTGACCTTATTAGCCCAAATTATTCTTTTTTTATGGAGTTTTTAAAAAGATTTTTTAATCTTATTTTATTTTATATAAAATTGCAAAGAGTTTATCTTTACCTTTGTTTATGGAAGTATGTTATTTGTTTGAGAATACAATATTATATAGCTATTAGTATTAGATATAACCACATTACTTTTCATTTGAAAGATTCTGAACTTTTAAAGAGAAAAAGAAATAGAATTAGTGAAGTATTTCATCATTGCTTTTGAAGTTTTAGATTATCCATAAAATTAAATTGCTAAAGTTTAGTTTTTGAATTTTGTCATACCTTTTCATAAGTTGTTAAAAATCTACAAAATAAAACAGAATTTGTGAAATGTCATCTTCTGCAATGAAGCTAGAAAGGTGTTAAGATTTATTTTCAATTTCTGAAAAAGTTACTCAAAATCTTTCATTTTCTTAGAAATTTATGTTAGCATTAGTACTAAATTTATATATTATGATATGCATACAATATTTATTGATATTTTAAATAATATAAACCAGTATAACTAGTTTTTTTTTCATATTTCATATTGTCACTATAGAAATAAGATTCGACCTTTTGATTTTATTTGCTTGTTCAGCCTCTCCTCTACCAACATTTCTTATTGATTAAAAAGTAACTTATATACACAGGATGTTCATACATCAATAAGTCCACAGCTTGATGAATAAAAGCATTTATTTTATACAACAAATAATTATTTTTCAACATAATCTTCTTCCTTGTCATTGCACTTAATTAAGTGCAATGACAAGGAAGAAGATGTGATTAATATTCACATATTAATCACATAGATTGAATATTATAAAGTGAAAATTTCAGATCAAAATTCAGCAAATAACTGTCAAGCTGCTGATGTATTGACCCAGCTTTGTATATAAAATCTGATCAATAAAAGAAAAGTTTCAAGATGACATATACAAAGGCGAGGATGGGAATTAATACTTTAGATAAAAGTTGACTTTCATAACTCCTGTACCATTAGAAAGAAAAAAATTTGAGAAACTTTCAATTAAAAAGATTATGTATAAAATTGTGTATATCCCATTAGATTAGGATATTGTTGCTAAGTGTTATAGAATAAAAAGAAATTAGATTAGTTCAGTTGATCATGTTCTTTATAACAACTTTTTTTTTTTAATCTGTGACATATTTACTTAAGAAAACAAGCCTCTTTTTGTTTGGGTTTCTTCTATAGTGAAGTAATAAAATTGTGACAATATGAGTCTAGTAAAATATTAAGGAAAAAGATTATATTATATTAAGTACATAAAAGTGTAGAGTAGATTTCTTCAAAGGTTTCTTTAAAGATTTTTGTTTTGTCATGTTTTTTTTTTAATGATATATGTCATCAATATATTGAAGATATACCATATATTTGGTAAAATTGATTATAATTAACATGTATAAAGGCCTAAGTTAACACTCCTTTTATTCAGTGTCTTACAAGCTGATAAATTTCATTTCTTTGTATGTTTGGGTTTGCTGTCAATATTTCATGCTATTTAAACATTGTTGATTTTATTTGTATTCAACATCTGGCTTGTCCACCATTTTGTTATGATCTCTTGACTGTTTTAAGGTGAGCCATAAAAACATAAATATTATAAAGAAAAGTTAATTGCTAACTATTATTGAAATGAACCCAACTGCAAGAGTCATTTGCCCATTTTCTAGTGAGATGACAAAGGTTGCTAATTAACCATTTAGCTGAATAGCTATATAGAAGTTGCTATAATCTTTATTTTTTGCTTTGTGTTCAGTTACAGCTTTGACAATACCATTCACAAAAACCAGATGTGACCCTATAACTCAATACTGAGCTTTTAGGATGAGTTTGATCTGAAGATTGATATAATGGCTGAGATTAGGGATCTCTTAGACAGTCGATATCCTGCTCGTGTTCACCAAATGTAAACATATGCTGTGTATCTTTTTATGGTAACTGCATGGTCAGAATCCTTTGGTATGACACCAAATATAGCACAATAGTTGACAGATGGGCTTATGTTTCTGGTTGCTAATCCAGTGATGTTATTAGAAGTTGTCCCAAGCTCAGGGTTCAGATGTTGTAAGCCAACCATTGTTCATGCAAAACTAAAGTGGAGAACTTCTTGAGATTCATTGGAATATTGATAAGACCAGAATATCTTTGAATAAAATATAAATAAGATGTAGTTTATTCTAGTTGAGTTTTAAATTATTGTCTTCCTTTCTCTTATTCTAATGCTTCATAGTGACATGAGAGAAACTTTAGCTTACTACTACAAACTGATTCAGTTTATGTTCCACTTGCATTTCACATCCCCACCCCCATTCCTTCACTAGCATTTGTTCATTTCAACACCTCTGCTCATATCCAAAGTCAGCTCATTTCCTTTATATCCAAGAGTTTTTGTAGATAAATTTTGATTTCAGTCAAGAAAGTAATTTATTAGTATTTATTACTAACTTGACAAATGTAGTGGATAGGTACAAAGCCATACTCAGTTATACTGAGTTATCACCAGTATTTTGGGTCAATTCCTTAAAAATTCTTCTAATTTCTTGAAACTAATTAACTTTTTGGTTCTATTTTCACATTTCATTTCTATGATCTCTAAATGTAGTCTTGGTTTTTCTCACATAAAACTAGACCTTTCTATATTTAACATTGTTGAATGCTGTCAAGCTTTTTTGGGTCTCTGATGCAGATTAGTGGGTTACCCCTCACCTCATCGCAACAATATACAGTAACAATATTTAAGAAAACAGTCTTCTCTCATATATATAAAGAAAATAGAAAGAATTCCATTGTGTAGGGTTAAATTATAAATAAATTTATGTCTTGACCAAAATAAATTATAAGAACTGCAATTAAAAAACTGCTGTTGATTTTATTGTTAAAGTCCAAAGAAAAAAAATTATTTTAGTCACTTGAATTTTCTCACAACTGCTTTAACTGTCTAAATATTAACTCTGGGAGCTGTTATTAGAAATATATTTCCTTATCTATTCTGTTGAGATATTTTTAGGTATGAACATAAAATAGTTCAAAACGTTTCCCTAATATAGCACTCAATTTAAACATATCTAACTTTTACATATCATATATGAATATCTAGTATGCTTTTTTAAGTTAACATTTTGTTGTTTTTCTGACAATATTTTGCTCAATGTAATCAATTTGCTGATCTTCAGGAAAATTTGAAATTAAAAAAAACTTACATTTTGTTCTGGTAGGCATGGTGTACTTTGTTTTTTGTACTACTTTGGGATTTTTTTTAACTTAACTACTGCTAGTTATTGTCTATGGTGCCAGTGTATTAATGACTTTTGTTGAACAAAACTGACAGTGGAATTTGAAATTTTTTCAACCACATATTTTTGCTAACTAGAGGTTATTGTATGCTTGGCTTTCAAACATAACATTTGGAATTATTATTTCAATGTCTCTAGTTTCCAGTTTTGATTTCTACTTAATCATTCCATCAGGATTGGTGCATTTTTCTTTTTCCTTTTGCAGCTGCATAGAATGCTGTATATGCAGATGTTGATAATAATTTACTTATGGTAGAAATGACTGTGATGCTGCTCTCTTAACATCATGCAGATCCTTTAAATTTTCTCCATTATAATTCTGATGTAAGGAATAATAACTTTGTTTTTTTTTTTTCCTTCTCAAATCTATGCTTCTACTGGATGGCTTTCACTGTTTTGTTCTTAAGATGACTTTTCTTAAGTATACCACATACCTGTTTACCAGTCACATAATCCATCAAGTATCAGATCCTAACTGAAAGAATGTCTCGTCTATATACAGAATTTCACCATTTTCAAAAATTGGTCAAATTCTAATTTATTTTAACCCACTGGCACGGTCTTGTCTATGTTCACCATTTATATGAAATGAATGGGAGCATCTTTCATTATTCTTTACATAGAACAGATTTACTTGACTGTTGACTTTGGAAATCCTGAACCGCCACTGCCTTAGTTTGTCTTATTCCCTGGAAGTTATGAGAGTGGCAATGTCATAAAGAGGAAGAAATTGAGTGTTTAAATAAAAAATCTCTATGAAAAATGCTGAATATGATAGCCAGAAATAGATTACCATAAATTAAATAAAGACTTCTCTTGCTTGATGGCCAAGAGGATATTGGTCAAATATGATAAAACCAACAAAGATGAGGATGCTAATTCATTGGATATTTCATCTCAGAAATTATTAACATGAATTATTTTACAGGAAAAATAATTGTGTTAAAAATAAATAATGGGTATAAATTTTTATCAATTTTGCAAATGAAATATTACAATAGATATGTGTTTGTATATAAAATAATAAATAAATGATTTACCTCTTTCTCCCCAATCTCCTCAAATGAGGAGATGGGCAGGAATGAGGTAAATCTTTGTGTTATGTACCTTGTTTAAAGTTATCAGATTTTTAGTGTGGAGGGAAACTGAATGAATGGAAGTGACATAATTCTTTTGTAGGCAAAACCATTTTTGTAAATATTTAAAGTTCCCTTGAAAAACAATTGAAAATCAGGCTTGGTGCAAGTTTGTCTTTAAGACCATTACTGTAGTGAATTCAGTCTTCAATGGCTGACCCATACTTGTGGCTAACACTTAGTATATATATATATATATATATATATATATATATATATATATATATATATATATACTATCCTTCTTATTAAAACTGTCATGGCATAACAATAGATAAAAACAATTTTGACCTGCGAAAACATTGCTCACTTCAAGTCGACTCATTTTAAGCATTTCTGCCAAATTTAATTTTTTACCTACTCTTAGGAAATTAATAGATTTATAAAGATTATTAAAAGCAAATTTATGAGCAAAATAAAATAGCTTTCTTTTAGGTTAAGAAATACTGTAATTAGATTGTTATATATGGTCAGATCAGTTTAAACTACAATAAAATCTAATCTAACCACAAAAAGTTAATAAAACTTACTTTTCCAGCAATACCGAATTTGTGGATAACTTTATTTTATTTATTTATTTTTTTTTTCAGTGTTATTAAGATTTGTTGTTGTTCCCAGGGTGGTAGCACCTGTTACAGTCCCAGCTATGGACAAATAGGGAACTCAAAAACAAAACACTATGATAGTAAAAATTACCAACAATTCATTTTATCTGTAGTGTTCAAAATATATTTAAAGCCATAGAAATGTTCAAAATATTTAGATTTTGGAATTAAATAACCTATAGAGGTGTTGATATGTTGCTAAACAAAATCAACAAAACTTTTCAAAACACTTTAAGTCAAGTATTCTGCAATATGAAAATTAAAGATGTTGATTGGTTTACTTGAATCCTTATCTTTCTATTTGTAGTACACTAAAATATCAAATGACTTAGCAGTTACAAATTACAAAACAAATTCCAATGTTCATAAAGAGTCTTGTTCAAAACTTAAGTTTACTGAATGCAACATATATATGATAAACATTGGATTTACATTCATTACATAATATTGTAATGAAAACAAAGATAAGAATGGTGAATGATATGTCAAAATTTAAGAAAATTTCTAATATTCCATCTATCCTTTTGGTATTTTTAATGATGTATCTTCTAACAGAATTGTTCATAACAAATTCTATGCTTGTGAATTATCTGATTTATAGTTTATTATATTCATACCACAAAATAATCGACTTTTGTAATATTGTCAAATAATGAACCATCAAAGTGATTTGAGAATAAGATTCTAAGAAATTTTATATTTTTTTAAAAACAATAAAAATATTGTGATTATTTATTTATTCTTATATTTATTTTAGGCAATTTGTAGCTATCCATCAACAAAAGCATTAACTTCTGAAGAACAAGATTTAGTTTGGAAGTTTCGTTTTTATTTAACAAATCAGAAAAAGGTATGTTAGAACTTTTTTATTTTTATATACTACTTGTTCTATTTGTAATGGTTTTAAGAATTTAAACAAATGAAATTCTAAGTGCATTATTCAATGTACAAGTGTCAAAACATTTGACAACTAAGGATTTGAATCCATAGTATAACAATTACTCAAAGTTAATCTAGTAATAAAAATTTTAATTGCCAGATTCCTGTTTATTCTGCTTATTTGAGAAGAGGAAAAAATACATCTGAAAAAGAATTTAATAAAACATTTATTAACTTTATTCTAATGAGAATTCAGTTGTAATTCTGTTAATAAAATAAATTATTTGCTTTATCAAGTTTATACATAAAACAAATTTGGTAGAAATAATATTTGTAAAACCAGTCTTGTAATTGAGTGAAGAGGGTTTATCAGTAAATTGGATTTAGCTATTGATTTAATTCAAAATTCTAAATGATTATAGTTTTTATGTTCTTATTTTTATTTAGTTAGAAACTCATGAATTCAATATTAGCTTGAGAACTGGACTTTATCAAAATAGATTTAAATTGATCCATACTTTTATTAATGTTTTAGAAACAAAGTGAATTTTAGTGATGTTACATTGAAATTAAATTCAATGAAAATAATGATCTTATGCATTGAATAGTCTTGTTAAATTAACTGTTGGAATTCAGAAGTAATATTTTTGCTCATTAATATAAAAAATTGTCAATTCAATGATTACATTCTATTTTTTGCTATTTTTATTTTGTATTCTCTTTATCTGTTGAATGGCATATTTACAATTGTTTGACTGTTTTAAATGTTCATCCATACTGAATCACCAAAATTATTGATTACCTAATGTAACACATTGGGATTTTTTTTTTATGCCTATGAATGTATCAAATACCTAATAAAGGCAATTTTTTTTCCGTTCACATTCCTTTATTTCTTTTATATAAAAAGATTTTGTACTTTTTTTAAGTTCATTATAAATAAAATCAATGTAGTTTTGTGAAAAACCAAGAATAATTTGAAACTTGGATTGTTGTATAAAAGTTAATTTTGAAGGTAGTTACTTGGTTCATTCATTGTTTCTGCTGAGATTTCAGGAATTCATACATTGTTATCAAAAGAAAATCAATTTACTGTTGAAATTGTGACTTTCCAATATTACACTTTTCTCTCATGAAATTTATGTATATTTGACAATTTTGTGTGCATTTGCTTTTCTGAATAAATTCACTCCATTTTATTTAAACAGATTCATAAATTCTTAATCATAAGTGACCATATTAATTTTTACATTTAGTTACTTAATTTGAATTTTGTAAAATTAAAAGTTTTCAGATGAACAAAGCAAATTTGCTTTGTTAATTTGTTGAATCATGTAATTTCTTTCTCTCAGCTTTGAAAATTTCAAAACTGATTAAATTAACTTTACTTAATACCAAGTTGTATTTTTATATAAATTAAGAAGAAAATTGTTATCCTGAATAATCTACTGGTATATGTAATTCTATTTCTAACAAGAGCTTTATGTTACTCTCTGAAATGGAAACAGAAATTTCTTTTTTTGTATCATTTTACAGGCTTTAACTAAATTTCTGAAGTGTGTTAATTGGAGTCTTCCCCAAGAAGTAAAACAGGCTTTAGAGTTGCTTTTAAAATGGAGTCCTATGGATGTGGAAGATGCATTAGAACTTCTCACTCCTGCTTTCACACACCCTGCTGTACGCAAATATGCTGTTTCTCGGTTGGCACAGGCTGATGATGAGGTAAACTGGGACAAGTATTACTTATTCAATTTTAACTTCTGTTTGGACAAAAAAAATTATATCAAAGTGTTGTGCAACCATCAATTTTTGTGGAGAATGTTTTGATCATTATTTGTCATACATGTTTAATTACAGTCAAGGAATATAAAAAACAATGTTTTTAAAGTAAAAACAAAATACAAACTTCCTACAAGTTTTTTTATACAATACTAATGAACATAAATTTACTAATTAAAAAATTACCATAGTGATAGTTACATTGTTTCTTAAGTACAAAATTAAAAAAAGACAAATTTTACCTGCAAACATTGTTGTAAACATGAATGGCAGATTCATCAGAATTAGTATCAGTGAAAAAAATATATATATATATATATATATATATATATATATATATATATATACACACAAAAATGGAATGAGAACAAATCAAATATAAATTCCAAAGTTCACAACATTAATTTAAAAATAGAGCTCAATACAATAATAGAGCAATAATTCTTTATTATAGGATATTACATTAGAACATGTGTAAAACCGCTACATAAATGCAATCATGTTTTGATGCATATCATCACATTTCATCAGACGGTAGTAAATGAGGATTATTACAATTTTTAATATTTACTTACAAACAACCTTTTTCCCACGAAAAAAAGAAGAAAGAAAATAAGGAGAGCAAAAAAGAAAGACACAAGATATATATAGTCTCTTCTACAGAGAAAAGGAAGAAGAGAGAAAAAATAAAATATAAGGAAAATATAGAAATGTAAAGTAGCCAGTCAAGTTATGTTGATAATCAACAAATCAAAATGGTCTATGTTAAGTAAGATGTCATGAAATACAGATTCAAAATTGCAACGGATACATGTGTAATATTTGAAACAGAATTTTTGCTACAATGCTGACAGCGAATGGTTGACACTTTAACTGAGGAAGCAACGGAATTTAAAAAAAATTATTTTATAGTTTGTAAACAATATAGCTCTTTAAAAAATTCGGGAAATAGTACATGATAGAATGATATTTGACAATATGTACAGGTAATAATAATATTCTGTTATCTTACCTGTATGTTTAATCTTGGATAGATTGTGATACACATTCAGGATGTTGTAATTTTATCATGATTTATTTGAATATCAGTAAATTTAAACCCTAAACAACACGAGAAAGTTAAATATCTACAAAACTTCTAAATATGAGCCATTCTACTTGGAGAGAATATGAAAAGAATCATTTATATCAACTGTGAAAACATTTTAAAAATACTTTGAGAGCAGATGATCAGAATAAGTTACTCCCCTAAAAAATAAAATTACTAAGATATGACTAATATTCTCACCATGAAAAAAATCTTTTCTTTTTCAAATATTCACTTACACCTTTCATGTGAGAGAACAAATAGAAGCAATAAAATTTTAATTGTTCTGGCTTCAAAACCTTTTTCTGTACTTTACAAGAAATGAAATCAAATTTTATAAATCTTTTTCTATGAAGATGGAAGTAAGAAATTTTCATTTAGCAAGCAAAATTTTCAAATGTCATAATACTTTTACTTTTAGTGTATAAAAATGCTTTTTCTTGAAAGTCATGATAACAGATTGTTGTTAAATACCTTTATCTGGATTACCTGTTCATTTAGATGCTATATTCAAGAATTGAATGTCATGAAACATAAAAAATACTGTTAAGTCATTTTATATAGAGATTGAATTTGTGGAATTTCTCAGTCAATACTATAAGTTGATTTTTCTTCTATATTGTTAAAAGAAAACAATATTATCATAAAGAACATGACCTCTCTTACATTCTTAGCAGTTTTTACCTTCTTTTACAACTTACTAGTTAATGCATTTTATTGTATTAATCAATACAAATCCCTAAATATAATCTTGGGGTAAAAGTTTGTCCTGTGATCATAAATGACTATCTTTGAAACAAAAATAAAGATCCAAGATTTAATCAAGAGAGTTGGACTAAATTTTTTAACTGCTTATATATTCCTTTGCTTTTTTCACTGATGAAGATCATAAAATATTTTTAGTGTATTTACCTGATTTATTTGACTATCAATATTTATTATTACTGGATACTGTCTTTTTATGTACACAAAGAAGAAAGTAAAGTTGGAACTGTACTAGAGAGGCTATATCCATTTGTCTGTCTCTTTGTGTCTACTCTTTTCTTTTCTTTGTTGTTTATACTTGCAATAGTGAATTTATCCCCCTCTTATTTAGATTTTTGAGGTTTTAGTTTAATTTGTGTGAGGAGCAATGTTAGTCATGAATATTATGGTTACATCAGAATTATCCTGTGAAAACTAATTTTTTTATTGCTAATCATATTTCTGTCAGTGTTAAAAATTATAAAACTTATGACTAAATGACTTATCACTTTAAATTCATTCAAATCACATAGACTTCAGTTTGATTAGTTGTTTTTGTCTTACTTTTATAAATGTTTTTATTTGAAAATTACAGTTTTTAGATGGACAAACTTTTGTTTTTATTAATGTAACTTTGCAACATTCAAGTAATAAGATTTTTAAAATGAACTATTTAATTTATTCAATATTACTATCATATGACTTTATTATCAGTCAGGGCATATAAAAAAATATGTATTAACATGTATGTAAAAATAAAAACAACTTTACTGTGTTATTTACTTTTATATATAATTATTTTCCCTTTTAGGATTTATTATTATATCTTTTGCAATTGGTCCAAGCTCTTAAATATGAAGACTATGAAGAGATCAAGAAAGGTTTGGATACTTCGCCCCCTCGGACAGAATCTTCAAATGTAATGGAAGGAACTGTAACAGATAGGGAAAGGTAGGATACCTGATTTCTATTGAAATTGATTTGTATTAATCTAGATAACTACGCAAAACTGCTGCAATACTTTTATTAATATGTAAATATAATTTAAAATAAAAAAAAAAAAATGAGGACACTATTTATTTGAAGGTGTGTCCAAAATGAGTTTCTCTAGAGAGTAAATAGATTTATAGGCATACAAATCAAAATTGGTTCCTTAAGAATACAGTTTTTCAACTTATTGACATTTCAGTTAACAAGTGAATAAAATAATTTTGAGTGATGACCATATCAACAATGGACAGAAAATGTATATTTTGTTCACTGCTTAGATTCAGTAATGTTTTAATTAACAGTTTCAGTTTATTTATATCTATATATACACACACACACACACACACAAATTTTAAGTGTAAGTCACTAAATTGCTGCTAGAAGTCTTCAGTTAATAATTAAAAAGATTGATTTTCTAGTAAACTAATAAATATTAAAAAAACAAAAGTAACAGATCTTAGCAAAATTACTTAATCGTTGCTTGAAGGAGAAATCATTTCAAAGTCAGTGAAGGTGTCAAGCATATGCCCAGTTTTCAAGAACGCATGTGGACACTCATCCCCACTCTTAATATAGACCATATCAGTCTCCTCAGTGTCATTAGCAAGCTTCTTGTGTCTATAATCAAAAGGAAGGTTGTTGATCACCTAAATGGGATCAACCTCTTGAAGCAGTACAGGCTTTGGTTGGCCCAAGGCTCTAGACAGCAAATACATTTCAACAATGATAGCATTAGGATTGTTGCACAAGCTCTCTAGCTATGGAATCACTAGCAGAGTCGTCTTAATAATAAAGTCCTTCCTAATGTGTAGGTCTCTGAAAGTAGTTGTTAATGGCCAATCTTCCAGAGCCTAAGCAATCAACACAGGAATTGCTTCCCAGACCAATCCTCCTTTTACTTTACATAAATGATCTGCCTAGGTCTCCAATCATTTGCGAATATCTATGCTGATGTTACAACAATATATGTGTACACCTCCAAAACTAGATGACCAGAGATTGGCAGATGACCTCTCATCCGATCTAGCGCTAACATCTCAGTGTGGGAAAACTGACTGGTTGCATTCAATGTCTTAAAAACCAAGTTAGTTATATTCCATCATCGCCAATTGAACTCTGAACTATCACTGGTCATGATGAATGGATGTTCCCTCAGGGAGGCCCAAACTCAGCTCAGCCCAGTGGAACTCATGTGCAGAAAAAATGGTTGGTTCCCTGTACCTGACTCCTTGTGCTATCCTCTACCTTTACAAGAGCCAGATCAGGTCTAAAATGGAATACTGCTGTCATATTTGGGTAAGAGCTTCCCAGTCCTCACTTTCCATCTCTCTGTCCTTGTGGGTGGCAAATTATTTTCCACCCTGCAAACCCTCTCTCGCAGACAAAACATCATAAGCTTCCTACTGCTCTATCACTACTTCCATGGAAAGTGCTCAGACGAACTACATTCCTTAGTTCTACCAACTCTTACCGTCATGGCTAGGGCCTGCTATGTAGCATTGTAGCAAACCGCCCTATTTCTCTCCATATTCCATTCCCTTAAACCACTACTCTGTGGAACTGACTCCCAAGAGTATGTTTTCCCAATCACTACAATCTTAACCTGTTCAAGTCTAGGGTTAACTGTTTTCATCCCCACATATCCACAAAAACTGTGCATCTTACTCTGTAACCCTCTATCTCGAGTGGCTCTCGGGCCTTGTACAGCGTGAACCTCACTTTTAAAAAAAAAAAAAACTTTCACCTAACTTGCACATCTTCATTAGCCTAAAAGAAAAAAAAAACTAAATACTCTTTAATAGATAGACTACATTATCGATGCCTTAGCTTTATGCTATCATTGCTTTGTTTGTTATAATTTTTAGATTTCATCTTGCCCAGTGTACTAATTTTGTTACTTAGTTATTAGAAAGAAAATTAGCTTTAAAAGTAAAGTATATTAATATTTTCAGTTTCTAATATTGATCTATTTTTCTTAAACATTTTTTGTTCTGTTTTTTTCAGGTCTCAGAGTATTGATTCCTTTTTGGATGCTCTTGGTGGTACATCTTCACGGCAAGATGAAAGTCCTGAAAACAGATTAGAAAAAGAAGTAAGAAAATATATTATTTATGAAGAATTTTTGCAGTTCCTTACTCATAAACATGAATAATACATTTCTTAGTTATGTCATCTTTTTCTATGTGCCATGTCCTTTCAGGATGTTGGCAATCATGGTTGTCCACAACTGCCTATCCTTTGTATATCTTAGTAAAGTTTGTCTTTTTACTATTTCTCTAATCCCTATTTTGCCAACCATTTACACAAACTTGTTAAGTAGGTTATTTGCTTCTTTTTTCTGTCTCTCTTGTCATCAATTTGTCCTATGAGTGTCAAATTCTCCAAACCCTCTTTCCTTATGTGTGCCTAAGAACTTCAACTGTCTCTTTCTGATTCTAAGTACAAGTGTCCTTTTCATTTTCTCTAAAACTTTGTTGTTGCTCAAATGTTCAGTCCATTGAAATCTCAGCATCCTTCTGTAGAACCACATTTCTGTTACAATAAGTTTCTTCATCTGTGAGGAGATTGTCCAGTATTCATTGTCATATAAGAGGTCCAATATTAAATAACAGTTCAATACACTTTCCTTTCTTTTCTTTTTTCTTTTAATGAAAATTCTCTGTTTCTCAAGATTTTGTTTAGTGTTTCGAAGGCATCTTTCTTTATTCCAATGAATCTTCAGATTTTGGTGTCACATTTTCTCACCCTCTTTTAAAACTTTTTACAGATATTTAAATTTTTGTACTTGCTTGATTTTAGTGTCTTCAACTATCTGACCACTGCTTAATATCTAACTACCCATATGTAGTATTTATGATTGATATCTAAAGTCCTGTTCATTGTATTTAGTATCCATCATGAGTACTACACATGTAATTCAAACATGTTTCTTCCCAATTCATCAGAGTCTGGAAGACCTTGCTTATCAACAAACCGTAATATGTCTAAAAAAATAATCCAATAATTTCATGATGCACAAAAAGATTAAATGTAATAAGTAGGGATTTTACTGTTATCAGTTTTATAAATTCAACCATTTAAATCTATTAATAATTGCTTACAAATAAAGAAAAGGGACATGTCAGCTATTAGTTATTATTGTGCAATGTAGGATCCTATTTTGTAATCTTTAAAGCTAAATTGTTAGGTAGGGAGTGTTGAAATTCTTAAAACCAATTAGGTAATGTATACTTTATTGAGAAAATAAATATGTAAAATTCAAACCAATATTTGAATTTTACTATTTGTAGAAATTATTTTATTATAACTTAAGATAATTTATAAGGATTTTTGGTCTTGAATAAATGGAATATAGTTAATGTCTGCAGTTTTGGTCAGTGTTTAAGGAAAATTAAGCTTAAAAAGTTTGGAAGCATTTGATTTTTTTAATCATTTCACTCCAAGCAAAGCAAGGCAATAAGGCCACTAAGACACAAGAAGCTACTGGGAGTGAAAGAGAATGAGATGACTTTAGAAGGAACCAGAATCCCAATCCTAAACATGAAAGAAGCGATAAACCTCTAATCCTGTTCAAAAGACCAGGGAGGAGCATATTATAATAAATGTTGAAATGTGCCAACATTATTTCTTTTGTTATTTAAAAATGTTTAAACTTTTTTCCATTGATTCTAATTTTAGACCTTTTGTTTTTTTGATGAAAAAAAAAAAAGTAAAGGCAATTTTCTGATATATTTCAATATGGATATCTATTAGCATTTTTAATTTTTGAAAAGTGTATATTTGATTATTTGCTATTAATTATAATTTATTGGTACCATGGTTTTATAAGGCATTCTTTAAAAATCCTTGTAAAACTGAAATACAGAATTGATTTCTCTTTTTGTAATTTTACCCTTTGAACAAATTAATTTACTCTACCACTAGATTTATTGTAATATAAATCATAGTATTTTATAAAATTAGATGATAGTTTTCTTTTTTTACTCACACCAAGCTCTTTACAAATACATGTGTTATTTATATAATTTTTCAGCACAACTTCAGAATATACAATAATTTAAAGTTTATATACTTATAAAATGTGAAATTAACTTCTTTTTTATGTTTAATATATCTTTGCTATTTTTTTGTGAAAATGTCATAGCCATTGTAGAGGGATATTTATCATGATAGGTTGAAAGTAGAAGGAACACTTCCATTTACACACATTAATTTGTTTTTAAAAAAATATGGTGAATTTTATGAAAGTTGACTTAAAAATTTCTCTTATTTGTGTATACACATGTACTTATCACACTCCCTCTATCTCTCTATGTTACTATTGCATTTAATGAATGTTTTTTATAAATAATTTCAGATGGACCTGGCCACTTTTCTTATATCTCGGGCTCGTAATAACAATAAATTAGCAAATTACTTTTATTGGTAAGTTTTGCACTCGTCTATTTACTTTATTCAGTTTCTGGAACAACATCTTTTAGTGATTTTTCAACTAATATAATAGTGATATAAAAATATTGTACTAACCACAAAAATTAATAAAGGATAATTTTAATAAAGAAAATATCTTATTTAATAAGTGTAATTTAAGGATGTGAACATACATTAATAAAATCAAATGCATTTGATTATTTGTTCAAATGTTTTTAGTAGTTGTATTGTAATTTTTTTTATTGATCAATAAATTTTATGAAAATGATGACCAAAAATATTTAGATACTTTGCATTAAATATAATCAAGGCAAGTTTGATTTTTATTTATTTTTTTACTGATAAGTTGAAAAACTAAAAAGGTTAAGACAAATCTTGTTACACAAAAAGCTATGTTAATAAAGAATTCAATACAAAATGGTTTCAGTAGAAAAAAAAGTTGAGTTTCAAAAAGATACAGCAAATTTACTTGTACAAATTTAAGGAAAATGAATTAAATTTGCTTGAATGTTTTTTCCTATCCTATTTATAGGTATTTATCTGTGGAGGTTTCCGATCAAGCATCAACTGCCAAAGAAGGTGAGACAGAAAACAGCATGTATCTGTATGTAATGAAACGCTTCAGTCATGCTCTTATCAAGGTAAATGAATTATCTTTTTCTTTTTATGCTTGTCTTTAAAAAGGCAAAATAATTTGAAAGTAACTTCAAAACTAAAAGCCTGTAGGTAGTATTCAATTAATAAACAAATATTTCTATAATATGCACATCAAAAGATTAATTCAACCAAATTTATTGTTTGTTAAATATTCAAGTATCATGTTTTCCAGAGGTTTTTTTTTTTTTAAATGATTGATGCCTTAACAGAAATAATTAAAATGTAGTAATGCATTTCTAGTTTCTCCACTAGCAACAGTGTCTGTTTCTGCAGAAAGCAAGCCTTTGCCTTGATTGCTACATGATAAAAAGACATACAATTTAATTTACACATCTACCTAATACTTTAATGAATATAATCTGTACATATATACCAATGAGAAAAGGCATTTATTTTAAACAACAAATATATTTTAATGTAATCTTTCTTTGTAAACGCACTTAAGTAATATTTGTCATAAACATCATCATTTAGTTTAAAGACACAAAATTAACTTCAAAGGGAAATAATTTATGATAAAGCTATTTGTAATGGATAAAAATTGTAATTTGTTACCAGAAACTAGTGCAAGTACACGAACTTAAGTGACCATATGGGACAATATCTTGTAATGTTGAATGTTCAAAAACTGCTGCTTACAATGCTCTAAAGATCTACAACATAATTTGGTTATTTAGGTAGGTTGTTCTGGTTTAGACATTGGAGAAAATCGTGAATAGAGAAGTATATTCACTGACTTTTAATGAGCAACAGGAAAATATGTCCGAAACTCTGCCCACTTTATGAAAATAATCAAAGATGCTCCTATCCTATCCAACCAGATGGTGAGCTTGGATAGGACGTGACGAGTTTGTTCACCAAGGTACTCACAGAGGAGGCACTCTCAGTAGTCAGAGACAGATTGGCCTCTGACTCATCCCTAGAAGAACGGACCAATATTCCAATAGATAATCTGATGGAGACAAACAACACACTTCAGAATGGGATCACACATATATCGATAGGATGAGGTCTTAGCAATGGGCTCACCATTATCACCAGCAATGGCGAATATATACATGGAATACTTTGAGGAAAGGGCATTAGAATCCATATCTCTAAAGCCAACTCTATGGTTAAGGTATGTAGATGACACCTTCATACTCTGGCCAGACCAGGAAGATGTTCTAGTTATACTGGACCATGTGAACTCAATAAGTCCTTTGATACAGTTCACGATGGAGAAAGAGAGTAACAACACCCTCCCATTCCTGGATGTTCTAATATCTCAAACAGAGCATGGGTTCAAGACATCCGTATACTGTAAACTGACATTCTCTGGACAGTACCTCAATTTCAACTCACACCATCCATATAGCGTAAAGAAAGGGATCGTCTGCTGGTTACAACACTGAGTAAAAGTCATAAGTGGCGACCCAGAGATGTTAGATAAAGAATTGGTCAGTATAAGTAATACCCTACAATGTAACAACTACCCTGGGTACATGGCAGCAGCCCCCCAAAACTGGGATAGGCGGGTACAAGAGGAGGAGGAGGAGGACAACAACACCCAGAAAACAGTCTGCCTGCATTATGTGAAGGGGTTATCAAAATACAAAGGATCTACGGTCCATATAGCATCAGGACAATCTTCAAAAGTTGGACAACACTTCGCAGGTATCTCTCTCTCGAGTAAGACCCTCATAGAGGAGAACATGACTAAAGACTGTGTGTACGCTATCCCGTGCAGCTGCAGAAAGAAATATGAAGGGGAGACAGGCTGCCCGCTTAAGGTAAGGGTTCAAGAACACCAGAAAGCTGTAACATGAGGGGAAGTAGAAAAATCAAGCGTAGCTGACCACATATGGAGAGAAAAGGGAGATCACCACCCTCTGTTAGATCAGATTGAGATCATAGACAAAGAACATCACTGGAAAATTCATAAACTTAAGGAATCAGCACATATGCTAGGCCACAAAAATCTCCTGAGCCGACCAAGCATAGAAATGAATACATTATGGGAACCAGTAATAAGGAGTGCCAGAGAAAAGCAATAACAACAAAAATTGTAATATGAGCTCTGGTAATAACATGCAATGATAACAGCAAAAATTTGCAATATGAGAACTGGTAAAAATGGTGGCTGAAGACATTAGGTTTATAATACCCAGAAATTCATACGCAGATGTCCTCAAGGACACATGGCACAGTGGATAAAGGCGTTAGATCCAGTGACAAGACCCAAAGAGTGTGAGTTCAATACCTGGTTATATATTGCAACCTTGATTTGTGGTCATACATAGGAAAATGATGTATTTAATATATCATAAAAGATAGTAAAATACAACACATAGTCTAATCTATGCTTTGTTTTTTTTATATACTGGATTATGTTGGTGAATAAAATTGATAGAATTTCTTCTTCTTTTTTTTTTTTTAAAATTATTTCATCCCAAGGAAGGCAATAAAAGTCACTGGGATGCAAGAGGTTACAGAGAGTGAAAAAAAAACAGACAGGACAGTAAAAGAACAGTATTTAAGGAGACAGAAGATTATGATTGACGTTACATTTAAATTTTTTGAAGATCATAGTTGAAATGGGAAGAGTTCAACAAGAAGTGCAAGAACCTATTAACATAGAATTTACAGTTACAACTCACAATTTAAACAGGGAAATTATAAGACCAAGCTGCCAATCTAGTACTTCACTTAAATGAAGTCAATATAGCAATGAGGAAAGCTCATCAGAGCAATTACCATGAAAATATTTATAGAAGAGGCAGAGGTGGTGGCAAAGTGACTGAAACTGAGATGCCAATTCTTCTTTGGAAGAATCTCTGCACACAAAGCAATAGCACCAGACCAGATGTAGCAATAATATTTGATGAATGGTAGATTTATAAATGGGCAAGAAAACTTGTCTAGCACAACATAATGAACCGACTATCCTAACAACAGAATTACCAATTGATTAATAGAGAGCAGTTTCATTTTAAAGGCATTAAAATTAACATGCCACTTCTTGCCCCAGTTAACAATAGATTATAGGTAATTTTCAAGATCAGCTGCTTATTTGATTTTATTGAACCTATCAAACTAACTAAAACAGTCATCAGCATAATACCATGTTGGAAACTGATTCCATCAGGAAGGTCATTGATGAAAATAAGGAAGAGAGTGGGTTCAAGAATAGAGCCTTGGGGTCAATCCGCATTAATACAATATGATCTAGAGGAGTGGCTATTTTATCAGACAATTCTGAAGGGATTGTTGATTGTATGACTCTTCAAAGTAGATATGATGGAATTGAAATTATCTTTTTTCTTGCTTCTACTTTCATAATTTGATTTATATACATATTTATTAATTTTTGCAAGACAATATTTTCATTTTGTAAGAATTTAATTTTCTTAACATTTTTCTATAAATGTATATACTCTGAAAAACATTTAATTATTATAGAATTTCACATCTGATTTATCTGCCATTTTTTGAAAAATTAAATAAACATATCAACTTTCGTATTAATAATTATTATTGAAGGGTGGCAATGAATGTCGTCTACGGCGTTCTATGTTGGCACGGCAGTCAGTATTTATTGAAGGTCTTGTTAGCCTTGTGAAAATGGTGGCTCGTGAAGGTGGAAATCGGAAAAAGAAGGTATGTACTAAAAACAATATATTGTTTAAACTGTTTTCTTTTCTGGTTTTTAACTTTTTGGACCACAATTATAAGTTTTAAGTATTTTTACAAAAAACTTAAAAACAAAGAACATTAATTTATAAAAAAAAAATAGTTTTAAGCATCTTCAGTCAAGTTTTTATTTTGATATTGAAGAAATATTTGCAGTTTTGTGAATTATCTATTTTCTAGATTAGAGTTGAGTCTTTTGATGATGACGCAAATGCAATTGTGCAATAGTTGATATTACTACATGATGTGTAAAATTCAGTACTTATAGAAATTGAACAATATGATTTTGAGTTTTAGCCAAAAAAAAATTAAAAAAGGGAGAAAACAGTGTGAACAAAAATTATAGAATATTTGGATGAATTATAATTTTTAACCTCTCATTATCAACATACCTCAAAAACTTAAAGTAAAATTTTACTTTTAAAATATTCTTGGTCTGCAGGTTATATTTTACTTATGAGTTTTTCTGCTTTATTTTTTTATGTTTTTGTTTTATAAATAATGATAAAAAAGATCACACATCAATTTCTTTGTGTTGTTTTTAAGATTGAGAAGTTACAAAGTCTGCTCAGAGACCCTCTGGATGCATTCAAATTCAATTTTGCTGATTTTGAACCTCTGCCCTTACCCCTGGACCCTGATGTGACAGTTCGAGCAATCATACCTGAGAGAGCCACATTATTTAAGGTTGGTGAATTCAGTTTTGATCTCTGTAAAAGTCTAATTGTATCTCCCTGTAGCGTATATATGTATGTATATATATATATATATATATATTATATATATGGCAGTACATTGTATTATACTCATTGAGATAATGAGATACTTCAACTTCTTGCTTGTTGACAATGATGAATATTTACTGAAGTTCATAAACTTTTTTCTTTTGATAGCAAACAAGATTGCTTAAAAATTTATTTCTACTTCTACGCCATAATAGTTGTTGTTACATTTAGTGTATGAAATATATATGTAAAAGTAACATGGAACAGAGGTTGTCTATAAAAAAGAAAATATTATTTTTAAGATTAATGCTTTTTTTTTTTAAATGGCTTAAATATGAGATTTGATCATTAATGCTGTACTTCCTACAAAATATCCCAAGTAATTCTGCCATAATTCTGGATTGATTTGTTTTTTGTAACATTTTTTTTCTGGTGTTTATAAGCAATCTTGGCAACTTTGTGATGACTCTAAAATAGAACAAAGGATGAATAAATTTTTTTTCTTTTGAAAAAAAATTGTTGCTGAAATTAAAACACAGTTGCATTCACTTTTCAAACATTACTTGAAAACAATCTGGTCAATCTTAAAGAAGCTAAAAAGAAAATCTTTTAAAAAGTTTACACTGCAATCAATGTAAAATGTTCCCTCACAGTTGGTGAGATTTCTGAGGTGACTGATTTGTTTTGGAGTTCATGCCGGTAAATGTTAAAGGGAAGATTTGAAAATGAAATTTGTTTCAACAAACTTTTCTCTTCTGCTCATAGAGGATGAAAAAGAATACCAATTATTCTTGAAGGAACAATTTTGAAATGGTCCAGTTTCTTTTCAAATTTGTGACCAAGAATGAGTCACATAATTTCTGATTATTTATGTTGATCTGTTTAATTTTGATGTTCTTTTGTGAAGATCCAAAAATACATCCATCTTATTTCTGGGTTCATAACAGGTTACAGTTTTATTTGATAAACATTCCCTGTTTTATTGTCATCTCTATTTTGTCTATTATCATTCTTTTGTTTTTTAAGTAATTTATAAGATTAGTATCAAGTGTCATCAAGAGTGAATAAGTTCAACTTATTGATCATTACACCACAATATGATGTCCAGTTCTTGCTATTTTCTAAGCATAGTACAGTTTGGCACAAGGCCAAGAGGATGGAAGAGACTAGTGCATTGACCATTACTAAACACCAAGGCATTCAGTTTTGACTCTATAGTAGGAATTTAAGCAATAAATAGACAGTAAATTGAATTTCTGCAATTTCATGGGCTTTTTACTATATTTTGATGCCATTTCATTTAAAACAATTCTAAATGAATGTGTAGGATGAATCTTTCTCACTTGAATCTCTGAATTGTTTAGAATGATGACAAAAGTTCACTAAAAGAAATTATGTTTAAAGTATTAGATTTTGAAGAAAGTTCTAAGTTGATGTTAAAAGTCTGACAACATTAGAGAGAGATTCAGGATTATCTGTGTTTTATCATCACATTGAGATTTCATCATTGCTAATGATGGTATTCATGTTTTTAATACATTTAACTTTTATTAAATTTGAATGTTAAAAAAATCTCCAATCTATAATAATAATAATAATAATGAAAATCTTGTTTTATTTTTATTTTAGAGTGCCTTGATGCCATGTCGTCTCTCATTTCGTACCAGTGAGGAGAGTGAATATGTGACAATCTTTAAACATGGGGATGATCCTAGACAAGATCAGCTCATCCTTCAGATTATATCACTTATGGATAAGGTAAGATTTTCTTTCAATTTTAGATTATCTGTCTTAAGTTAAACATGTAAATTTAATAATAGATGTATAATTTCTGATACATTATGTAATATTGCATATTTATATGTAAATGTTAGTATTTCATTAAATTAGTCCCCTAAAGATTTAAAGGAATCTCAATAAATGTTCTAAATTTGCAGTGAAGAAATGTTCTCTCCAGTGAATAATGAAATACCATATGAATAAATGAATTTGATGGTATTTTTTTTTTATTTCTTATTTATTTTAAATATTTACATTATTTACAGTTGCACCAATGTCCTCATATTAATAAGTCTAACCCTAAATGTTTTCATTATGATGGGATTAGTCCAACCATAATTAATGTCCTCATTATGGTAACATTAGTCAAATTGTTAATAATGTAAATATCGATAAATCCATATCCCAGAAATTCAGAAATTATCTTGAATGTTTGGGTAAATTTGTTTTTAAAGAAGAATCAGCAATATTATCAGTCCTGATCTGTCATCTCTGCTTCAGTCACTTTCCCACTGCCATAAAGTTGCCTTTCTGTGTCTTTCCTATAAATACTTTCATGGTAATTGTTTGGATGAGCTCTTTGCTATGGTACATAGACTTTTTGACTTTAAGCACAGTACTTGACTGGCATGAAGATCTTATCAACATACAGTTGAGCTGGCTAAGATGTAGCTGTAAATTCTATGCTAACAGTTTATTTTCTTGCAATTCTCATTTGTGGAACTCCCTTCCTGTTCCATGTTTCCCAGCCAACTTTAATCTAGAAAAAGTTAAATGCAATCTACTGTCCTCCTTATTACTCTTTTCTCTTCCCACTCATTATTAATTCTTCCACACTCAGTAACCCTTAGTGGCTTTACTCCCTTGCTTGAGGTGAAATCAATTAAAAAAGAAAAAGTCTAAACTAAAATTTATATACTAAAATCTTAGTAGTCAATAAGAATTTTCCTTGAGAAAGATAAAATAGTAAGGTGAAAACAGTAACACAAGTTGTACAGTAAAATGTACAGAATGGCCTGATGAAGTAGAACATAGAAAAATAGAAAAACAAAATTTGTGATGTTAATGAAAACTATGAAATGTGATGAATATAATTCTGTTGTAATTTCCCTTATCAGATATTAATGATACACAAGTACCAGATTAAATGTAGTTGTGTGTTGTCTACAAGTGAAATAAGACATTTACTTACACAATATCATAAAAATGATTTCTTTCATATTGATCAACAGCAATGAATAGTAAAATCATTGAAGAGAACCAAATCTTTTTTTAATATTTATCAGTTTTAAAATTTAAACAAACTTTATTTCTGACAATTTTATTTGTTCTTTTCCAGTTGCTGAAACGAGAAAATTTAGATTTAAAACTGACTCCTTACAAAGTTCTTGCTACCAGTAACAAAAATGGTATACTTTTTCAGACCTTTGCTTATCCTTTATAAATGGATGCTTTTTCTTTTCATTAAAATCAGTTTGTAAGATTTATAAATCTTTTCAGCTCTTATGTCAATGATCTCTTTTTCTACAATTTCATCAAAAAATTATTTGTATATTAGCATTTCAAAATTTGAAAATTTCAGATTAAAACATGAGTATAGTACAATTCTCTTCTGAAATATTTGCATGGTCGTCTATAACAATTTTTACGAGTGCGTCCATAACGGCAAACGCATTCAGGAAACTTTCATTACAGATAGAATTTACTTAAAGGAACGATCAATTAGCTTATCTTCATACCCTGCCTTGTGGCAAATGCTGCTGGTGGCGCCAGGGGTGGCGGTCCCGCCATAGCCACCGAAACTGTGATATCACCTCTGGTCGGCGGCTGATGAAGACAGGGTATCGCACGTGCTAACACACGTATGTTAAAAAAAAAAATTGATGTGGATTTATATTTATATTCTAAAAATAAAGTTTCTTTTTAATATGCAGTTGTGATGACTGAGAAAATGCTACAATCATTGTTACATAAAGTTACATATTGAAAATACTTGGTGCCAGTGCAAGATAAGAGAAGAATGTAATAGTAATGACATAAGAAATGCAACTTTTATCCAAAGAATTCAAGGGAATTGTGTAAGGAAATAGGGCTTGATATTTTTATTATCTATTGAAGAATATAAATTTAAATTATCTACATTTAAGTTTAATGAGAAAGACAGAAACTAGAAAATGCAATTACTGTACTTGAATTAAATATATTGTAATAAGCTAAAATAAATGGCTGAACTTCTTCAGTTGTATCTAACTGTACATAAGGTTGATTATTTTAAACTACAATTAATATACTCGATGACTACACAACAGTAATATTAGTATGACATTTGTTTTGGTTTTCTGCACATTAAAAATATTCAAATTCAGATTTTGCTAACCAGATGCTTCTCTGTGGCTGAATGGTAACAGCACATCAGGCTTTATGATGGTTCCTATAAGGGTTACAGGTTCAATTTCTGTCAGAGAGTACATATTTTCTACAAAATTTCAAATGTTAAATCTATTTGTTTACAAAAGAAATGAAGAAGGAAGAAAAGGAAATACAACAGATATGACACTTGGAAATCATTGAATGTTTTCAAAAAGAAAAAAGGAAATACGACATGATGTCTGAAATCTATTTGTTTCAGTTTTCAAAAAACAAACTGTTTGTGGTAAAATTAAGTTAACAACAAAATAGCGAATAAAAAAAAAAAAAAAAAAAAAAAAAAAGTTGCCAGTTTCATCTTAATGTTAAATTTTATGAAGTCGGATTTTTTGTAAGGGTAAAATTGTTTTCTCGTAAACCAGTATGCCAGTCATGAAATAAAGTTTTTTTTTATAAGTAAATTTATTTTTTGTCTAGGGAATGCATTTAAATTAGATATTAAGAATAATCAAATTAGTTCTTAATTTCACTTTTAAGATGTGTATATTTCCAGATATGCGAGTCTGTTTGCTACAAATAAAATTATGTTTCAATCTAACAAATACATGTAAAATTAGATACTAAAAAATAAAGTTTTAATCTCAGTTTTAAAATGTGTATATTTTTAAAACTGCAAGTCATTTTTTTAAACCCAATGTAAAAATTATTCTTTTTTAGCCACTAGTGTTCGGTGGGTGTTTGTTACTGTTCTGCCTATAAAATTCTTCTAAACAAGGAAAATTAATTCATTTTTATTTTTGCAAATATCTTTATAGTTTTATATAGTGAAGACTCTTAAGATTATATATTAAAATGATTCAAATAGTTTTTAATTTCAGTTTTAAAATGTGTATCTCAAAAAAAACAAGTGATACTCACAGATTTGGAAATTCTAAAAATGAAATTAAAAGCTTTTAATTATTTTTGATATTTAATTTTAGGTATATTCACTAGATAAAAACAAATTTAGGGAAAAAATTCTTTAGAAGAAATTTATTTGCAAAACTCCAATAACAGTTGACTGGCATACCAGAAAAGAATTACATATTTTTAATTATTTTAAACATGAGGGGTTTCATTTTTTGGCTTTTTCAAAGCCACAAACTCACAAACTAATTTCTTGAGAGCTATACCATTTTCTCTCTCAAAAATGTGTTGTCCAACGACACAAATATAGATAGTTTATGCAACAATTTCTTTCGTATTTTACCAATTTGTTAATAAATATGGTAGTTATTTATAGTTGACAATTTATTTGAAAGTTTAATAAACTTTAATGTAAGTCATTAATTCTATGACTAAAATACCTTAAGGCCTAAAAACTGACTTTAGGTGAACAATCCCTACTATTACCCACCCCAATTCTCAGTTTATGGGTTTTCAATTCCAGTGGTCTTTACTTTACACATGTCTATACATTTTTATTACCCTTGCTTAAAAAAAACAAATATTGACTCCTTACGCACATGTTAACAGATTTCCTCAATGACAGACGTTTCAAAAAACAACACTTGAAAGTCAAAGTATATGGGGCACATATTTTAATATGTGCCCCGTAAACGCGACAAGACAATAGTTGTTCATTGAAAGTTCTTTTACCACTATCAGTTAATATTTTTTTTTTTTTTTTTTTTTGCTTACTTTATAATTTTTGAAGGGATTCATTTCCATGGGTCAGAGAAGAAATGAACTTCCTGGTTGTAATTTAATGTGATCTTTAGGCTAAATCCTGGTGTGAAGATTACATTGAAGCAGGGAACTGATAGTCAACATGCAGCATTGATTTTCTGTCCACACTATCTCATGTCATAGTGATATCTACTTTTATGTGATTGAAAAGCTACCTTTGGCAACATTCATATACAGTAGATTCAGATTAAGCAAAATATCTTGTAACCATGAATTTTGGACCCTGTAAGCAGTTGTCCCTTTTAAATGGACAAATATGACATGTTTGATTGAATTTTGCACAACTGGTGCTACTAAACAATTATTCTTTATCAACAATGTTTCACTTAAACAGAATTCACTGTATCAGTCATTTGTCAAACTGATGTAATGCTAATACTACTACTAAGTAGTTTTCCAGCGCTAATTAAATGTGTTTTGTATCCAGGTTTTGTCCAGTATATTGATTCCGTACCTGTAGCTGAAGTCCTAGATGCTGAAGGAAGTATTCAGAACTACTTTCGGAAGCATGCCCCAGCTGAAGGAGCTGCTTATGGTATACAACAGGAAGTGATGGACAATTATGTGAAAAGCTGTGGTAAGTAAAACCTAATAGAAGACGGTCATCATTCACAACACAAATTGCTACTCCTTCTGTCCCATAACAGTTGTTACATTTGCATACACATTACATACACTAATGTTACAATTATTGTGGGATGGTAGAACAGAGTACTTTGAGGTAACCAATGTAGTTATTATTAATGACTAGTGAGTTACATCCTCACCAGGTGCTGCATATTTTTGACCTTGTACCAAATTTAAACAAAATAAATAATTATTATGTGACAGATGTCGTATTATTTTTTTCTATTTAAAATCATTACTAGTAGGATTAGTGGTTATACTTTATTATATTGCAAAAAGATTGTTTTAATGTTTTAGTCTTTTTTTTTTATTGGTTTTAGCAACATTTTCTCTATTTCTTTATATAAAGTTTAAACCTTAAGATCTTTTAAGATTAGGAATAAAAATTCATATCACAAATAAGCAGCTTTTTGATGTTTTTTTTAGAAAAATACAAAACAAAACTCAAAAATGACCTATCTGTTGTTAACTGGGGCAAGAAATGGCTTGTTAATGTTAACACCTCTAAAACGAAACTGCTCTCTTTTAATCATCTGAGAACCTTTTTTGCCCTCCATTAATATGGCTAATGCTAACCTCCAGGAAAGTGACGTTGCAACTTCTTGAGTTAAAGTTTTCCACTGATGTGGAGTCAAAAGATTATATTGAATCAACTCCTAGGAAAATTTGTTCACAGTTGTATAAGACAGCTTTTCTTGCAAGAATCTATCTTACACATTTATAAGTCTACCATTCATCCTTGCTTTGAATATTGCTACCACATCTGTTCTGGTGCTTCTGCTATGTATTTAGAGATTCTTGATAAAATTCAAAGAATAATCTGTAATGTTATTGGTCCTGACCTTGCATCTTTGCTCCTGTCATTTTCCTATTGCTGTAACATAGATTCCATGTACCTTTTCTATAAATATTTTCATGATAATTGTTCTGGTGAGTTTTCCTCTTTGGTTAAATTCATAGTTTAGACAAGGTTTCATTATTTTACAGTTGAAATGTTTACATGTAACTTCAAGTTCTATGCTAATAGTTTCTTCTATTGCACTTCTCACTTGTGAAACTCTTTTCTGGCTTCTTACTTTCCAGTCAACTTCAAAAATTTAAATGAAATGTCAACCATTATCTTCTGTCTTCTTAATTCTTATTCTTTTATTGTTCTCTCTCTTTTTCTGATATTCTCTCACTCTTAGTAACCTCTTGCACCTTAGTGGCTTTATTGTCTTGCTTTGGAGTAAAATGATTAAAAAATACAATAAGTAATATTGGAATTAACAAATAAAGAGAAATGTTTTTACTTCATTTGATAAACACCATCATGGCTACTCAGTTTAAATTGGTAAACATATGAAGACATTATTTTCATTTGCTTACCTTTTTATATGGATGCACATTAATAAAAAAAATCCTGATTATTAAATAATAATTATGTTTTTAATTAATGTGAATCATATATAAAAATAAATAACTATAAAAGTTATAAATTTGTTATTGTTTCATAAAAAGAATTTATTTTGAACATTGCTTACATTTCTCTTTTTCTTCTTCTTAAGCTGGTTATTGTGTAGTGACCTACCTGCTGGGTGTTGGAGACAGACATCTAGATAATCTCTTGCTCACAAAAACAGGTTAGTGTTGATGATTTTTTAAAAAAATATATATGTTTTAAGAATATATTTGTATCTCTGAACTCAAACATCATTTATTTGCATTTAGGAAAATGGACAAAACTAAAATGAACTTTATCATTTCGATAAATATTATTGCTGCAAAGAGGATGTTTTTAACAGAGAAGAAAATAATATTGGATTTTGTTGTTTTTATTTGTGAACTAAAATCTCTATCTGTCTATGTACTTTTTCCATTTCATTTTAGGTCGCCTTTTTCATATTGATTTTGGTTACATTTTGGGCCGAGATCCTAAACCTCTTCCACCACCAATGAAGTTGAGCAAAGAAATGGTTGAAGCAATGGGTGGAACCAATTCTGATCACTTTAATGACTTCAAGATCCTTTGTTATACTGCATTCTTACATCTTCGTCGGTAGGTATTTCTCTTCTGATTTAAGGTAAACATTTCTAATGCTACTGTTTGTCACAAAATATATAATTAAATCAACAGCTTGTATATTATATCCTGTTTACTTTTATCCATTATCTCTGATTAGTTTTGCTATTAACATTTTAGAATTCAAAAGACAAACTGATCATGAAATCTGAAGATTCCTTTCCGTTCATATCTTGTTATACAATAAAGCAAATTTGCTGTTGAGACTTTAAAATTCTGTTTGATTTAATTATTTCCTTTTATTCACAATCTTTTTAAATGCTATGTTCCTTTCATCCATAGGAAATCATGGTTCTCCCTCCACAAATTCCTTTCCTTTATTATATGTGAATTTCCATGATGGCTTTGAGAAGATAGTGGAGTGTTTTCCTGCTGCCTTCCCTATGGTTGTGAAATCAGTTTTCTTTCTTCTAGACTGGCTGCCATCCAAGTTTCTCTGCTATTTAACCCATAATTGGTGGGAAGAAGTGATAGATTCCTGCCTTTCCCAAGGGCATTAGTGCAAAAATAAATGCTACAGACTTGTCCAGAATTTCAATTTGGAATTTTGATTCCACTTTTGGTGTTGAAATGCTTACACTAACTACACATTCATATTCCCATTACCGCTATCAAATATCTATTTGGAACGGAATAATCAGAATGTTCATTTATTTATTTTTTTCCTTCAAATCTTTAATGGCCTAAAAGAACAGAAAGTTATTGTATATTAAAAATAGTGAGAATCAATTAAAAATTACTTATGAACTTTGGGGGAATTTAAATTTTCTGTAATATTCTAATTTCTTTTCAGCTCAGCCAATTTAATACTTAATCTTTTCTCCTTATTGGTGGATGCCAATATACCAGACATTGCTCTTGAACCTGATAAAACAGTAAAAAAGGTATTTATGCTTAATATTCTTTTCATATTTAAAGGCTAACATACAAGATTACTCAGTATGCATAGATTTTACATTTTTTTGTCTTCTACTCAAGTATTGTTTACATCTACTTGAATATATACAATATCGATATCTTTATATTTATGTCATAAAAAATGATATTCAAACTAGTTTAGTCTGTCAGTGTCATAAAGACACTGCCGTCTGTTGTCACTAGTGAAAGTAAGATAACTCTAGTACAGCAAATAGTTACAAATACTAACAAAATCACTTGGTATGTTACATAGATTTTCTAATGCAAGTTTTTCTTGTTTTAGTGTGAGTTTTTTTGTATTACTTTACATTTCTCTAAATTTGATCAAATGGAAACTATTAAAAATATTTTTGCTGTTCTAAACAATACTTTTATTTGCAGAGAATTCCTTGAAAACCAATTTAGAATTTTCTGTCATCAACAGCTATCATTAACTTCTTTTTAATATATTAGTTTTTATGAGGTCAGTTGGATAATACATATATTCAATGTCTTTGGCATTGTTTCCTTTTTCTGTTGGTAGCTATTTTTTCTTGCTGATATATGTTCATGTGTAAGGAGGCATAATAAGAGATGAAAAAAAGAGAAAGGACTATTTTATCATATTTAATCATATTCACTATTCATATTAAGAGCTCAGTCTTGCAACTGTAGAGATGCTACCCATGTCTTGATAACCAACTCCTTCCATCTTTCTCTGTTTGGAGATCCTTTCAAGATATTCTGAGATATTGCTTTACAATTTTTTCTTTTCTTTTTCTGTTTCCCTTCTCTGTTGTACAAACTGCTTTACAGGACTGATTATTGCCAGATGTACCCACACCATTTTAGTTTGTGTATGTTCACTGTGGTTTGGAGATCTTCATACCACTCAATAGTTTACCCGATTTTGTTCTTTACTTCTTTGTTGATGATTTGATCTTTGTATGAGATGCCTCATAAATTTCAAAACCATTTCATCTCTGTGGCCCATATCTTCTTCTTCCCTATATCCACTTGATATAGTCCAATCCACAGGCATACAAGAATATTGTATGTATGTGTCTTCATTCTGTAGTCATGTCACTATAAATACATGTAAGCTTCTGCATTACAAGCAACAATGTATATGTAATTGTTTTTACATAAATTTTGTATGAATTGAAAGTGTTAATTTCCTTTGTTTTTTCATCTTGTCATTTTGGAATCATATTTGTGTTTCAGGTTCAAGACAAATTTGTTCTTCATTTGACCGATGAAGAAGCTGTACATTACATGCAAAATTTAATTGAAGTCAGTGTTTCAGCTATGATGGCTGCATTTGTTGAACAATTGCACAAAATGGCTCAGGTAAGAATGAAAATGTTTATTAGATGTAAAAGTATTTGATTGTCATATTCCAGCTTATTCTTTAAGATATTCTTTAACTTATGAATTTATTTACAAATTCAAATTTACAATTCAGATTAGTTTGATTTATCCATTCAACAACAAATACAGTTTACACAGATTATCATTTTTAACTGACAACAAAAGGATAGTCTAATTCACTCTTTATTTGTCAACAGGAATGTGGTTCTTGGTTTTATATAACTTGTATTGGTATTTAATAAAAAAAAATACATTTTGAAAGATGCGTCATTGTACTAAAAGTTAAATTGAGATTTTTTATTTTTGTAGAAAAATATGAAATCTTAGAAAACTTAATTTAACTTTCATTCTTATTAAGTTTTTATTTTTAAAATTTATTTTCTAATACAAATATTTTGTCTAATGTTAAAGACTTTAATACATAGTATGATAGTACTTTTTAAAAATATGTCTAGAAAAAAAATTAAATATAATTCTACTGTTGAAACTGATTTTCTATCTATTAAAAAGAAATAAAAAGCAAACCTGACTTTTTTTTTTTTTCTTTCTACAGTATTGGAGGAAGTAACTTTCCACAGAAGCTTAATGCTTTCACACTGCCACATGAACTTATCCTCTTGGAAATAAATTGGCTGGAAAACAGAAATTGTAGCTGGAAAGTTTTGTTAATGCTGGCATTTTAAAGTTTTGCTGACAAGACTTCCATGACGTCTATAATAATGAGGAATTACAAATATCGTTCTAATGATATAGTCAGTCCTTCAAGAAATGAATTCCTTGTTTCTTTTTAGATGTGCTTAGCGGATAAGCTACATCTTGACTTTTTGATATTCTCCACCAGAGTTGCACACAGTACATACAATTATAGATTTGTACAAACATCTACAATATACCAATGTCAGATACTTCAAAACTACACACACACGTATACACTCCTTTTTCTAAAGGAAGTAATGAATTTTTTAATTTACTAATCAAACATATCTTTACTTTAAATATTATTTTTAGTGGATACCCATATATGAGTAGACACTCCATTTATTTTAAACAGTGTATTTTTATTTTTATCACCCAGTCTGAATATTCGAGAAATCTTGTTAAATAAAAATTGTTGCCTGCCATTATTCCTTTAAAAATTGCTTTGTTTACATTTGGATATGAAACTGAGCCAATATGAACTTTTAAGAATCAGGGATGACGAGAAGGATTTCCGCTTATGAGGCACTATTCAGCTTTGCTTGATTGGTGACACCCTTTGTGGACAAGTTGATCTAAAGCACATTGAAACTAATGAGTTTTTTCTACAAAGTGTGATGCAAGTTCAAATCCTATATATTTTCTTTCATAAGATCTCTTGAATATAAAGGCCAGTAGATGAAAATAAAAAATATACTGTTTAAAAGATATGGAGCATCAACTAAAATATGAGGATCCTCTAAAAAATAACATTTAAAGTAATAAGAATAATACACTCCTTTTATAATATATTTTTTTCTCTCACTCACTCACTACAAGAATACATTCTTGTGTAAAAAATCATGGCTACTATATGTATTTTATTTACCCAATACACTCCCAGATTCGGCTCAGAAAGACTTATTACAATAGGCATACATTTTTAAATGTCTAAATAAAAAGATCAATTTTATGTTAGAGAATAACTGTAAATATATTTCCAAGAATATTTGTGATTTGAAACTATATAATGAAAAAGTATACTTTTTCATCAGGATCCTCTTTTATGATTAGGAAAAAAGTAAAATTAATTTTTCCATTCTTTCACTCTGTGAATTGTAAATAAATCTTTAGAAATTGATTATTAAATATAAAATGTCTTTATTATATTTTCTTTTAAGGAAATGTTTTTGTCTGTCACTGTAATTGATGAGATTATTTTTAAAATTTTAAGCAATATTCCTTCACTCATTCAATGATATAAACTTATAAAGCTTAATAATAATGTCTGGTATATATGAAGTGGGTGCTGAAAAGTTCTTGGATTTAACCCACTTTACACAAAATCTGACCAAATGTCCATCAGAACTTTTTGTATCCCTTCTTGGTTGATCAAAGAACTTTTTAACACCTATAAGGCAAAATAAAATGAACATTATGATAAGTAATTTTCCTTGAAATATTGATCCTATTTTTAATAAGTTTTTTTTCCTTAACATATTATATTTTTGTTGTTGGTTATTTAAACATTTCTAGCTTTGCCTCAAATGAGTTCATGATATAATCCTTTTAATTAGAATCAAACTCATTTTAAAGTTGATTCTGTGATTGGAAGGAAATTTTTAAAAAGTAAATTTATTATAGGTAATGTTTGTTTCTATGATGAGAATTTTATTCTGATCAATGTGTGTAAGAATTTTGTGTGGTTTTCAAAGGTAGAATGAGATAAAAAGAAAATACATTGTTTTGGAATATATATTGAGAAAACCTGTCACTCATTCTGACACTGCATCAAATGTTGCCCTCTTTACTTATAAAGTACAGTTAATCTATACAATGTCTCATTAATGGTGAATCTGTCAACAACTTTGCTGATCTTGTTTTGTTTCAAAATAACTTATGAAAATGTTCCTTAGACTAATGACTGAACACCAAATGGGCAATTTTGATGTATCTTAGTAATTAAGATTAATGATGAAAAATTAGATATTCCTGAATTTAAGTGAAGAAAGTGAAAGAATTGGAAATTATTTTGTTTGATGAAAGATGCTACAGAAAAGTACAGATATTTATATACCAATCAATTAGCTTCTGTTTTGTTACTTGCTGTCATGAACAGTGTCAATGCTGGAAGAAGTTCTCATTAATTTCACATTTTATTGTATTAACATCTATTTTACTTACAAGATATGAAAAACAATTTGTTTGGTCTATCATTTATATATAGTAGTAATTAGTACATTTGACAATCATCTGTTTGCTTTGACATCCAGTTAAAAATATTGCGAGTGTCTGGAAGGGATAGCACCTCTGACAGAGGAACAATCATACTCCTTTGGGAATATTTTGACATTGGTTTTCACTCCATACCTAACTTTCACCAAATAGCTGTTTGCATGCAATGGCAGCTACATTTCAGTAAACCACTTTGACTGGCAGGCAAACCAGGTGAAAATAGTCAACAAGTCCAAATCCTTATTAATTTTGGGTCTGTTAGCCCTATTTGCATGTGAAGATTGATTCCCAACAAAGTGAGCAGATGAAATCTCCTATATATCCACCGGCCATGAAAGTGGTGTCAGCAAGTGTCATGGAGTGCATCAGATCACAGGGACATGACATGTAACAGCCCTGGTCATCTACTCCAACATAGAAATCTCCTGTTGTAATGATTTCTCATGCCATTGGATAAAGACTTCCCAAGACAAGGGAGTAGGATAACCCCAGTACAATGATTTTTTTTTTATTATTATAAATACTTCCCACACAGGTCTGTTTTGAAAATTTATGTGGATTCACTTGCAAGTCTTCTTTGGACTCAAAGGACAACTGTGAATGAAGTTCTTTAAAAATATATATATATATATATATATATATATATATATATATATATATATATATATACACACACACACACATCTTAGATTATGTGCCACTTTTAATTTTTTTCTAAATTTTGTAAAGATAATTAAGGGGCTCACAGAAATATTCACATCATATTTTGGTATAATTGACATTTATAGAAGATGCACAAAGTTTACAAAGACATTTTTTAAAAGAAAAATTGAAAGAAAGGTTTCATTGTAATGAAGTTATGAGTGTTAATGTGAAATGTATCCTCCAAGACCTAAATGTTTTGTGGGTTGTTGTAATTCTTCATATGAAACAGAATAGCATTCCAAAGTTCATCTTTGCTGGTAAATTGCTGCTCCACCAAAGTAAACCCTTCTTTTGTAAATGCTCTGACTCTAATATTGAAATACAAAAAGCAAAAACAAGTTAAAATGCTCGATAAATTTTCTTTTGGCTTAAGATCAGACAAACTAGTTACTTAATCAGATGATTGTCTTTGAAATCCATTTTTTTTTTTTTTTTTTTTTAGATATATATGATGAAACATTGAGATACTTAAAAATAATTTTCTTTTTGCAAGTATTTTGCTTCTTCTTGAAACATGCTTCCATATGTGCCTTCAAAAATCAATGTATGTAATTTGTAATTATGTTGTAATCTTAATACTATCTAGAACTTGTGATGGTTACCTATACTGTCAGATTTTATTATGGAAGTCATTGTTTTAAAAAATAAAATTGATATTAACCTACCAGTGTTGGTAAATATTTTCAGGATATATTTATAAACAGTTTATCTTATGTTAACACAAGCTTCTTGACATGCTATAATCTTTATAGATTTTTCATCCATTAATTTTTTAGTAATGTTTCTGCTTTGTTTGAAATTGTTTCCTATTCTCACATACATCTCTTTTAATGTAATTTCTCTATAGGATTAATATTTGGAGAGTATTAATATGGTCTTTTTGAAACCTTTTTTTGCAATGCAGACAATAATTGGCTTTACAGAATTTGAAAGAGCATTATCTTGAAATGAATATACGTTTAGTTTAAAACTTCTTGTTTCTGATCTGTACCACTGAAAAAAAAAAGTTCTGTTCAGTAACTCTTTGCATTGATTTTGATATCAACTTTGTACAACCTATAATTTTACCTCACTTCCACTGTTACGTTGGTTGACTGTTTCCATGAAGGACATACATTGTAGTTCAACATTCATCACGAAAAATTACTTGAGAAATCAGTTTTCATGTACTTCTTCCTCCAATTTACATGCCTCTTTGTGAAGTTTACCTGAATGTGCTGTTTGTTCTTAATATTATGAGTTCTCTGTTGACATTCACAACACCAAATTTTCTTCAAATGTTTTCTTGCTGGTTAATCCACTGTTCTTGCTTATTACTCTTTTAAATTTTTTCAAATCTCATTTTCTGACTTTCTTAAAAGCAGTTTTGTTTGTTTTTTGGGGTTTTTTTTAATCATTTCACACCAACCAAGGCAATAATGCCATTAAGAGGCAAAGGGTTTAATGAGAGTAAAAAAGAATGAGAAGACTTTAATGAGGGAGAAAGATAATAAAAGAACAGATTTCAGGAAGACAGATGGCAATTGATATTGCATTTAAATTTTTGAAGATCATAGTTGGCAGGGCAGCAAGAAACTGGAAGAGAATTATACAAACAAGTGTGAGAAAAAGAAACTATTAGAATAGAACTTATGGTTACATCTACTTCAACAGTAAAAAGATGAGACCTAGTTGCCAATCTAGTAGTACACTTCAACTCATGTGGTTGATGTACCAAGGAGGAGAGCTCATTAGAACAATTGCCATGAAAATATTTATAAAATGACACATCATGGTGGTGGGAAGGTCACTGAAGTCAAGATATCAGGTCAGGACCAATACCATTACAGACCTTTCTTTGGATTTTGCCAAGAATCTCAATATAATAGGAGCACCACACCAGATAAAGAGAAATATTCAATGTATTGACAAATGGTAAATTTATAACTACGCAAGATGAATTCTGGTGAGAGATTTTTAATTTTGTTTCATTCTTCTCTGATCAACTTTTTCATAATTTCCAATATTCTCTCTCTCATCCTCTGGTAACTGTGCAATATCTTGATTCTATTTTGATATGTTTCTGATGGCTCATAACAATTTACATGTTAATATGAGTAAGATCAAAATTAAAAAATAAATACCAATAACTGTATACACAATAATATAATAAAGAACACTTATGTTATACCATGAAATGTTGTAAATATTTTTAATAAAAGCAGATAGCCTGAAACTTAGATGATATATTTAACTTATAAATATATCTTGAAAATTATACAAGTCTGATTGCACCCAAAACATTACATCAACTCAGCATTGGTGACCCTCCGATCCAATGAAATGGGGGTCCTACCCATTCTTTTCTTTATCCCTCTAATCCATTGAGAGTAGCACAACATTTGATGGTGACAAGAAATGGTTGAAAAATCAGTCTTTATGCATTCTCTTGCTCATTTCATTTGATTTCCTTTTTGATATTTTTTTAAAGGAAGCTTAGTGATCAGTTTTGCATGTTTTGTCAATTTCTGACTCTGTGGCAATTGTGAGTTCCATTCTTGGTAGTGCTGAAAAATATACACTGGTTCAGTGGCAGAAATGGACAAGCAATATAATGAGGAATAAGACTTTTGAATATTAACTTGTATAAAATATCCTCCAAGTATGGAAAGCAGAATGAGAACCATCCAACATTATGGATTGAATAAAGATTTCAGTTCAGAATTCTGAAGAAGGTCATAAACTACAATGGCTGAAACATTGTTAGTTTAATAATCACAATGAGCATGTTGCTCTGAATAATAAAGCATACGATAATAATTCTTTATTTTATATAAATAATTGCCAACACTATTTTGCTGGTAATGTTTAATTATCATCAATGCTAAAAAATGGCCTGTCAAAAGGACAGTTATTCCCTTGACACTGCTATTAATGTATACAATTTTGAATCCCCCCACCAATGTTTGTTTTAAAAAAGTGATGATTAGAATGTTAATAAAATTGGATTCTGTTACTGAGAATCGGGTCAACATGACAAAAGACCCAGAGTTGGTTGCATGTGGTGCAATAAGCACCAAGAGTTATGGCCTCTTCCACAATTGGCTGTTGAGAGAGGACATTCTACTTAGAGTAGGTGGCACTGACAACATTTTCATACAAATGATATTGAGAAGGTATTAGCCAATAGCATGGTTATGGTACTGAAAGAGTTATATAACACCAGTGTTTTTGTTTTTTGTTTGTTTTTTTTTCTTCACTTGTGAGGAGCACTCTCAAAGTGCAGAAAACCTGACAAGATGAACACAAATTCATACATTTTCTTTATTCTTGAGAATTAACAAAAATATTGTTGTATAAGAGTAAGTGTCATTGCTGACACTGTAGTTTGAACCTAGATCACCAGTGAATGACACAGGCGATTCCATTATTAAGTAGATCATATGATCCTAACGGAAGTGAATAAATAGCAAGTAGCATGATGACTATATGTTCACTGTTCACTCTTTTTGTCTATCTATCATTGCTATACGTTCACTCTCTCTACTCTACAGATTATGATTCTCTTTTGATCATTATACTATTTGGTTATTACTACTTGAACAAGTATTACTAGTGTGGATATTATTGGAAGGCATTATTATTACTAGTACTGACATCTACAAAGTCTCAATTACAACAAACATTTTTTGAAGTGATAAGCTTTTGTTTGACATAACAAATGTGCCAAGCAAAGCCATCTTACATCACAAAAGTGGCAATGAGGATTTGCAAGAAATCATAAAAGATATTAAACACTATTTATTTATAAGGTTGCATATTTACAAGAATCTTATATTTAAAGGGTTTCTTTCAACTCCACCAAATACTCAGTGTCCTTGATCTACTTCAACAACCACATTGCTTCCACCAAGTTTAATTGGGTTGTGTGATCGTTATTCTTTTCATTCCATCCAGCAGTTCCTTACCAATACAACATTAATCTTACCTTAAAAACTTGATTTCAGTCATTTATAAAGTGGTAAGTAATAAATATCACACTGTACTTGGTTCACATATTTTTATAATCTTGTAAATAAGCATTGTTGAGGGAGTCAAAAGTGTATACAGTAATAGTGGTGTGAATTTTGTTTTTGTGCACAAAAGTGAAATGACAATGTTTAACCTTTGTGCCTGCAAAAAGAAAAAAATAGGGCATCAAAAGGACATGCCTAAGGGTCCGTAGTTGGCTATCTCAAAAACAAAAAAATGATTGCATAATCGAAGATCAAACACTATTTTAAAGCAATGTTATATACATTTCTGCACTTTTAGGGAAATTTATTTGAATACTTGAACCTTATCATCATACTTAAATACCAAGTGATGAATATATCTTTAAAGAAAATATACATTGTATTGGATGCAAAGATGTTTTCAACCCAGAATAAAGCTCTCAAAGTTCCATTTTCTCATTTCAATTTCTTTCAATCTATTGAAAATTTTCATCCACACACATGAGGATCAGTCAAAAAAATAATGCATTTTATTATACTGATGTGTGACACTATTTAGCTATGGTAATTAATTAACCATAAAAAAATACACAAGAAAATACTGAGAACGGAAAAAGCAAAAGAAGATACCCTGAGATTTTTATTTTTAAGTTAAAAATAAAATCGAGTTACTTTTCTCAAAAACCCGAGAATTGGTGTAAACAGTAGACTCACAAAAAGGCCAAGAGCAAACAAATCAGCTCAAAGTACTGGCCGAAAAAAACACGAGAATCAGGAAAAGCGTTTGTTGATTATAAAAATATTGGCATGACAAAATATTCCGAAATTATTTGCCGATACGGGGTAGAGAGAATTACCATTATTTATTTTTCCAAGATATCATCTTAAGTACCGGCAATTTTAGTGGTCATGTGTCAATTATAGAATTTTGGCATGAGAAAATATCTCGGAAGAATTGCCGATTTGGAGATAAAGAAATTTATTATCAATTTATTTTTTTCTCAAGAAGCCAAGGGTTCCCGTAGACGTTAACTTCATGAAGGGACCAGATAGCAGACTTTCACAATTGCTTGATGATGTTTGTAAAAGTACTGGTTAAGAAGACGCAAAATGACCAAAAGGGTTGAAGATCTGAGTGGTCATGTGTTATTCGTAAGAATTTTGGTCGATGAGAAAGAGAATTTTGTAAACAAAAAAATTCTAGGTTATAATTTTAATGTGGCCAGCTTATCCACGTCCACACGGCCGGGACGCCATTGGTCGAGTGGTAGCAATGTTGATAGTCGGAGGTAATTTGATGAGAAAGACTGAAGATATTAACGCCCACTGAAAGTATGAGATATCAATGTGGAAGGGGAAGTTTAGGAGGATAGCTCTCCTCCAACCTCTCCTCGCGGACGAAGGGCTCCCCACCCAAAAAAAATAGAAAGGGATTAATTTTCCAAAATGGGAAGTAATCAATTTTCCTGAGCTGGACAACAGATTTCTTATCAGAAATTGGGATTTACTGAAAACCCCAGGCTGCATCTAACCGAGCACCTGTTTTTGGTCGGTGTCCATATAAACGAACGCCCTCGGGCAGTTCACCAGTAGTTGAGTTTCAGTTCGAGTAGCAGAAACCAGTGTGTTCCTCGCAGAAGCTGACCGAGAGATTCCACGACATCCGACTTCGCCTATCTTACCAATAGCAAGTTATACTGACGAACGAAGCTAAGCCAACACTAAAAAAACTAAACCAGTTGACTTAGAAGACCAAAACTTGCCTAAGAAGCGTAAAAGTGTCACTCTCCATAGAAAACGGGTTTGGAGAAAAAAACACACTCCTGTATATAACGGACGGATAAAAGTTGATTTGTTTGCTCTTGGGTTTTCATTTGCATATTTCCTTTACGCTTGTGCGATATCACCTCCAGTCTAGACCCAACTTGCACTACGGCCCGACGCCTGATTGATCTCGTCTATCTAAGATCAAAATCACAACGTGGGTAGATTAGACTTGAGATCGAAGTAGTTACTTCGGTAACCAGACATTGGGAGTGATCTGAAAATGACGGAGCTGATGTCGAACCGGTTGCAGCTGGTGTTAAGCCGTTAGCATCGACCGACCATCCCAATCGGTACCCTGACCAAAGGATTCTCCCGGGTAGCGACGACCATCGATCGACCAGGACACAGGGTGGTGGCCGCGACTAAGAGTCAACCCCAAAACGCTGGTAGGAGAAATATCACTATTTCGCGCCGCGACTGGGAGTTGACTACGGGCCGACAGCTCAGTGTCACAGATGAAACCCTCCTTGTTTTTGTCCTGATACAGATAGCAGCCGAGTGGTAGTTTGACAAAATGTTGTCTGACATGAAAGTGCATACAAAACATAGGTGACACTGAATTTCTCCATTTTTTTTTTTGGTATAGAAAAAACATTCAATTCTGATTTATGACATGTTTATGATATGATTCATCTATTTTGCAATCATAAATTCTCAGGCTATGTTTGAAATTCTGTTTCTCTTATAAAATGGTAACATTTATTTTTAACATATTCAAGAGAGAATGTCCTCGGTATATGACGCTTTTGGGTGTTGATCATTCAAGTTTAAATAACTCCTTCAGTTTTTCAATAAATCCCCAAACACATACTGTCATACTCTGATGGCATGACAAATATTTATACACAGTGCTAATGAGTGCAAAAGAAAAGAATGTCGTACAGACATTTTACATTTTGCAGACATTTTATCAGAACTTTTTTAAAAAGTCAAGAGCTGATGTTAGAAACTAGGTTTTAAATTTTTTTTCATAATCAAATTTCTGAGCATTTGAATAATACATTATATAGTGTCCCATCCTGATGGAATATATTTTAAATGCAAGTATCTTGGATTATAAAAATGACAGTACCAAATTTATTTATTATACAACAGATATACAATTCAACATATCTAAGATTTGGATATTACATCCCTGAGATGGTCACCACCACAAAGAGAACATGCACGAGATCGCTCTCTCATTTCAAACACAGTGCGCCTTAGCATATCAACTGCAGTGACTATAATCTCTCGACGAATGCTGCATGAGAAAGCCCCACATAGCTATGGAACTAAAACAAAGCATCCCCAATAATGAGTCAACAAACTATACTAGTAATATGGTAACACGGATGACTAAAAACACGAACATGTATATAGCATTTAAGTGAAAACAAATATTTACGGAACATATAATAACACGAGTGAGACAGGTACTTGAATGCCTCAAAAACAAAACTGTTCTCTTTTACCTGCCACAGAGAACCCTCCCTGGCTCCCATTAGAATGTCTGATGCTCAACTCCGCGAGAGCACCTCTCTGCTACTGCTTGGTCTCACACTGTCCGCTGACCCGAGATGGAACAAATACATTGAATCAATAGCTTCATCTACCGCAAGGAAGGTTTTTCTCACCAGAGTCCACCCTTCAAATCTATAAATCAACCACTCAACCTTGTATGGAATACTGCTGCCATATATGATCTATAGCCTCTGCTGTTCGTCTCAAGGTCTTCGACAAAATTCAGAGACGGATATGCAATGCGATTGGATTGATTAAATGAGGTCATATTTGTTGAAAAGGAAATGAAGGCCTGGAGTGCACATTCTGGTGAATTGGCTCTTACTAGACAACTTACTCTTCGCGCCTCTAGCCAAATTATTATGCGACACATTTCTTGCCCTTTGACATGTGCATAGCTGACTCAATGGAAGCAGCCAAATTTTCGAAAATACTGGCTCAAGTTTTTTTTTTTGAACTAATAGTTTGAAGTTTAATGACAAGTTTATATGTTGTCTAATTTTTCGTTAACTCTGATTCAAATAACGTTAATTATTTTATAGTGTAGATTTTTTGTTCAATAAAATACTGAAAGTAATTCTGGAGTTTTATTTAAATCACGATTAATTAAATTGCAGTAAACCGGAAAATAAAATAATTTCGACCAAAATCCAAAAAATTGGTTTTGGCTCTGTGTGTGTGTTTCAATGTTCGCGCCAGAGTCTCTGAACCTGGTCAAAAGGATATAGGCTGACACCTGAGCCAGAAGCTGAAGCAACGGCGATAGTGACGACAAAAGACGTTACCCCTGAGAAACCAGCCATGCGTTAAGTAGTAAAGAGATCATCTGCTAATGATATTTCTGTTCTGATTAGGGCCGAGAAAAGCACAGTAGATTGTCACTGACCTATTTCGAATATTACTGCTACACTTCGCATGGTCTGACTTCAAAACTACTATCTCCGGACTTTCTCCAAACTGTTACTTTTAAACGAAAATTTTTGTGACACCGAATAGGACTTACTTATCACTCTAAAGAAAATAATTTTTTTTTAATTTTATATCCTTGAGTCAGTTTGTTATTTCTGAAATTCTGATCAAAGAATTATTCCCCAGCATGCAATATCCATAAAAAAAGGCAATCATTATTTTCTAACAAAATTTAATTTTATCAAATTGAATAAAACTTAATGAATGACACCAGTGACTATCACAAATTAGAAATTAAGTGTTACTGCGTGCGTGCATTAAATATGGACATTAAAGCGATTTACTAAGCATGGCTTACATGTGACTCAAGGCGTGGATATGGCTCAGTGAGGATCGAACTCACTACTCAGTCGTAATTGATCTAGCGAGACAGGATAGCTAACCATAATGTAAAATTCTCACATGTACAAATGTCTCCTTTTTTTGGCCTTAAAAATAGTTAAAAATCTATCATGAATGCGGAGGGAGGGGTTGAACCCAAACTCGAAACAAATTAAACCAAAGCATTCAAATAAATTAAAACTGAGTTCGTAAGACCCCACAAAAATAAGAGCGGCTGCTGTATTCTACTGATAAGCAGATTCAAGAAGCTCGCTCACAAGAGGCGAGGAAGGGACAAAATAAATTTAGGAGTGGTGAAAAATTAGTGGCTTATCCAGTCAAGATGAATAGAGGATAAAAACAAACTGGGAGATTGGGAATATTGACAAGGACCATAAAAGAAACAACGGAAACGGCAGACATTAAGTAGGCGAACAAAAGAGTCTAGCTTAACCAGGGATATGGTCTGTCAGGAATCCACCCCGTTGTGTATTGAGGGGACTAAAAAAGGAAATCAAGATTGGTCCGATTCACGCTAACCAGGCTCGCAACTTTCACCTACCTTTCACTGAAATGTGTGGAGTGCAGATGCTTTCTTTCAGTTCTGATCTTCATCCTGAGCTGATGCCAAAAGATTCCAATCAGTCCTGATAAGAATAGTGTTCATCCCGTAAGATTCCCTCCGTCCTCTTCACCCACACTACTATTCTTGCCATGGCTAGCAGTGTCAGAAACACGAACCATTTCACTCCAGACCACCTCCGGACAATGGAAGAAGGCGTACCCAGGCATTTCTTCTAAACATGGACACACCGGTTATTTCTGCCTAACCCGTTCTGAAAGCCACGTCATTGGGAGACAACGCGTTCTGAATCAATCTGTGACACTGAGCTGTCGGCCCGTAGTCAACTCCCAGTCGCGGCGCAAAACTGTGCTATTTCTCCTACCCGCGTTTGGGGTTGACCCTTAGTCGCCGCCACCAGCCTGTGTCCCGGTCGATCGGTGGTCATCGCTACCCGGCAGAATCCTTTGGTCAGGATACCAATTGGGATGGTCGGTCGATGCTAACGGCTTAACACCAGCTGCAACCGGTTCGACACCAGCTCCGTCGTTCCCAGCTCACTTCCAAGGTCTGGTTACCGAAATAACTGCTTCGATCTCAAGTCTAACCTACCCACGTTGTGATTTTAATCTTAGGTAGACGTCGGCGTAGTGTAAGATGAGTTTAACGGGAGGTAACATCGCACAAGCGTAAAGAAAATATGCAAATGAAAACCCAAGAGGTTCAAGTATGTTGAAAGTAAGAAATTAACTTATATCCGTCCGTTATATACAGGAGTGTGTGTTTTTCTCCCGACCTGTTTTCTACGGAGTGTGACACTTTTACTCTTCTTAGGCAAGTTCTGGTCTTCTAAATCAACAGGTTTAGTGCTGGCATAGCTTCGTTCGTCAGTATAACTTACTAATTGTAGGATAGGCGAAGTCGGATGTCGTGGAATCTCTCGGTCAGCTTCTGCGAGGCAACACTCTGGTTCCTGCAACTCCAAAGGATCTAACTGGCGAACTACTCTTGAGCGGCCCGAGGACGTTCGTTTATATGGATACCGACTAAAAACCGCAGTCTGGGGTTTTCGGTGAATCCCGATTTCTGACAAGAAACCTCTTTGTTGCCAGGCCAGGAAAATTGATTACTTCCCATTTTGGAGAATTAATCACTTTCTATTTTGGTGGGGGGGATACCTTCGTCCGTGAGGAGGGCTATCCTCCTAAACTTACCCTTCTCACATTGATACCTTATACCAAATACTTTCAGTGGGCGTTAATATCTTCAGTCTTTCTCACCTCCGACTATCAACATTGCTACCACTCGACCAATGGCGTCCCGGCCGTGCGGACGTGACTATGCTGGCCTCATTAAAATTATAACCCAGAATTTTTTGTTTACAAAATCCTTTTTCCCATCGGCCAAAATTTTTACGAATCTCACATGGCCACTTAAAATCTCTCAGATCTTTTGGTCACTTTGCGTCTTAACCAGCACTTTTTACAAACCCCATCAATCAACTGTCAAGATCTGTCATCTGGTCCCTTCATGAAGTTAGCGTTTACTGGAACCCTTAGCTTCTTGAGAAAAAAAATAAATTGATAATAAATTTCTTTATCTCCAAATCGGCAATTCTTCCGAGATATTTTTCTCATGCCGAAATTCTATAATCGACACATGGCTACTTAACGTGTCGGTACTGAAGATGACATCTTGGAAAAGTAAATAATATTAATTCTCTCTACCCCGTATCGGCAAATAATTTCGAAATATTTTCTCATGCCAAAATTTCCACAATTACCAAATGGCCCTGCCTTGCCGGCACTTATGATATCTTGTTCTCGGGTTTTTCATTAATCATTACTTTTACAAATATCATTAATCAATTGTCAAAAGCTCGAATATGGTCTTTTTGTGAGTCCACTGTTTACACCAATTCTCGAATTTTTGAGAAAAGTAACTCGATCTTATTTTTAACGTAAAAAATAAAAATCTCGGGATACCTTTTTTCTGTTCTCAGTATTTTCTTGTTTAATTTTTATGGTTAATTAGTTAACTAATTATCATAGCTAAATAGACCGAATGTGTCGGATCGAACTCATTACTCAGTTGTAATTGATTTAGCGAGACAAGCTAGCTAAACATTACACCAGGTCAAAGTGCCCCAAATAGGGATATTATAATTTAAAAACCAACGTTTTTATCCACTGTACCATGTGTCCTCAAGGACACATGGCACAGTGGATAAAAGCGTTGGTTAGATCCAGTGACAGGACCCAAAGTGTGTGAGTTCAATACCCGGTTAAGGCAGTGGAGAACTTTGAGAGGGAAATTAGCAGGAGATAACTGATAACTGACATCCATCAAACATGGCACGTGGAACTAGAACAGTCTACCCCAGTGAGCGAAATGAAGGGTTCAGTTCGAAATTCCAACCACCTGAAGGCCGGAGCGTACAACGGCCGAAACGTTGTGATAAATATGGCGACAAAGATGAGGACGATAGTCCGAATAATGTAAATAATGTACATAATACCTCATCTCAGAAATATAGACAGACTCTAGATTCATCCACTTAATAATTGCCGAGTAGAAAGTTTTATAAAAATAATATAATTATTGGATTTACATGACTGCAAACCAAACACCAGCCAATACCAAAGCTCTTGTAGACACCATCAAGAAACCACTGGGATGTCAGGAGAATATAGTCAGAGTCTCATGCTTTCTGGTGAGGCAGTTGCGCTTTACAATATTGTTATTGTTCTCTGTTTTGCTTATTTAAAGTGCTTTATTTTATTTTATTTTGCCTATGAAATTGTATGAGTTATCCAAAGACCCAAAAGGTGGCTGGAGCAGGCATTGAAGTCTACTCAGGAAGAAAATGGAGAGCAGAGGACGCATTGCGTGTCGCTAAAGAAAGGTTCCGCGAAAAGTCCATATTAGGCGCAGTAGCTACTGGACGAGCTGGCCTAGGGTTCTTTCCTACCATCTGAGTGGACAGAGCCAAAAGGTAAAGAAAAGAACCGTTTAATACAAGAAGTACACAAGGGCGAGGAGGAGAAAAGGGTGGCAAAGATGGTAGGACTACGACAACAAGGTGCGTGGACCAATTGGGAATCCATGATTTAGAGGAAAATCAAATGGCCGAATATATGGAGCAATAACATCAACATAAAGTTCCTGATCCAGACTGTATATGACACCCTTCCGAGTCCTACCAACCTCCATCGATGGTATGAAACAGAATCACCACTATGCCACTTGTGTTCGCGTCCAGGAAGTCTAAAACATATTTTAAGTAGCTGTAAGACAGCACTAGCGGAAGGCCGGTATAGATGGAGGCATGATGAAATTCTAAAAGATATATCAAAGATAGTTAGCATGGCCATCAGCACCAATACTTTAAACACAGATAAAAGAGCCATAGAGTTTCATAGAGCTGGTGAGAACCCCTCCCCCCCAAAAAAAGCAAAAGAACATAGCAAATACTCTGTCACTGGCAACAGACTGGGAATTAAGGGTCGACTTAAGGAAAAGACTAAAATTCCCGGACCACATCGTGCAAACATCTTTACGCCCAGATTTAGTATTCTTCTCTAATAGCATTAAGAAAGTAATGTGGGAACTGACAGTACCTTGGGAAAGCATGCAGAAGAAGCTCACGAACGGAAGATGTTAAAATATGACGAATTAATAGCGAGCTGCAAAAACAACAGGTGGAAATCAAGCTGCTTGCCAATCGAAGTGGGTGTAAGGGGTTTCGCTGCAAGGTCCCTATGCAAAGCTCTAACGGACATTGGCGTAGTAGGTGCTAACAAAAGAAAGGCGATCCAGACCATAACTAATACAGCAGAAAGGACAGTAAAATGGTTATGGATTAAGCGTGATAGCCCTTGGACATCAATGTAACAAAATCATCAAACCGGGCAAATTTGTAAATATTATTAATATAATTGCAACATGTCATTATTGTAAGCATTTTTATTATTTTTTATTTTATTCTAATTTATTTTTATTTTACTTACTTATTTTATTTTAATTTATTTTATTTTTTTGAGTAAGTGTGTAAATATACGAATTGATATGTACAAGTACAGCCAAAGAATATATTTCGTCAATTCGTAAATTGTGCTATTTGTAAATTTGTTGTATTTATGTTAAACCCATGTTATACGCAGGACGTTTTAAGTTATTTTTTAAGTTACTATTTAACTTTTTAGTGGTTTCGGCGCGACACATCTCTTAAGACATTGTCCATTATTTCCTTTTTTTTTTTTTATTCGAACGTAAGACCTTTTTTTTTTTTTTTTTTTTCGAACGTAACGTAAGACCTTTTGTCTTTTTCAATTTCACATTTATACGAACATGTCGCATTTTTATATATTTTAAATCGGAATCATAACCACGTATATAGTGTATTAATAGTGTTTTTTCTCTCGATCATTACCATATATATTTGTTTGTATATTATTTTACTTTTATTAGTTTAATTGTCAGCGGTTTCAAGCGATACATACATATAAATATAATATGAAGCTTCGTTAATAATAGATTTACTTCAAGATCATTTCGTCCTCTATTATATTTAACGACTTCAAATTTGTATATAATCAATATTAAGGAATATTATAGTGTTTACTGTACTTTTATTTTTAATTTCATTTTTGTATGTATGTGAAATATATATATATATATATATATATATATATATATATGCCATGTTTGACAATTATCTGAGAATACATCCACCAAAAGTTAACATGCAATAATGTTAAGAAACAGGCTAAACGATAAAATATGATAATAGGGTTGAGTTTAAGTATTCCCGCCAAAAGAAAGGAAAAAAGTACAAATAAAAGAAAAAACGGCAAAGAATTAAATCATACAATACTTAAGAAGATTTAGGAACATTAAGATTACCTCCTCGGTTATCCATCGAAACCGCAATCCACCGAAAGAAAAGAAACCAGTCCCCACCGCGGGTCATTTAAAAGATATTTCGCGCACCGGATTGGTTGTTACAAACCATCCAATCGGATGTGCTGAATATGTGGTCTTTCTTCCTCTTATTCTTTAAAAAGGCCAGAGTGGCTGTTAGCGTTTAATTAAAAGGGGGAATCAGGGGTTGATTTGGTGATGGGGAGTATGATGTTGAAAGACCCGAAACTCCCTGATGAACCAAGTCAAAAACATCACTGACGACCCCCTTGGGCGCCTACTTAAAAGCGTATTTGCGAAAATCCAAATTCAGAGCCTTCTCACTCCTGTTGGAGGAACCATGTTTGACTGTCTTCAGGGGTGTAGCCGTACTCGTCACGCTTGGAAGATTATAGGTTAATGAGGCTATAAAACCTAGTCTGTCCTGCTATTTACCCATAGTTGGAGGAGACGAGATTGGTTCATAACTTTCCCCAAGGCTATTTGCACGCAAGTAAATATAACGCACTCGATCGGAATTCGATCTCAGCTCTCCAATTCTTCAACCCGAGTCGTAAATGCGTAAACCAAAATAAAAATAACAGTCATTAAATCATATCATTAGTATTATTTTATACGATTTATCAGGTTCACTTTTTATAGAGACATATCTGCGTTCTTGCTCTTGTTTTCATTCTATCAACATCTTCCACTGGTTCTCAAAATATTTTACACACCAGAGCAAAAAGAAAATGGGTTTAGAATGGAACAAATAAACCAAAAGCATGATATTCAAGAAAACCATTTTATTTATTTATTTATTTTTTGTCTTATGAGAATTCCTAACAAAGAAATTATTAGACACTGACCTAAGGTTGTTTATTAGAAAATATTTTAGTTACTTTGATTGGTAATTAAGTTATGGTACGTGAGTTTAAGTTTTATTATTATTATTTTGTCTTCCGTTACGGATTCACCTCTTGATATTGAGATGACCAACTTAAAACATGCTTAGAGTTTTTAAAAAAAGAAAAAAAAAAAAAGTATAACAAAGGTAACCGGAAATTTCGCCAAAATTCAACAGAGAAGTCAGTAGCAGCCGAGAATGTAAAGATTATATAAGTGAGAGCGCTTCTGCCTTGATACAATCAATGGCCATACTCAAACCTCTTCAGCAAATACCTAAAGCCAATCACGAATTCCAGTAATTATCAAGATTCAAGTCTTCTATTGAACCATTTAATATTTTCTACTTTTCCATTCAAGTTTACTGGAACTGTACAATTCAAGCAGATTCATAAAAAATAAACTTTCGCCAGATATATTTAATTTTAAATTGAACCTTGCTACGCCGATGAAGACATCACCATATTGGCAAATGGCGTTTTAATTGTTACAATCATTCATTGGTGAAGGAATGTAACCAACGACTATTTTAATTTCTAGTCTTCAAGTGTCTGCCGCATTAATGAAAATCGGCAAGCAATATGTTGAGCAGATAAACAAAATACGGAAGCAAGGAACTCCTATGACCAAATTGTGTTCACCTAACCGTCTTAGATTAAAGGACAATCGGAAAAAAACAGTAGAAATTTGAACAAGTGCTTTTTGGAAATACGCTATTAAAAATTGAGTTGGAAATCTCAGAATTAAAAGATATCATCGAATCATTCATAGCTTTATTTAAATGACCAAACTGTGGCATTTTTTCTCTTTCTTGAAAGTAAATCATATTTTGAAACCAGTAAATGAGGTCATACCTTAAATGTACATATCAGCAATTTACATTGACAATAAAATATTTGAAAACCAATTGCATATAAACATTAAAATACAGAACATATCCTGTCATTATAATTTATTTGCAATTACAGACGTATTTTTCTCTTAATATACAGATCAGTTCAGTAACATGAACGCAAAAGAAGTCATTTTTCTTAAAGAAACATCAGTTGTTCTCCACAGAAATCTCTAACTTTCGTTCACATTGTTTGATTCAAAGTACATATTGCACATTGACATAGCGGCCATACACTTCCGGCCCATGTCTGTATTACTAAGTGCTTCTTGCTCGGCACCTGCCCGTTTACCGAAGAAGAGGCTGTTGACATTAGGGTTCAAACCGCGTCGGCCATAACTGTGTGGGTTCTGTTGACCTCTGGTCGGTGCATATACTGCTTCCACCGCAGAATCCTGGCCAAAAAACAAGGCGAAGCAGAGAAGCAGAACGAGGCTGCTGTGAAATGCCAATCTTCCACTCATGGTGCTGAAAAATAAATGATAACAGCGTGAGAGAAAGAGAACATGGAGACGTTAACATGAATTCTAGTCGAGATTAAAGTGAAAAAAATAAACAAAAATAATTTCAAAGTAGCAAAAGTCTTAAATTTGTGAAATTAAATGTATAAAAAGTAAATACATTTGTTTCATTGAGCAATTAAGAAAAAGAAAAGGGTTAAAACTAAAATATAACTGGGAACAAGACGAAAAGGGTTAAAGAATGGAACGATAGACAGACTTAAAGAAAGAATCGAGAATTCTTTTAATTTTAAAAGTCTTTTTTTTAAGCAGAGACAACTTGAAGAAGGTAACTTTGTTGGAAAGATATAATCAGAGAGGTAAAGCTGGACTGACAATTGATTGATGGCGCTGCCTTAAGGTGGCAGTTAAGAAAACAGCTCCTAAGTATCAGCTGGGAAATGAAGCCGATTGAAGAGATAATATTTGGCAATTATTAAAGACAAGGTAAAATACGGATTCATTTCATCTGTCAAAAAGTGGAAAGTTTAAACAAGTTGAGAAAATAGAATTTCTTTATGTAGAGACCCAACCCTGGGTTCTTAAAATGCGATGACCCTAACAAGATGGAGAGGTAAGCTGACCGGAGAAAACAGCTAGTAAATTTCTGATTGTACAAACAAGACCCTACACGCAAGCTACCAATCTGCCACTGTCGGACCGTCATCGTGTTCGTGTCGGCAATGTTATCACGGGCAGACAGCTGGTTGCCACGAGCGGCTTGCGTGTAGCGGACCAGGCTGGGAAAGATTTGCTGACGAGAAATTAAATGATAATTCTAACTAATGGCCACATACTAAGCCAGGCCACGGTGTTTGAAAACCAAATTTTTCAAAAGTATAACAGATGTGACAGGCGTAGGTGAAATACCAAGAAGGACGGAGGAATTGTCTACGCCCATTAGAAGGTGTTGGTACGAGGCAGAAATAAGAGAAGGAAGGAATTATTGGTGCGGATCGTTACCTGTGACCACTGCCCATAGGAAAAGAGACCTCCCAAAATTTGGAGACATAATTGTCCAAAACCAGAAAACAAAGGGCTCTTTTTGGAGGATAGAGGAAACGCTGGGTTCCCTAACCACGACCCCCGCCCATGGCAACTTTGGGTGAAAGTCAATATAAGCAGAGCACTGAAACGACCAAGAGAGTTTCAGAGACGCCAATTCCAGAGTGCAGACGACGAGAGACGACTACTATGCCGAATCCCACGTGACTTGTTGCCAGAGAGAACCTCCGACTTAAGCCTTGTTCCAGACTTAGCTAAATAGAGCAAAGTGCCACGATAGAATTCAGTGGGAAGATTTACTATTTCTGTACAAACAACGATATAAACTGCATAGAAATACACCCTGAAAAAATTCCTGTCTTTTCTTCATTTCATCTGCAAGAACATTTTTATTTTTCCTTTGGGACATAGCTTCGCCGAGATTGAACAAGCGCTGCAATTTCTGATGAAAACTCGATCTTTGCCAGCTTTGCCAACACAACGTGGGTCAAAGCGGGATGAAGATCAGAACGACCAACTCCAACGGCCAGCGACAACATTGACCAGGGACCGACCGGCGAGAAATGTTACACTATAATCAATACCGGATTTTAGTTTTAATTGGTTAATACCTGATTTACGGTGAATGTATCTTGACGCACAAAAAGATTATGACCAGTTACATGTGGCAAGAATAAAAGCTACTGTGTCGTAACAACTACGCATTTCCGGTTTAAAAGAATATAAGCAGGTAAACCAGCGTCGAGTATTCTAATTCAATGTGTTAAAATGTGTTAATTATGAACAAGAAGAAATATTTGAGTTATTTTGATAATGGTTAAATTATTATGGCCAAAAGTCAGAGCATTATGAAAAAGTCATGACATATGGGGTGCTTACGTTCACCTCTCAGCAGTGATTTGAGGAGGTAAAAAGTCATAACTACTGACAAGTGAAGGGAGGATTTTCCAACTACGTACGACCCCAGCAGAAACTACAGGTAGGAACGAATGCATCACAACACAGTACATCGATCGTTGTTACATATAGGGTTGTGTAGCCGCAGTTCAATCGGAGCGCCTAAACTTACGAGCGTCTATTACTGAAATCAGTCTTCACTAGGTACGTAAGCATCGGAATTCAATCTGTTATTAATGGAAGAAATTTGCCCGATTCGATGAGTCTCGCTTTCTCCTGAATAAGGTGGACGGTGAGTATAGATGTGTCGATTTTCTGTGAAAATTTAACCAGTTTTACTGGGAAATACTGTCCTATCATTCACGTGGAAGCTACTTTGTCCCGTATTACAAACCTCAACACCAAGGACAAGTACACTGCTCATGATAACAGCTTTTTACAATGGCAAAGTGTCATCATTCAACAGGTTAATGCAACCAATAACACTGCACGAATTATAGGAAAATCATCTCAGGAATATGAAGATTTCATTGTACTGTTCTGGCCACAAAACTCAATCTCATTTCACAATTATAAGATTTGTTGAACTAACAAGTTCGTTTTCTTTAACATACACCGCATAACTTGCAGGACTTAAAAGATCTGCTGTTTATATAACGGAAACAGTTGCGAGAAGAAAACTTTAGATGTCTACACCTGATTGGGTTAAAGGAGCTGTTTTGCCGTCATAAGGAAAAGCAACATGTTATGAGGCAGATGATTTTTGACCAATGTTGAAATCGTAGGCCTTTAATTCGCACTCTCTCTCACTCTCACATATATCCAATGACAGGACCATCCGGTGTTTTAAAGATTATCATTATCACCGTCTATACAACGCAACGTGAATTATTAGTTCATCAGTTTGGTACTTCAACATCACTGGCGTTCAAATCATAGACAGTTTAAAGTGATTCATTTTATAAACAAGAATGCTGACTTATCATAATTTACATTATTTAGATGCAATAACCAAGTGGATTAAAACGTTGGTTCTTGAATTTGGTGTCATAGTAATTGTGAGTTCAATCCCTGGGCCGGGTTGTGTGTACCTTGAGTCATTGGAAACAGGATGAGCATACTAAAAGTAAGAACTAGACGAGATATCTCTAGACATGGGTAATGGAACAAAAACAGTTTACTTCCACAGATTAAATAAAAAGTTCAATTCGAAACTTCCTGTAGGTTACACGAATCGACACACTGATGAAGGTCGGAGAGTACAATGGCTAAAACGCTGTAATAAAAACAACAAAGCTGAGGACAATAATACGCATGTAATTAAGAGCAAATCTTTCTCTCTCTCAAATAAGAACAATGTTAGACAAATTAATGACAAATCCCCAAACAATGCTATTTCACTTTTAACAATAGTTTTTTATAAACAAAAGAGGTTCACATCTGACTGCAATGCGTTTATTTTACACACAAATTGTTTTTCAACAGAATTTCCTTTGTCAATGCATTTATTTAGTTATAATTCTGTTATAAATACTAATCACAGATTAAATATTAAAAGATTATGTGAAATTTTCAGATCAAAATTCACTTATGTCTTGGGCTACGGAATTATTAATCCATCCTCGTGTACGTGAACTGTATCCATTAATATATTTAATTATATTTAAGAGGTAAACGATAAAAGCAACTGCAAAATATTTTTGTAGATAATCAATATTTTATTTCGATGTTGATTCACATCATCTTCAGGATACAATGAATGGAAGTGACTTTGGTTATCTTTTATAGAAATAAAAATAGGCACCATGTTTGCTGTTTTCAAAATAATGTTTGTTGGAATTCTCAAAACCAAATGAAATATGCATCTGGAAAAATTCGAAGAATTTGGGAGGCTGAATGACATCGGTAAGAAATGAGCTAAAGTGATCATTATTTTTATGTAAATGGTATTAAGAAGTGTCTGAATACTTGAATAGCGCATGGCGAGTGTCGTGGCCATTCTGAATTAAACAAGCAAGAAAACGCAACATCAATTCACATAAATGTTGAAAAGAAGGTACAGTTTAAAGTGCAATGTGTCATTGAAGACAATTTACATATTGGAAAGAAAGAGAGGCAATAAACTTTAAAAACTCAGTTATCCTTTCTTCTTTCCTTTTCCTATTGTTGACCATTCTAGGCAACACAGTAAATATCTACACCCTACTAAGTCTGAAATTCTTTACTACATCATGTGTCCCTTTATCATTTCTTTGAGTTAATTCCAAATTGCGGTTTCTGTTTGAAAAGTGTTTTCCTAGTTTTGTGCATTTCTTTGAAATCTACTTTCCCTTTCTAGGATTATACTTTTTATTTGTTACTAGTTTTCACGGGGTTAATTCTGTGTTGACTCGACAATAAAGAATAAAAAAATCAGTATGAAAGGTGGATTTTTTTTTTACTGAGAGCAATATGTAGTTGCACAATGCTCCAGATTGACTACTTTCGTATTATCGTGCAAGTATTTCACTCAGTCATGGCATAAAACAACCGTTACCTTGAGCACATCAGTTAGAAACAAGATAGAGAAGAGAGGATATCTTTTACGGGCTTTATTCTTTTATGGTAGTTTGTGATTAAACTCAATTTTATTTACAATTTATTAAGGTGGAAAAAATTCTTTAATTTTTTTTTTTTTTATTTAGCAGGGTGATGGTTATTTGTAATCATTGTAATTCTTATTTTTTTTAACTTTATTTTATCTTTTTTGCTCATTTAAAATTTCATTTATATTTTTGTTATCGTTTCTAAAAGCTTCCTTTAAATGAACCAAAAAAAAAAAAAAAAAAAAAGGGAAGTGCTGAGAGAACTGGGTAATTTTTAGAGCTATCTTTACATGTGCGTGTGGGGTCCCACATTAAACACGACATTATTCTACATTCTTTGTTTAAATATGAGTAAGTCGCCGGTATAATAGTTAACAAGATTATCTTGTAGATCATTATTACTTCGTAGTGAGTTCGATCCTTCCTATCTTTCTCGTGCTTATGACAGTGTCCAAACAAAGTTTCGCTTAAGAATTAATTGTAAGATGCCGGTAGACAATAGGTGAGATTTTTTTTTTCTCTCTCCATCGATTCATAGTTATCAAGGTTGTGGGCTTTGTTTTGACGGCGAAGGAGTTTTTACCGCCCCTATGGAATAAAGGGAAGATTATGTCGAGGCCGAAGTCAAACGAGAGAAAGGTCTAACGAAACTTCGCAGCAGTTGCAAAAAGAGGAATAAAACAACATCTAATAATTTGAATACAATAACAATGATAACAATTAAAGTGAAAAAGAAAAGGTGCTCTGAGAAGAGTTAAAGAAAGCTCATAAAAGGTCCATTACATTAAAGAAAACAAATGTCCACGTATGTATGGATGTGAGTGTATGCGTAATATATGTAGGTGTGAAGATATACACATTGTATGTGTGCAAGTGTATGCATATATATTTATGGGAAGTTGTAACTCATTTAGGAACTTTTTTTCTGCGGTCAACGTAGTTGGTGTTCGTGGCAGATCTTATCTAGTTCGCCTTGCTCTGAATGTGCCCGAGTGTGTGCCATGTCTGTTCGCTGTAAGTCCCCCCCCCCGGAGTGGTTTTGGGTGCATTCCTATATAGGCCCGAGATTAAAGCCAAAATTTAATATTATTTGTGTTAAGAAGGGTCACGTACTGCTACACCCGCATTGGTCGTCACTAAATCTGCTTTTACGTATCTGTTTTTAAACTTGATAAAATTGAGATTTTGAACATGCATTTTTATTCATTTATTATTTATTTACTAGTGTATTCATGCCGTCAAAATTGATGGAAAGAAGAAATGTACTATAAGTAATATGTATTATATTGTAATTTTTGTTTAATCTCAGTACAATTTTGTAATTTAAAATTAACTTTAATTTTCCTTGTTAACGTTAATAATTAAACAGTATACAATTTATAAAACACCTCAGGAAAGATATCTGTATTTTATCCTCATTGGGTGTTTTTGAGAGAAATTTGCTGAGAAATTAGAACGTCATTGCTAGTGATAGTCGATCATACAATCCATGACACCTCGATGAAAAGTAACTTTATATGAAGTTTAATTCAAGCCGAAATAAATATAAAACATCGGCCAAGTTTTGTCTGACATATTTATGTCCTCTCTATCCCTTTCTATTTCCTCATCTTTCTTTGCAGTTATGTATGTTTCTTTTGGTGGGTATTTTCCAACACTCCTTTCGCGTTAATCATAGTTCGCAGAAAGAGGGAAAGAAGAGGTTTGCTTTGTAGTTTGTCATCGCGGTAGCTTTTTGCGTGTGAGCGTCTCATGTCAAAATTTTGCACACACAAAATATATATATATATATATATATATATATATATATATGTGTGTGTGTGTGTATGTGTGGCGTATTATATTTAAGGATTCTGGGTATTTGAAGTCCCAAATATACATAAAGAGTTACAAGATTTAGCATTCGAAGACCCCATGATGAGTTTCTAGTTGATGATGGATGTTATCAAGTAGCGATTATATCAGTTTATAGCACTTTTCATACCTGCATATCTTCCAACTTTGATTCGATACGACACAATCCCAGATTGTCCAGTTCTTGTGACATGCATACATCAATAAATATCCTTGATCTTACCATTAAGTCAAATGGGAAGAGAGAGTCTGGGAGAACGGATCTCTTGGAATTTATTGATCCCCGGGTATGAATGGCCAGGGATTTTACATAAAAATGCAAAGTACATCGAGTAACATACAGAGAAAAAAAAACAAATGAAAATCTATACCAAATTACTAAAAGAAGACGCAACAAAGAATTCTGGATTCTTTTTAATCAAAGTGTTAGCCAAACTAATCTTGCCAGAATGAATAATTATTATTAATTACTGGTTTAATTAGTATAACGTCACATTTAATGAGGCTTTAACAAAAATATTATTTAAAAAAAAAAAAAAAAAAAAAAAAAAAAAAAAAGTATTTTCAATGAACTGAAAAATTTGAATTTATAATTGCTAGTTTGTTCATACAGTCAAAAAAAGACAAATATTTTAAGTAATTTTGCAATGGCATTGCACTTGATGCCACAAACTTTATGTTGCTCTGCATTAAATATGCTGAAGTCAAACAAAACAATACCAATTTTCGTTTTTAATACTAATCACCCAACGTTCAACCAACATCGCACCCGTCAAGAGATTTTTTTATGAATCGGCAGCAAAAAGTCAGATCATATGTGTTTTTTTATGCAGTTAACTATTGTCGTATGTTGCAACCCAAAATAATTCATTTATAAGCAAAAAATTACATGACAAAATGTACAAAACAAATTTATCGTCAAAACCTTTGTGTTATTAAGGTGAAAGATCGCAGGATTTTATTATGTACAAAATTCTTTTTTAAAACCTTGGAAATTGATTCAAAATCTTGTTTTTCTGGCGTCAACGCAGACCATTTGTACAGGAAATTTGCGAGTTTTTGCTATGAAAAAGATATCGATTTGAAAATTCTTGCAAAAATCAGATAATTGTTGAAACTTTCAGAACTTATTCAGAAATAAATACAATTATTTTTTTAAAGGTTTAAATCTTTGTAATTTTTTTTTTTTTTTTTTAACATCTGTTACCCTCACCCCCATTTAATTTCATGAAATTTCGATAAATTCATTTTTGTATCGCTTAATGTTTATATTAGTTATAAGAAAAAGTCTTTGGATAATTTTTAAATCAAGTTATTTTGGTAAAAAAAAAAAAAAAAAAAAAAAAAAACCTAGTTACAAAATGCAGTAAAACGAAGACATTAATTAGAAAAAAGCTTTTAATTGTATTTATGATTAAAATTCATTATGGACATTGTCTTAAAACTGTATTCTAATTAAAATAATTGATCTTACAATCCTGTATTAATTTTAGCAGTCAAGTGATATTGTTATAAATTAAAATTGTATTTACTAATCATAAATCGAAAAGCTCACTACAATTCAACGCACCCCAGTATTTTAAAAATAATTTTGAAGTTATTTTATTTGTGTATGAACGCGTCGATTTTATACATACGGACGCCCATACATGACATTATCAGAAAATAAGAGCGGTAAATACAATAAATAGTTATAGGGAATTTTCTAACATTTCTTCAATAAGTGTCTTCGTAAGTAAGACTATAAAACCAAAGCACCTAAAATTTAACGAAATATCAGAATATTTAAAAAAGTTACGATTTTTATGATTTCAAAAGTGTTTATAATGTATTCATGTTATTTTTCCCGTTATTCTTCCTCTTAGATAAATTTCCAAAACGCCAGACTGTCAGTACATCGTTTTTTTTTTTTTTTTTTATGGGATAGCTTTTTCAAAATAAGCTTTTGGGAAATTTCAAAAACATTTCACAGAAAATTTGGTGGCCATAGTATTAGGGGGTTTTGAGTTATGTGATAACAGACTAAAAAAAGGCGACGTTTGGTAAGATTACCATATGAAAGAGAAGTTAATAGAACTAAAGTGAAAAGCAACGATGGCGCTGTTGAACTTGTCAAAAAAACAGGATTAAAAAGCACGGAAAAGATTATCAAAAAATAAAAGAAATGGAAACGAAGAAAAAATGAAAGGTGATATAAAAAGAAAGGGAAAATAGTATAGTGCAAAGAACAAATTCATAAATCTAAATAAAAAAAAAATAAAGGAGGATATAAAAATAAATATATATATATATATATATATATATAAAATCTCCTTTCTTTAATCTTACTAAGAATAATTTACTTAAGCACTTTTACTCCATCTAAATAGCTTCACCGACGAGGAATATTGAATTCAGCCATTGTAGAAGAATCGAGCTCTAATTGCAAAAATTGAGAATTTATCACATCTTTGCCTAAGGAAAAATATCTATGCATGCATGTTAGCAGCACAACACTAAAAAGTAACTTTTAAAGATGCTTTTATTACATTCCTATTAATGTAGGTGCAAATAGAATTAGACTCTAATAGCTTGGATTGAGGAGAATAGATTTAAAACGACAATAGAAAAGAAACAAATCAACGAGACGATAGAAAATTTAATGCTAAAAGTAATCTTATTGTACATAAGACAAAGAAACAAAAACGAGAAAAAAACTTTTAACCGAGTACATTGTAATAAAAACTTAAGGAAATTAGACATGAATATATGATTACAATACTAAAAAGGGGATTATCCTTTATATTTAGATCCAACAAGGTAGAGTTCATGCAGTACATATAAAAAAATATTTTACTACTTTTAAAAATGTTAGTCGTGAATAAGTGTCCAATCGTCTATGCTTTTTTTAGTACACGTTCTTTTAGGAGAAGTGTATTTTTATGAAAGCCAGACGGCTTGGGTCAAAAATTGTTGCACTTGTATCATTTTTGGTTCAGCGGTTACATCCCACCAAAATTTGTGAAAGATACATTTCTAGTTATGGAAAATTTAAAGAAATTTTCCCAAGCACGAACAATGTGAATTTAAAAGGGACTTTTCAAAAATAACTATGTCCCATAGACGCTAGTGGGGCAAGTAAAAATAGGTTTTTTCGTTTTTTCTCAAAAAGGTGGCTACCCCCTCCCTTTGTTTTACTATTGCTTTCTGAATTTATGTTGGCTGACAAGGTTTCACATCGAGCTGATTTTAACGGGAGTAGAACGAAAATCTGCATTTCGTTAGTTCTCCATACCCAGGGTTATAGTCTTGGCGTTAAGGTTTTAGTTTTCATGGTGGGGACTTAATATTTGGTATATTTTCGGGAAGAAAACAATGTAACGTAACATTTTTTTTTTAATGTAATTTAATTTTTTTTTTACAATCTAAAATTATGGACGTTGTAGCTGTTAGAACAAGCAGGTGCGGAAATTTAAATATCTGGGAAGTGTTTTGACAGAGGATGGTAAGTGCAACGCTGAGATCCGAAGACGTATTGGGATGGCCAAAAACATTCCAAAAGCTAGGCAGAGTATTACGAGACAGAAGATTTCTTTGGTAACAAAGAAAAGAGTACTGAGCTGCTACGTGACATCTGTCCTTCTTTACGGCAGCGAATGTTGGACGCTCTCATCAAAGATGAAGAGACTCGAGGCAACGGAGGTATAGTTCTACAGAAGGATGCTAAGGCTATCATGGACAGAGCGTGGGAGCAAAAATGAGGATTTGGAGAGGATGCAAACAAGGAGGAATCTTATACTTATCAAGAAGAGGCAGGCGGAATTTCTGGGATAGGTAATGAGAAAGGAGGGCTTGGAGAATCTGACACTCACAGGTTGAATAGAGGGAAAGAGAGACAAGGGAAAACAACGCATGACATACCTATCGGGCTTAATCAAGTGGATGGCAGGCCTGGGGGAAATAGTAAAGAGACAAAACTTATTGAGAGCTACAAGGGATAGGGGGTGCGGAGAGCCATGATCACGTACGTCCTGAAGAGACACGGCACAAAGAAAAAAAATGGGTAGCGAAAAAAAACTCCATCATTGGTGTTAACAAATTGAATAGTTATAATGTAACTTTTGAGAAACCTTTTTTTTCAACTTTCTATAATAGATAAAAAATAATAGAATCCACTAAAGTTAATGAATTACCAATTAAGAAATTTAATTCTTATTACGTAATTATTTTGATGAGGTCTAATTAGAATTAGATAATCTACGGACATGTAAGTATTTCAATTACTAAAAACTTGGAAATTATACTAATTTTCAAATATATTCGTGAATTCTTTCCCTGGGATTTAACAAGTAGAATTATATTTAATGCAAATGGATTACAGTAAAGGTAATATTGTACTGGATTGAATGAAAATCAATAAGAATTTTAAAATATTTAATCGTGATTAATAAATATGTAGATAAATAAAATCAACAACTTAGTAATTGATAGAAATCAAATTTCGGCAATTTCGTCCTAACTCACACTTTCTACTCTTATTAGAATTAGTAGTTCATACTTTTAGTATATTGATAAGTAAAAAGTCATGGAGACATAGCACTTCAACTGGTTGAAATCGGAACACTTTGACATTCTAATACAATAGTGGACTTTTGCAAGAAGACGATTCTTCACATTATTAGCGGATATTTCTAAATATCACTAAGCATATTTTTAATAATTATATCAGTATAATAATTAGAATATGATAATTATAATTAATAATTATATCAGCTGAAAATAAGAACAAAAAATAAATCGAATAAATCACATTGATTGTTATGAAAAGGTGGAATAAAGATGGTTTACGAGAAACTGGAAATCAAGATTTGTAGAAATTTTTTTTATGTAAATCCATAGAATTTAAAATGCGAGCTTTAGGACCAAAAGCTTATCTTCATTTGGTGATTTTTATAAAAATATTAACTAAGGTTTTTCATTTTTAATTTCTGATGTTTCTGCATTGAAGCAGCTAACGAGACTACACAAAACCTCTGAAGAAGCTAAGCGGAGGCAGATAAAGGGAATAAGTCATAAAAATGTGAAAATATCTACAAAGGAAATATTGGGGCGATCAAAAAGTTCGTTCTGTTTAAGTAGAAAGTTTACATAATAAACCAAAATAACATTTTGATGGCCAAAGGAATAGATTTTACGAGTGGAAAAAAAGAAGGGTCGTTTTTGCTATCATTTACGGTTTCCACTCGGAAATTGTAAGAAAATACTTTTAATATATAATTCAGAACTTTCTGCTGCTAAAAAAAAAAAAAAAAAAAATTTAAAATAGAACTGCCGGATTTCTGAAAGCAGTCACTTGTCTCTGGGTCTACTTGTTGTAAGAAATATTAAGCACTAAAAACACAATTATAAAAAAAAAAAAAAAAAAAAAAGATTAAATGTTCGCAGAAAGTTTGCCCATTTTGTTTTTCAAGCTAGGTTCAGTGTTTCTGGCATTAATCTTTTGTGCCCCTTTGTTTCTGTTTTCTTTTCTCTTTCTATCTCAATAACCGTGTGTGTGAGACCACCTTGTAATCAGTCCTTTTTTGTAGCCTTTTGAGCTTTTGTTTTGACTGGGAACCCCGAAAAATTAAAACAAAACGTCGAGCAGAAGGACTATATCAGGTTAGTTTCTGCAAAAAGAGAAGGGCGCAGTTTGCATGTCGGACCCAGATGGAAGATTGCCTGGAGACCTGTTCAGTTTTATACTTTCCAATACCATCGCTAAAGTCTTTGGTAAGTACGGATTGACCGGGTACAAATGTGCTGTACAGACTCACAGTAGCGATTAAACTGTTCTTCCATATCAATGTTTCTCCTGAGAGAATGACTTAGATTATATCGGTTGATTGATATGTGATCGAAAAGTCATAGTCCAAAAGCATTGATTAGCTGTATAATTTGGAATGCCTTTCTAGGACCCCACAACACTAACAAGAGACTTGTGATCAGTAATAATGATGAAATATCACCCATTTAGTATTTTATATAACTTCTTGATGGCGAAAAATAGTGTTAGGGTTTCATTTTCGATCTGTCAGGTGTTAGGGAACTGGATGAATGAGTTTTTGCTTTTTCATTTCCGCCCGGAAGAATGTGAAATAACAGTTCCGATTTCGTAGTTGAAACGACCCGAAACAAGTGCAATATCCACAAATGCTCCCACAGAAGGTAGCGAAGGAAAGTGCAAAGAAAAGACTACAATATGCATGTTTATCAGCAAAATGCAATTTACAAATCAAGGATACTAAAATCAAACAGGTACAAAAATTTAGATGATATCTGGGAAGTGTTCTAACAGACCACGAAAATGCGACACTGAGATCCGAAGACGTATGTCTGTACTGTGCATTAAATATATGACCAATTACAGTTGCGTAACTAAAGTCTGTAATATTTGAAGCGATATTTTCAATATTGACTGCTTTCTAGAATTAGCGGCTGTTATTTTTCAGGTTAAAGCATTGAGTGAGAAGATTCAGCTGAACCTATTCAACTTGTTCCTGTTATTGCCTTCAAATTTCTTTGAATATTTCTTTTGAAATAGCCATTATGAGTTCATAGTTGAAACTCGTCGCCAAATATGTAGGTTCACAAAAGATTTGACCGATTATATGATAGCGATTTTCCAAGCGTAGCTTAGATGTGGCACAAGGCCGAAGTTAGGGGGCACCCAGTGAGGATCGAACTCACTACTCAGTCGTAATTGTTCTAGCGAGCCAAGCTTGCTAACCATTACACCGCCTCGAGGTGCCCAACCGATTATATGATAGTAATCGTTAAGAGTTAGTCCTCTTAACAAATGTTCTAAAATTATATTTAGAGAGGAATAAACATCATTTGAAATGTGATATGAATTACAGTATTACGAAATCACGTTTATTTAACTTTCTGGTTCAAGGATATATTAGGGTTTCTTTCATTTTAAAAAATCCACTTTGGCTAGCAAATTGGAAATATTTTTTATTAACAGTCTCACAATATTTCTTGGTAACTTCAATGAAGATTTTTAGCCCTCATATCTCAACATTAAGTAATTTTTCAATTAATGAGTATGTTTTAAATTTCCTTCATTCCTTCATTTATTGCATGGCTCTTTAGATTCTAAAATCTGAAATTCGAAAATGTGGTGTCCAGCATCTTTATCAAGAAACTTTTTTTTATTTCCAACTGCATGGGATCATTCTAAAGATTTTTAACATTTAATCGAAACCCGTTGTTTCACTTGTTCAAAAGTTGCAGCAACACACCTACAGGCTTCAAAATGATGGTTCTCCTCTACTACCTTTATATTCTTGAATACAAAAAAAAAATGGAAATTTAAAAAAAAAAACAAAAACCCAAGCCTTAGGCTCCCGTTAATAACCACGGAAATTTTCATGTCTCCAAAGTCTAGATATCTGATGACAAAAAAAAAAAAAAAAAAGAAAAGTGGTAGCGACGTTTGGTGTATTCTAGTGTTTCGGCGCAGATTCCATTCCTTTTTTATTTCTACTAGCGATCATGTCTTTGTGAACTATAATTCCATAGATTCTACGGGTTTTTATTTTGTTCATCTGATGAAAACATTTATAATGGATTTAATTTTGATTTCTTTAGCATCACATTATTTACAGGAAAATGTAAAATCGACTTTATCAGATGCGATACTGGAAATACACAAAATGCATTCAGATGACGTTGATTCGTTTCATGTTTAACTTTGTGCAAATAGATTAATTGCGCAAAATGATTAATTTAAAAAGTAACCTAAAAAGTTACAAGTTGCGTTGGGCTTTTAAAAGCATTTCACTATGGTAATTCTGGGTAACACAATGGCGTCTTCATTTTCCTGGAACCATGAAGTGCGACATGAGTCATCATCCTGCCGAAAGAAACCACCATCATAAAACGCTATACCTGATCTTCAAGGTCTTCACAGCAGTACATTGCCAAAAGGCCCCACAAGCCAATTTGAATCATTTTCATGAAATTAAGCGTTTTCAATTACCACCCAGAAAATATTTTCATAAAAATGACATTTCACAAATGAATGACATTTACGAGTATAAACCATGATTAGCAAACTTCAAAACGACTTAATTTCTGATTTCCTTTCAAGTCATTTGAAATATAGTTATCCAATTTTTTCATCTTTCTCATCAAAACCAAATATTGCAAACATTCTTTTGTTAATCATCTAGGTAATTGTGGAATGAAATTCGATTTCATTTATAGCTGGTTTCTTTGGAAGTACTGTCTTCCAATATTTCGCCGCTGTTATATATTTTGTTTTTCAATCACTATTGCAATCTCATCTGCTTTTTGTTTCTTTACATCTTTTGTGGTAAGATTATTACTTGTGTTGACCTAACCTCAGATTACATTGAGAGTCCTTCAAGGTATTTTGTATTATAGATTTTTTTCCTCTGTTGTCATAGACAACCTCCTATGTATTCTCTGTAGCATATTTTTTCCATTATGATAGCTCTCTTTGGTCGTTACACGTCCTACCGAAGATCACGTTTTCCTTTCTAATATTTTCTTTTTTTTTTTTAGTAACCCTTTGCAACAGAGATTGACGTATGCTTGGCCCCATTGAGGCTGGATATTAGTAACAAGTTCTCAATGTCATACATTTTTTGTTGAAGATTTTCCATCCCATTGGTTGATTTGACTGTAGAGGTTTGCCTCTCACTGAAAGTGTTTTTACAGTATAGCTGACGTCAGCAAATTGGTTTTGGTTTACTAACAAGAATTTGGAATACATTTTCTTCTCACTGTCCAAGATATTTCACGTCAGTTTATTGGAAGTTTTATTGGATTCTGTGAAGTAAGTGTTATTTTTGTTTGCTATAGTCTGTTTTGAATTGTATACGGTGGTGAGGGTACGCCAACATCATGGCGGAGCCCAAATCTCCTAATGCTTCCCCTACTGAGGTGTCTCCTTCGGCATGAAACAAGATAGGCACCCACAAAAGGGCCAAAGTATTTTTAAAAAACAAAGACAAGTTTGAACCAATTGTTAATGGAAAGTTGATACCGGTTCCGTCTCTGTTGGATACGGTCAACACTCGTACAATCTCCTTATTAACTACGGACCCCATGACTCGGAAGCTAACTATTGTGAATAGAGACATGATGGAGGAGGCCCTGAAAAGGCTTCAAATAGCAGCAAAAATTTTGGCAAGAAGTAGTTCAATGTGGGACATATTGTTACCTACAAGAGATTCAGCTAAGTCGCTGGCAAGTTGTATTCTGACTAATACTACACAGTCAGGCTATAGACTGAATACACGGGAACTAGAAAAACGAAGGTTACTTTACATAGAGTCCCCCTATTCATATCCGAAGATCATCTCGGATTTTTCTTTTCTAAGTATAGGGATGTCTCCGACGTCTGCCCTATTAAGAGTAAGGCTGGGATAACCCCAGAAGATTTTGAAATATCCATTACGTTGAGTAGAAAGAATTTCATGGAAATATCTAACACTTTCATGTGTGAAGGACGTTTCATATATGTCGTCGTGGAGGGCCGTCGACCACTTTGTTGGGCTTTCCCGGGACAAAATCCTGACACCCCCCAAAAAAAGTGAGGAAAAATCAGCAACAGCACAGACAACAAAATCCGCAAAGAAAATTGGAGGGTGGACGGAAGTCGTTAAGAAGGGATCCACAGGTACCATCACTCCCCTTCAGCAGGAGCAGAAGGAGAAGCATGAGCAGAAGGACCAGCAAGTGGAACGAAATATAGTAGAAGTACTAATGGAGGAGATACTCTCTCCCTCATTTCATTGAAGACAACCGAGGTGGGGGGTAAGTAGAAGATAAAGGGGGAAAATAAATAAAAAAAGATAAGCAAGCAGAAGCCAAAAAAGGAATCGAACCAAACCAAACCTCAATCTATTTCGGCTTCGCTAGTAAAGAAACGGAGAAATTACCACAATGAGCTCCCCTTCTCCCCACTCTGAAAGCATCACTGTCCTCCATTCCCAATACCACTGCAGCCGTCGACATGTCCACTCCTTCCAACACCCCACTTTTCACCAGCACAACGCCCAATGACTCCCCAACGCCCAGCACAGTTCTCAAAAAAAAAGAAATTCCCGTGTTATATAGACAAGCGAGCAATGGTAAAGGACATCTCAATGCAAAAGAAGGCATTGCTGAAACCTTTATTGAAAATGGCGTCAGTAGATGGGCGCGCTATAGAAAACCCCCGAAATTTCCCCAAGGCTGCTAACTTGGATGAGAAATACAGGACGAAACTTTATATTGTGAGATGACCTACACGAAGCCAAAGATGCCATTTCGGATGGTTGAAATGGGAACCTAAGAAAGCTGCAAAAATATTGTACGGGGAGGGTCCCAATAATCCTCCATTCTTCATTATATAGGGCCTTAAAACTGACCTATCCGTCGGACGTCGGCAGCATTGTCCTGGATGGTCGCATGGCGACAGAGATGGGGACAGGGAGCCTGGAACACTTAATTTCCTGGGACTTTCATCCGCAGATTTCCGTCCAGTCTGTGAGTAGGGGAATCAACTTGAAAAATGCCTCTAAAGATAGCTAGTTTGAATGTGAGGGGCTTGAGAGATCGGAGTAAGGCTGCCTGCCTGCCTGCTTTGGGGTCTCTTGTCCTTCAGCGTAGATGTAGCTGCGATCTAGAAAACGCACTTTGCTTGCGAGGTTGATTGCTCGTGTGCTGTCTATCGACTATGTTGTCTATTCAGCATACGTGGACCAGCCGGCCAGAGGTGTTTCCTTGCTGGTTAAACATACCCTGGATGCGAAGGCGGACCATATCCACGTCGATGCGGGGAGGGCGGTTGATCGTGGGTGATATTGCCATGAACAGTAGTTCGTTTAGTGTCGTTGCGGTTTATGCGCCGAACGATCGGGGGGAGCGTGTCTCGTTTTTTCGGCAGTTGATTCTTCGCGCTTAGTCTTAGTGGGGGACTGGCATGCCATCCTGGAACCCAAGATAGACAGGGGGCAGGGAGCTAGCAGGTGGTCATTGGGGGATCGTAGTCTATGGTGGGATGAACGGCCCTGTCCGCATTCTTGGAGTGTGATTTGGACTCGACCTCTAGCTGGAGAAAAATTGGTCAGAAGTACAGGCAAAGGTCGGAGCGTCGGTCCGGACTTGGCTCCAAAGGAGGTTGTCCTTGAAGAGTAGAGCTGACGCGTGTGCTATTTACGTCTTTCCTCTCATTCTTTATCGTTTGGCTGTACTTCCTCTTTTCAAGGACCATAGGAAGGCGCAGAAGGTTCGTAAAGCAACTTGTGTCCAACGTCTGTGTCATGGGGGGAGGGGGCTGGGATTGGTGAGTCATCGACACCCCTCGAGGTTGGCTTTCCTACGCCGTGTTTTGACAGAGGATTCTATTTTGTTTGGGAGTGTCTTACTATTACTAGTACTATTACTTACTAGTCTTACTATCACTCCCATTTCCTGGGCTAAGCGCCGTTGTAGGTCCGGGAAATTGTCGACTTTCCTCAGCAAGTGTCGAGCAGCCTTGAGGGCTTTTCCTCGGTCCAGTGACCTTTCACGACCCCGAAAGGTCTTGTATCGTGAATTAGTGGAGGGAAACGCGAAGGACCATCGTCTGTGAGCTGCTCGGGTTGTCGTTGGCCGAGTTGCGCTCTTTCTGGTCTTGAGCGCCAGTGGCGAATTACCTCAGTAACACTGAGTTTTCGCTTACCTGGCGATTGATTCGAAACGTGCTCTCTCAATGACATGGCCTTCAGACGGGGTGGGGTGAATTTGTCTGGGTCTTACTAACATCTTTTATTTTTGTTTTACATTTGTTATATTTTGTTTGTAATTGGTATTCAGTATTGTATTGGTGTATATATATATATATATATATATATATATATATATATATATATATATATATATATATATATACACACATTAAGAATTGGACAAAGTCCGACAATTTTATTAAAGACATTTTTATGTTTAACATTCTTTTTATAGATACAAGTATTTAAGTAAATGCTCTGTTTATAATAAACAGTATTAAATAACATTTACCGGCCTGAATGTCCGAGAAATTTCTCAGCGTAAATGACGGTTCCGTATAGGATGCAGGTTCGAATCCTGTCAAAGGACGAATATTTTCTATGAAAATTTCTCGAACATTCAGGCCGGTAAATGTTATTTAATACTGTTTATTATAAACAGAGCATTTACTTAAATATTTGTATCTATAAAAAGAATGTTAAACATAAAAATGTCTTTAATAATATATATATATATATATATATATATATATATATATATATATATATAATATATATATATATATAATTTAACGAACATTTGTAGATAAGAAATTTTTTAAATCATTGGGTTTATTTTGTAGGTTCCCTTTATGTATGGTGTATTGTGGTATATGTAGAAGTAAAAGGTGAAGTATTTGGCATATGTGTTATTCGTATTGAATGAATGGATCGTGAATCGGATTAGCTAGGTATAGGACAGGTAATGATGAACAACCTCAACCCCACTTTCCACTTTTTGGGCCATGTGCTGCAATTATTTTATTAACACGTTTCTCTAAATTTTATTTATTTATTTATTTTCAACTCCTTGAATGTTTTGTGGTGTCCAAAAGATAAATAGGCAAGAAAAATGGGACATACACATGGGTCTATTGAGGAGGGGGGGTTTAAACATCTCCGTATAAAAACTTTTAGCACTGATTTCACTTAACTGACATTTTTAAAATGAATAAATAAAATAAAAACTTTTCATAATTTTAAGATGCAATTCTTCTTTTGATTCGAACGCTTTTATTTTATATCGATTAATCCACTTCTCTTTAATGGGATATGATAGGTTTCGGCTTTAATCATTCACTAACAAGATTATCAATTCTTACAGATCATTAAATTTCACTGAACTGTGTCGAGTATTAAAAGTTCAGTGATATCAAACAGACATGTACCCCGGATGTCCGTTTTGAGCCCTTTCTCTCTTTCCCCGCTCTCTTTCCTTCTCTCTCTCTCTATATATATCTATATATATCACTCACCACTTTACGCAAAAAAATTAGCATGATTAATTTAACAAACACTAACAAATCAAACCTTTCTGAAAAAACGTGTAGCAACAAACGACAGAAAGCCATAATCGCCCTCGTCCCGAGGGGAGATGGCACAGGAAGGGAGAGAGAGTGAGGGAGGGAGACAAACTAGCATATTAAAGTGAACTTCAGGGTTTATATAAAAGCTACATATTTTCAACAAGAAAACGATAATGAGAATAACCATGTCAATACCGATTCTTTCAGGTGCGCACATAGGAGGGAGAGAAAGAGAACAAATCCACGAGCGCTAATATTTATGTGAAAATAGATCCTGCTAAGAAGCAACGACGATATTCATGAGCCCACCACATTCAACTCGATAGCAATTTACGTGAATCAATTTGGACGCATATGTGATCCTTTAATTTCATTGGTTTGGATGAGTTTCTCTTGGGACAAACTGTGATACGAACCTGATTAAAATCATGTGATCAGCAGAAAAGGCAAACAGAAAACCGAGAAATTACAGTTTTATTAACTCTTTCTCAAATTTACAGTGGAGATGAATTATAAAATTTTCCAGTTTGTCTAATCGAATTTCAGCGATACATCACTTTTTATACGGAGGTGAACCAGTGCAATTGCTCACCATTTGAAAATCTGAGTATGATGTCTATATATGTAAGGGATTGTTCATGTGCATCTTTCTTCCTTTCGACATAGTGTGAGTGAATATGTCTATTGGCACTATTGTCTGGTTCATGTCAGGAAAAAAAATCTATGGCATTTCCATCTCACACGACTTGATTTGAAGTTGACTAAAACTTTGTTTTACTTATTTACTCATTATAAAAGGTTGAATGTTAATGATAACAGACGTGTTGAACGGAAATTCATCATATATGTTAATAATTGATAAAGTTAAAAAACATGAAGCAAAAATCAATGTAGCTTTTAGGTTATTTGCAAAGGTACAAGGGCGTATCTACGGAAAAATACTGTTTATTATAAGCATCGAAAGTCTAAATATTTGCCTTGATCGTATTCATCTTTTACAACAATATCAGCTCAAAAATACAAGTCACGCTCATTTATCTTTTCAAACTATACAGAACTTTTATTTCCTGATCCCAAACAATTTACACCCACGCATAATAACGAAGGAGACATTTGTACAAAATGCAAATGTCGCTCACACGTTAAAACAAACACTCTCAAATTTGAATTAATTCGCATGTTCCGCGATTCTCTTTGCGAATCTAGTGACTGTCAAAGGAGCTTTTCAGTCACTACGAAACAATAGATCAGAAATTAAAGATCAGTTTGTAATATGGCGGCGTAGCCGGGGCATGGCCTGCTGTCTTTGATCAGGATCGATCCTGGTATCGGAGAACAAGCCGTCAGGCCACACTCGTCGGTCGTTGATGGCGTTTGACACAGCAGCTGGTCTTTAAGTTGACCTCTTCAACTAAGACCTCTCTTACCCACGTTGTGATTTTTTGATCTTAAGAGGGTCAAGACAAATTATCACTGGGGTATCTCAACCAAGCTAAACCAAGGAGTTGAATACGCGCACACAAAATTGAAAAATAAAAATGGACGACGCCTGAATAAGTCACTATATGATGTTTATATCAGAATAAAAAAAAATTTAGTTTTTTTTTTCTTTTTCTTCTTTTCCCAACTAATATTTGGCGACGGAACGAAAATTTCGGGTAATTTCTTTAAGGGTGGCCAGACTTGAGAACTGGATTTATCTTCAAGTACTGTTATTTGTACTTTCCAGAACGGTACAAGGTTTATCATCAGAGTCTTTCTTCTTCAGCAGATAATTATTATTAGGTTGGCAAAACAGCGTTATGGCAGAAATCTCTTAACTCCCCGTCGCAACTCCAACTAACTTTAGCCCCAGTGAGCACTTGTATTTATAGGTGTCCCTTCCAACTGGTGTGGTGCGGGCGAATAGGTGGGTTTTATGCAAATCTCCTAAAATTCAACCAGTCTCCTTTCGTTTTCTGTTCCACACTTCCAATTTTGGAGGATCCCCTCTTTCGGGAGGAGCCATTATATGATGTCAGCCTTCCTGACGTCATCTTCTGCCTTTACAATTCCTCATTCTGTTTTCACAATTATAATTTTTTCTCAGGGAAATTTTGGCGGAAATTCTCACCACGTATACATCGGTCACCTTCCAGCAGGCGACCTTAACCTCTGGACCCTGACCCTGTACCTGTTCGCAGTCTCTCGCTAGGCAGCAATCGCATTGTATAACTTTTCAACCCGTTCTCAATATCCTGGGAAAATGAATCCCTTTCTGACAAAAAAAAAAAAAAAAATAATAAAAAATAAAATCGTCTTTTTAACCCTTTTCGTCCGTATGCCATGTTAAATATTGTTACAGTAGGTTATACGGGCGCCTATCCAAATTCTGCCTATTAATATTTTCTGTAACGAACCACCAAGATATTTAATTTAACACAAACAGTTTATCAACCCATTCCTTCCGATATAAAACAGGAATAGGAATCACAAACTGACTTCCCTCATCTTTGACAATGAGCAGTTTTTCACATTCTAAATATTTACGTACATGTCACAATAAGGAATACAATATATACTAAATATCAGTTTGAACGTTATATATAAACAAGCAACTTTTGTAAATATATATATATATATTAATGATTTTGTACGGAAGAGCATATGCTCTAATATTTATTCGGTTCTTTTAGACTGTTCGTTTGTCATTTGATTTTCTGAATGAAATTAAATATAATATATTGTATTTTGTTATGAGGGATAATGATTTTAAACCGCTGAAGATCTTGTCAACGGTAGCACAGTGCGTGCCTACTCTCCTCAATAACTACACCTTCCTTGTTTTCAGTTATACAAATTAAGTTATGAAGCAAATTGGTTTAGGATCTACTCAGACTTTTAAAATCTTTCTTTTTACAGAGAGCAATAAAAATCACACTTAACTCACGTATTTTTAATTATTAATCTGGCCATTCTAGCGCTTCTCACCAATGATAATCCAAGACATGTATTTTTTCACTATCTGAGGCTGGCTTGCATGATTGATATAAGCTTCAGTACTTCAGTTACTGGAAACACATGCCAACCAAAGTTGACTTAATTCCTCATAATAAAAGGATTAAAGAAAAGTGAATATTATATCGTTTGTTTAATGCTGATTTTGGAAAAAGGTATTTATCTTATAAACTGCTACAGTCCAACCTTTTTAATCCGGCACACCGTTGTCCGATAACTAATAATTCGGTATTTTTTTTTTTTTGAATCAGCTATCATTAGTTCAGTGAGTGGTTACGAGGGCAGCGCCACATGTGTTTTGGTGATACGGTTTTGCTCATTTCTTATATATATAGCTGAAATATATTTACCCATTCAAGTATATATTATTTTTTGATTTTAGGCTTTATTTTATCATTGTATTGCATAAAACAATAAAAAAAATCTTGTTTGGAAGCGTTAATGATTGTTTTATTTCCGGCTTTAAGCTTTGTTCTACTTTTGATAACAGCAATATACATATGGAGTGAGGTGTTTACGCAGGTTTTTTTTGGGGGTGGGGTGATTTTTGTCATCCGTCATTTTCTGCGATCGGACAGAATCCTGTCCGAAGAGTGTTGGGTGAAAGAGATAGGACAGTATATTTCTAAAGTTCTGGTTCTTCAAATATGACAAACATTTTACTGTCCGAATAGACAGGAAATATAATTAATACACATTTTGACATGTCCAGATTTATGATGAAAGAAGTCACTACATTGGTTGGCAAGCCGATGGCGAGAACTTACATGACAAGTACTTCTGAAGCATTATTTTAATTACGATCTTTTGTCTTCTGTGAAACTAAAAATTGACCTTGTTGTTAACTATTTTTGACAATACTTTTACTACTGTACTTTGAGACAACAGTTCAATATTTTAAGAGTGAACAAAAATAGTTTGAAAATTTTTTAAAAAATAATTTCACCCAAACAAGGCAATACAGCCACAAGAATGAGAAATGAGAAAAAAGAAAACATTATTAAGGAGAAAGAAGATAACGATTGACATTGCATTTACAATTTGTAATTGTTCAGATGAGCTTTCCCTTATGGTACCGAGATTTGATGAATGTCAATAAGGTTGATGGCAAGGTCTCATCATTTTACAGTTGAAATGGTTAGATGTAAACGTAACTGCTAACAGTTTCTTTTCTCGCACTTCTTACTTGTTTCTCTTCCGATTTCTTGCTTCCCAATCAACTTTGATCTTCAAAAATGCAAATGCAATGTCAATCGTTATCTTCTGTTTTCTTAATCTCCGTTCTTTTATTGTTCTCTCTCCTTAATGTTTTTCTCACACATTGCGTCTTAGTGGCTTTATTGTCTCGCTTGTGGGGTGAAATGATAAAATGTATTCTAGTGGGATTCTGTTAAATAGATGATCATACACACAAAATGGTCTTAGCATTTAATGTCAAAATTGCTGTTGTACATTAAATCTCCATCAACAGCTTTATTTTTTTATCTACTTATGGGGGTTGTAAGCTGTCTGAAAAAGGAGGTATCACAGAATTTTGATGCAACCAATATTGTAATAGTACTATGGGTTATGCTTCTTCCTCGAATAGAAATAGTCATATTGGAAATGTGTCCCTCTTAAATTTTTTCAATATTTTTTCTGGGTTGTGGAGGTGTGTCGGTTACAAACATTCTTGGGATCCACAGCAACATTATTCATTCAAAAATTGATTATGTAACTACGGGTAGCAGGATTGCAATTCGACATGGCTTCTTTCCTGTACCCGCGCATGCTTTTTTACTATTGCATGGATGTCAATAGAATGATGTATTTTTAAGTAAGTAATTTTGGATTAACACGGTTTAAATAAACAACTTTGATAAGATCATTTCTATTGACAAGACCGAAATTATCCAGCTACTCAATGAATAACATGTTAGATCCTAATTAATAAAAACAAAAAATAGATAAAAGTGTATATAACACCATAATAATGCTGACCACACTTTATAAGACAAAATATATTAAATTTGCATTGTTCATTTAAAAATCACACTACAACAATTGCACTGTATAACACATTACATCATAATATAGCTAAATTTCTCAGTATAATTTCACTTTAAAGTAAGTGAAGGTATTATTTGATGGCACAATGATTTAGTAATAATGTGCTTGTGCCATGCATATTGTCCATATAAAATTTTTAAAGCTTCAGAAAACTATAAATTTTATAAGATTGTGTTATAAGGCTTTCACTGATCACCGGAATAAAATACCAACGCTACGATTTTGAACTTAATCTTTAAACTAGTTTCCCCCAAAAACGGTAATGATTTGAAAAAAATATTTAGGAAGATTACTTATGTCAAACCCTGACTTTCAAATTGAGTACAATACTACGATTCTAAAATCGACCTGCACTAGTGATCAATACGTTTTATTAAACTATCTATTGGTTCAAACCTGCCGTTACATTCAAACTCTTTTCATGTGATTTCATGTATTGTTACATTGTTATTAAGTTTTAATCATTTTTTTTCGACAATTTATACTATCTATTCATATTTAGTAAACAAGTTTAGATTTCTGTAAGCTTCATATCCAAAAATAAGACCTTTCACTTATGACTAAATGGCTGCATAAAGCCTCTTTGGGATTTTTACATCTCTCAACGGGTGCAGGGTTACTCTAATTCGGTTATATTTATATCAAAGTGTATGTATATGTATGTACAGGTATACATATAAAAAGTCTCTATAATATGTATGAGCACGTGTATATGTGTGTAGGTTTGTGTGCATATGCATGTACAAGTATGACAAAAAGGCTCTAATACACGTATACGCGTGGGTGGATATATAAAAATAAAATAAATAAAAAGTCCGATTCATTCAACAAGCCTAAATCATGAGGTAATAATCATGGGCAAAAAAGTTAATCTACGATGACCACTTGCCCTCAGAGGGCTGAAGACATTTTTTTGTCACAATGGTCGTCTTTCTTTCATTATCAAACTGAAGAAGCCAAAGAATACAACTCTCCGGCGGCGAAATGCGTCTTTGATAAATATTTTCCAATTTGTCTCATCTTCATTTTTTGTTTCGGTTGCTATTATGCACCACCTAAAAACACGATATTATGCATCCCCCCTACAAACACACATTAAAATGATATAGATGCGAACTTTACGTGCCGGGTTCAATTAGAAATAAAGGATTTTATTTTCAAGAAATCGTGAGAGTAAAATATTTTGAAATCCGTATCCTTGCAAGACAATTTTAACCGCAATGATTAAATCCTATATCATCGATTTTAACGGCGGATTACAAATTGTTGCGTTGGTATTTGGAGGGGGGGGATATAAATAAAAGTAATAGTCTCGGGGAGGAATCAAAGTTTCAGGTATCAATTTTCGTATACGCGGAAACTAGTGTGATGCATTCTTCAAGAAATAAATAAATGGCATTTTTACATGGTCATTCCTTAAGAAAATTAGCTAAACTTGATAGAAGTAGTGATCTAAGATGTAAAGCTCTATACTAGGACGGATTTTATTATGCTAATGCTTATTATGTTAATGTTTTAACAAAATTCGTAAATTCCTATTAACTAACGGATATTGGTGAGTTTCAATGTACATTAATATTTATTGAATAAATATACCACGAGAATTTCAGTTTATAATACATTTCTTTTTGCTATAAATTTTTACAATAACTTATTAATTCATCATATTATAAAGATAGTAGATATATAATTGATAAATATTTTTTCAATTTCAAATGTATACAAATTGCCATAAGTCCTAAGATATTCTCTGTTGAGAATATGAGAATCAATATGTTGTAAAGTTATTGAATAATGGTAAGAAATGTTGACAATTGCGGAAAAGTTGAAGAGAGATCATGAAACAGTCAAATAAGAAATAAAAGACATTGGCAAGAAAACATCTGGTTTTAACAATATCATAAAATGAGATTTAAGAAAAATTAAAAGGATACATGCAAGATACATAGATTAATGAGCAAAGTATTTTTAAGAAATTCGTTGCAGATGTAAATAGATGCAGAATATTAAGAACATTGAAATAAAGACAAGAAAACAATCAAACTACCACCTTTAATTCAACATCACAAAGAGAAATATTTATGTTGTATTTAGAAGTACATAAAAACGGATTACTCAACAGTCGTTTTTTGTGATGAATGTGGGGCTATAAAACAAACCAAGAGAGGTGGAGTAATGTTTTTGGCTAGTAATTTGACTATTTATATACTATTTGTGATTTGGGCACCTCGGCGTGGTGTAATGGTTAGCCAGCTTGTCTTGCTAGATCAGTTACTACTGAAAAGTGAGTTCGATCCTCACTGGATGCCCCATGCTTTCGGCCGTGTGCCACATCTAAGCTACGCTTGGAAAATCTGTAGGGGCACCTCGAGGTGGTGTAATGGTTAGCAAGCTTGTCTCGCTAGAACAATTGCAACTAAGTCGTGGGTTCGATCCTCACTGGGTGCCCCATACTTTCGGCCTTGTGCCACATCTAAGCCGGGCTTAGAAAATCACTATATTATTTGTGATTACAAATAATATATAAATAGTCAAATTACTATAGATAGTCCATTCACGGTTGATGATGGCATCAAAATAAACGCAGAGAATTATTTTAAGTTCTTGGACAATACTTTCTTTTGAGAGGTACTGGTTACAACCAGGAAACTTGAAGCTAAAGTGTACATTCGTGCAAGACATTCTGCAAAACCTACCAAAAAAGATTTGAAAGACACCAAACCAGTCACAGCAGATTTTAATTCAACAGAAAATGTATGATCCATCATTAAAATTATATAAAAATGAAAGACAATATTCAAGGAAAGAAGATCTCTGTGAAGCAATAAAACTGTTGCAAAAAATATTAAATCGAAACAGTATAAGTTAAAATGATTGAAAGACTGATGAATATCCCAGATTACAAATTAGTTTGTAAATTAATAAAAATTTATTTAGACTTATGGGATATTGGGTAATTAAATGCATTTTTTTTTTTAATTTGTTAATAAAGAATTTATGCTGCGTTTATTTTGAATAACTCAATCTGACACACGAAAATAAGTTATCAATATTTTAAACAAGGACAGATACTCACGTTATTTTTTGCTCATATATCCTGGAAATTTTTTACAATCATTTTATTGGGAAAACATTGACTTGCATAGTAAAATTTGACAAAATGTATATAGTATTCATTACATGTCTTTAATTTACTGTTCGTTCAAAATTTAAAGGTCCCAATTAGTTTCTTACGTATATGAAAGAGGCTTTTAATCTGCTCCATTCAACAACTCGAAAATAAAATGCTTTATTCAAGCAGATGAGAGGATCTGCTAGTATAAAAATAAACAGTGGTTTATTATTACGGGCTTTTGACAACCCCCCCCTCCCAAGTTACTGCTAGCAGTAATTATTTTTTTTTTTGGTGAGAGTCAAAAGCGCATGATAATAAAAAAAAATATATAAATTCTGGATTATTCTAATATCTTTCCCAAATAAGCCAAGGTTACCTAGGTAATTTTGACTTATTTGAGAAGGATATTAGAATAATCCAGAACTTATATTTGGCGCAAACTGCCTGCACACAGGTAGAAAATGAATTCAGTAAATATACAAAAAATAGAAGAGTCTGTAAGACAAAGATTTGTCGTCTGACCGGACTTATTCAATTTCTATACTGAGGCGATTCTAAGAGAATTAGAATTCATTATTGGCGACCACAATCTTAACAACATAAGATATGCAGATGACCCAAGATTGATAGGAGAAACAGAAAGGAATCGACAATAATTCCTACAGAAGGTAGTGAAGGAAATCGAGAAGAAAGGATTAAATATCAATTGCAAGTAAAACAATTTAATATCTGGGAAGTGTTTCAATAGAAAACGGAAAGTGCAACACTGAATATATGCAGATGACCCAGTTTCATAAATATGGTGTAATGCCATGCGAATTCGTAGAAACGATTTTTCTTCATTATTTTCTAAGATTATTTTAAAAGTTTTATGAAAATCGAATACTAGAGAATTTTTCCTTCTTTCATTGGATAACGGGATTTAAAATTCTTTGCTAAATATATCTTAAAACAAATTACGTCTTTCTGTTGTTCGCACTACGATCAATAAGCCAAATCGGTTCCAAATTAGGGACAAAGGTTTTCATACCTACAAATAGGCAGAATTGAAAAATGTAAATTTCCGAGTCCCAGTTTTCTATGCGAGGAACTAAAAAAGAAATATCGATTTATTTTGGACAGGGCGTTGTTCAATAACGGTAAAAATCGGCAAATTTAACACCGGCACTCCTCGTAACGCCCCATTATGGTTATTAGGTAGACACCCTTTACAAACTAATCACCCTCGAACTATAAGCTTTATGGGTTCAGACGTTTTGCGCATCCTCAGACCTGACTTTGTAAAGTCAAATCAAATCAGTTATAATGATGAACCATTTGTAAAATCTAATGCAATAACCAAATGTTCGTTATAGTCTGCCAGGATAGACGTGACAGAATATTTACTTAATGTGTTAATCAAAATCGCTACACATTTTCATAATTCTTTTCGTAAGAATCACCAGACTCGGTTTTAAGATAAAATAGAATTTTAAGGATCAAAATGGAATTTTCTGAGCTACAAAAGTTTTAACGATGTACATCAAAAATTGTCAAACAATTTTGAAATATTTTTAAATTGTGTATTGCATAGATGTTCGGAACTAAAGTCCGCAGTGTTTTTTTTGAGTAATTCAAAATTTTCCCTAAAAACAACGTTCGATAATCGGAATTCCTGTTACGTGCCGCATCTTCGTCTTTGACATTTATATAACATTTTAATTTTTTTTAAAAAGTTGATCCTATAACCTATAGTTTTAAGAAAAGCGTTACATAAAGTTGTTCAGCATACCTCTCCTTGCTAACGCCCTGTCACTGAAATGAGGCCGTTACGTACACTTTGAATGACACCTAAAAGTAAGTTCGCTCTCTCGCTATATATATATATATATATATATGACTTCATCTAAAAACTTTTCATTTAATAATTTGCAACAATTTAAAACAATTAGAACTTTTTCAGAATGTTCAAAAATATAATTGTTTGACAAGAAACTTGAGGTCAGTTTACATGTCATTGTCTATAAACATCAAGAGGTTTTTAAACGTGTACTTTGAAAACAGCAAGAAATTTCATTGAAGCAATGAAACAGTTAAAGGAATTGATTTCGCAATAGTTGCTGAACTCCAGAGCGATTTTAAAAAAAAAAAAAAAAAAAAAAAAAATATATATATCATGATATATTGAATCATTAAAGGGTGGTGTTTTTGGACAAGCGTGTGAATAAATTTACCGGTATTACTGAATCTTTTTCTAACAACGTAGAACTTGTAACCGACACAGCATACTTTGATTCACGTCATTTCCAAGAACTCCAGAAGGTGGATTGCCACTAGAAGCGCTGAAAAAAAAAAACATTCACATATCTTCATTTGGAAGAGCAGGGACCGAACACAATCTTTCATGCTAAATTTTGAAACCTTTTCAAAAACTCAACAATTGGCAACGATCAAACTCCTAGAATCAGAAAAATATACGCCAAACTCACTTTCCTGTAATTACACGTTTCACTTCTTGAAAGTCCTGTAAGAATTTCCTTTTTTATTTTTGCCGTATCTCATTTAAGAATTCTTTGCACGCATTTGCAGACTCAAAAATGTTTTTAGCTTACAGATATATTTTGACGGTTATCTTTTGTGTGTGTGTGTGTGTATATATATATATATATATATATATATATATATATATATATATATGATTTATTCATTGATTTATCAATGAATAAAAAAAGTCGAACGCGTGTAGCAAATTGTTAAAAATCGACTACACGCCATGGTGTACTTGAAATCTTTATAGTGAAGAAGCATCGAAAAAGATTTGCTTCCTGAAATTTCTGCTATGAATGATATTTCTGCTTTTTTTGTTTTTTCGGCCAAAAGCTCGACACAATTTTCTAGGTTTCTTGTACTTTATAAATAATTGAATTTTGACTGTAGTGGGGTATGTGCAAGCATTTAAAGCCCACATTCTAGTTTGAGTTATGCTTTAAAAATAATTTCGCTTTGTATCACTTGAATTTCTTTTATGATTAAGATTTTTATTCTAAGATTTCTTTTCATAAAGAAATACAATATTGAATCGATTTCTTTCATTGAAACCTTTGATTTTTATTTATTCGTTTTAGGGTTATTGTACCCTTTCACAAATTTTCCAGTTTTTAATTATTTTTTACCTCAACGTTTTAGTCAATCCAATTTTAGGCTTTAGTCATGTGGATAATCCGTAAGGTGAAAAAATATTTTGTCATCTTTTTATGATTCGTTCAAAATAAAACAAAACGATAGACTTCTATTTTAAGCTTTTTTTTTTTTTTTTTAAATTAATAAAAACTTTACTTTTAATATTGGCAAAATTTTATTTTTAAAGCATCTGATGGTATTGCATGTTTTGATAGTTTTTTTCTTACCATTTTAATTCCGGGGGTACAAAGGTTTCCTCTGCTGCCCCCTCTTCCCCAACAATTAGTGAGATACAGCTTTGGTTAAAAAAAAAAAAAAAAAAACTGAGGCACAATGTAACATTAAAAAGTAGTTTATTTAACATTTTGTTTATTTAAATTGTTTTATATCATTTTTTTCTGATATGGCATTCTGAAAGTTTTAAATTTCTGAATCTTCTTGCACACTTCGGAAATTCTTTGTCTTATAAATATGTAGTAAATTTTGATTTCCTCTTTTTATATAAGCACACAGCGAGGAAATGTTTCTACTCAAATTATGAAGGTAGATTAGCAGACAAACGCTGAATATTAAGATTAGATATAATACTTGGACTTCGTTTGTCTAAACCCCTTTTACCATGTGAGGAAATATCAGTGACGCCATGTTGCAATGCAATTTGACAGAAATAATATTACCAGCTTCCCGAATCCCCTAAAAAAAAAAAAAAAAAAAAAAAAAACTTATCTATTCCAAAATTCTGATTGGTTGATTGTGAATATATTCCTCGCCACCCACACCACATCTTTTGCATGTTAATGATAAACGAATGATTAAATATTAAGATAAGCTCTTTTAATTTAGCAGAAAATTATGAAACAGGATATGTATTAATTTTTTTTTTTTTTATTGGTACGATCCAAGGGAAACGACGATGTGCACCCTTGTACATAAGCTTTCTTAATTTGTCGTTATGAGATCGGCATTTGAATCAGTTGAATGAAAGATGTTATTCATTCAAACTGTTATTGTAAACAACTTCATAGAACAGTTTTGAATGAAGACAACTCTGAGATTTATATTACAATCATTTAGCTTTTATTCCATGACAAGCCACTAGTAACTATACTGTTGTCCTCATCTTTGTCATATTCACGACGCTCCGGCCTTCTTCAAACAGAACCCTTTATTTAGTCTACCGGGGTAAATTGTTCTAGCTCCACGTGCCATGCCTCTTCCATATCTGTTTCAATAATTTCCCTTTACTGACTCAACTCTCCAAGGTTTTTATTTTTTTTCACCTCTGCTGTGGCCAGTTACTGAACTCGACTCTTTGGGTCAAGTAACTGGATTACTTCAACCCACGCTTTTATACACTGGGCCATGTATCAGTGAGGAATTTGTACAGTTTGTGTAGTAGGACTTAAATTTCAATAATTGTTGTTTCACATGTTACTTTAAAAATGCTTGCCTTTTCCTTTGATATAATAGTAATAATGATGATAATATAATTTCATATAATTAGATTTTTGAGTTGAATATGGAAATATTTATCCGGGAAAATCAACATTAATGATCTGAGCCTATCTAATATAATAGATTTAACCTAAACGTAGAGGGTGGTATATAAACTTGCTTTTTCTGGGATTTTATGATTATTGTAATGAATATAAACACTCAACCATTGTACTATGCCGACCATTGATTAATTTACAAAAAGCGGGTAGGCATAGAGAATGTAAAATGCTAAACGGAAGGAGTTTTTAATCGATTTGACCGATTACGAACATAAATTGCGCAATTGCTACATACAATGACAGTTGGATGCTTAAAATAGTTTTTTTTTTTTTTTTTTCTTTAATTTTCTCTTCATTTTGAGGCTTATGGCCATATTACGTTAAAACATCGGTTCCCAAGCAACGTCGAACCTGGTTAGTATCTATGACCGTTAGGAATTATCAGGTGCTGTAAGCTTGGATGGTGTAGTAAGGAATAATAGCTCTGAATTGTGGAGCAGTGTTCCAATTCCAGTTGCGTTCATTATATTCACTTACGCGCAAATACCGTTGGGAACTGTATGAATTCAACTCTTCTTCCCACCCCCACCCGTTATGGATTAATTAATAAGACATAACACTTAACCCGGTGGTCGATTCTAGATCATCCTTGTCCGCGGTGATCAGATGGCCTGACCCTTGCCACACGCTGCCTATACCAGAAGAGGTCTTGGTCCTCAGTGTCGTAGGACGACAAGTTGATTGCAGGCTCAATCACACGCTGTTCAATACTGCCCCGGGTCAACGGCCGTTTGTAGCTGTCCACTTTGCTCCGCACACGTTGTTTTTTCACAGAGCTGGTAAGGATCGATTAATGTCAGTAATTGTAGCGCTGATTCTGACCACGGCGAGCTGTACTATGATGGAAAAAAAAAAATAGAAATGTCTTTTCCGACGAAATAAAAACGAAAATATTCTTCGGGTTAATTTTCGATTTGATTTATGTAGTTTTTCGTATAATGAAAATTAAGTCCTCCCAATAAGGTCTCTTTAATGACACTTGCCTATGGGTGCGAATTCTTGGAACAGGGCAAAAAGTCGAGAATTCTCTTGGCAGCAAATCACGTGGGTCTCAGCAGCACTTTCGTCCGCTGCTGTCTCTTCTCTCAGACTGCGTCTGCTTATAGTGACTGACTCCAGACCGGAGCGGGACTGATGGTGTTTTGGGATTTGGGGGGGGGGTCCTCAAGTTTCTATATCGATTTGAACAAAGGTTCTTTGTTTGGTTCGCAATATTAATCATCTCTCCAAATTTGGGAGACCCCGTCTTCCTACGAGTATTGATTGCAGTTATTTGTCCGCCCGTATCATTCCTCTTATTTATGCCTTGCACCATTACTTCGAAATGGGCGGAGATAATTTTTCCGTTTCTCTTATCTAAGCCAGCCACCTTGGCTGTCTCTTTGACAGTTTCGGCTTTCAAACCGCGAGGGCGAAAAGGCGGTTTTAACATTTAGTCATTATATTTTTTTTTTTTAATTATTTTTCAGCAACTGGTCTTGTTTTTATATATATAAATAAAAAAAAAAAAAAAAAACCCAAAAAAAACCCCAAAAGAACAATTACTATTTCCACTGACCATCAATCAACAACTGTTCGCTTAATAGTACTCATGAACCTTACAGGTCCGTTTATTATCTCGATTCCTTCAACACAGGATAAAATCCTATTTCTCGACTTGTTTACATTTCCAAATTCGGTGTGGGTATTTCAGCTCTCTGACAGAAGCACAAATCAGTTTCTCGATTAAGCAGATGAGTCGACAAGAAAATATCTTGCTAATAATTTAAAAATAGTGAGTGGGTTTATTGAAAAAGCCAGAGTTTCTCTTTTTTGCCAGAAGATCCAAGAGGAGATTCAAATCGGTTTCCTTAGGGCGGGATAGGGGGGACGGGGGAGGTACATGCAGGGAATTTAATTTGCGTCGCCTGACATTATCAAGTTCATGTTTGGATTTAGATTTTATTGGAATGTTGTAAGAATTCAAACAAATACAAAATTCTTATAATACAAATATATTTGCAGAGATCATATGTTGTATGGCGATGATCAGTAAACAAATCTGGTTCTTCTTGATTCTAATGAAGTTAGATTAGCAGGCAAACTACTGTAGCATGGCGTTCAATTAAGCACCGCCCCACCCTCAACTCTGATAAGTGCAATTTAATCATATATAAAATTCTGTGACTTCCGTTAGTCCGTCACACCCTCTAAAATAATCATACAGTGACCAATCGAAATCAAATTTTGGGGAAGTTCAAACAGGTAAGGGTGTACAAAGTACAGTTGGTTTTACTTGGATGCGTACTATAAATTTTCATGAATTTTTTGGGAAAAATTAAGTTTTATTATTTAACATACAAAATAAGTTCACTACTTCATCATTATCCTTTCTCCCAATACTACATGTGGTGGGAAGGATAGCCATCAGATAACCGCAGCTGCAAACGTCAGTCACCCCCCACACACATAAACACTCTTTCAAGAGAGCTTGACCTTCATAAAGCATTTCCCAAGCCACTTTTATTTTACTGGTAGCTGTTTTGGCAATATAATTAAGGCCAAACGCTTCAAAAGAAAGAAATATTTACGCATGGCCAGTTGCATATTCAAGAGTAAGAAATCATAAGAATTTATTCTTCGCTGTTAAAAAGCAAAAGTAAGGCTTTTGTCAAAATATTTTTCCAAACAAATCAGCTTATTCAAATTTCATCGATTGGTTTACTAAGTTAAACGAAACGACAAAAAAAAATGTTAGCGAAAACTTCGACAATACTGTAAAGATTTCAGCACGCGCCAGTGAAAAAAAAAAAAAAAAAAAAAAATATTTATAAAAGTTAAAACCCTTACCAAGGATACATTTATTTTTCCAAGGTTATGTCGAGTGTTTGGAAAATAACTAAGTACGAGGAATCCTGAAAAGATCTCCTTCCCAAAATCTGTCCTAATGACCAAACATTAGATTTTGATTTTTGCGGGTTAGGGCTTCTTGGTCAAGCCAAGAACCTTCCTGCAACACACCTTCTATAAAAATGGTAAAAAGCCCACTTCAGCGCAGAAATAAGGGAATAATCACCGAAGGCATTGACATAAATTTATTTTCCAAACAGATGCCACTCAATAAGATTTTTGCCAGTTTGTCTCATGATAAAATATCTATTTGGATAGATTTCAATTTATAGAAAAGTTGAAAGAGAAAAGGCAGCATACTGTTGCGATTTTAATGCCGTATTGTTATAGAAATTTCCAGTTTGTGACATGTGTACATATATGATCTGAAACAGCTCACTTATACATTTATAGCGCCGCATTGTTGCGAAAAGGAAAAAAATGAAATGCCTTCCGGAAATATTTTGCTCTGAGTATGTCAGAAACTGCTTCGTAGGTACTTATAACATCTGTTATTAGAGAAAAACTATATATGAAAAAGCCATAGGCGTCATATCTACACTGAAAAAGGAGAAAGATGTCGTTATTTACAGGTGACAAAAAGCAAAATTATCATCCTTGAGAAAAATAACTGCGTAAATAAAACTGTTTTGAAATTAAGAAAAAGACAATCGGAAAGACAAACAGAAAAGAAAGAATGAGGAAAATAGACAGGAAATGAGAAAGAAACAAAAAAAAAAAAACCTTAATATCAAGCGTGGGCATGTTTATCATGCAATCTTTTTCATTCTTTATATGTTTATAAATATCTATCAATACTGCGATGGATCTCCAACGAATGAAATTCAAAGCAAATTATTAAAAGCTCATAAGAAAGAATGGAAGCGAAAAACAAAACCTTATTCAATCACAATTGCTCAAAGTTGAAAGCTATTCTTTTATACTGGTACTTATTGTGATTCACAGATTATTTTTCTTTTCATGACAGGACTTTAAATGTATGATGACAGGATTATCTATTTAAGCACGCACATATGAAAAGAATAGGGTAATCGTACATTCTTCCATTTAAATTATAGGTACCTCTTTAAAAAAAAAAAAAAAAAAAAAAGCGATACCCAAGGTTTAAAATTAATTTTTAAATTTTGAAAATATTTCTTTAAGCTTTTAATTTAATTTTAAGCTAATAGATTAAATATAACATTTTCAATAAGCAAGATATTTTGCTGCATTTCAAAACTAATTTATACTGACTGGAAGGAGTTTTTTTTTTAAATCACTAAAAATCGCTGATTTTGTGCTATTTTAGCAATCTGTCGGCAAAATGTGATTCTCTTTATGAAAAGAAATAAAAATTTCAGAAAATATCTTATTTTTTAAAAAATAAAATATATTTTCTGAAAATTTTAATGTTTAATTAATTTGCTTTGAAACATGTTTACGTTTACCTTAAAATATCGCAGAAATGCATTTTTAACACGGAGGAAGGTCTTTATTCAAGGTGTTGACATGCTAACAGTCGGAAGTTTATCTAATTTTTTTCTACGGGGGATGTATCTGTAAAAATTTATTTTTTTTTTAAAATATTGCGAATCACTGAATTGTAGTAAGCTTTTCCGTTTATTATTAATAAATATAGTTTTTACTTAACAATAATCACCTAACCGGTACAAATTAATACAGAAGTGAAAAAGACTTAAAACTTTATATATTCTAATCAAAATTAAAAAAATATAAATAAAAACAATTCGTGTTAAAATTTCATTATTCATAAAAAAAAAAAATGGTTCTTAAAACAATAGTGTCCATAATATATCTTATTCATAAAAGCAATTAAAAGCTTTTCTAATTAAACAATGTCTTAGTTTAATTGCATTTTTTATTTTACGATTCAGTTGCAGTTTTTCGGTAACTAGGGGTCATGTTTTACAAAAAAAAAAAAATTTAAATTCTCCAAGGTGTTCTGCGTATAACTAATATAAACATTCAGGGGGTACAAAAATGAATTTCTCCCGAAATTTCATAAAATTAAATAAGTATGTGTTTGGGATGACAGGTGTAAAAATGTTTTTATCGATATTTTCTAAAGAAATATTTCTAAGATAATTTTATTCATTTGTGAATATGTCCTGAAAGTTTCATTAAAATCCGACAATTATGTTTTTTTGCAAGAATTTCATAATCTGTTTTTCAGTACAAAAAGAGTAAAGACGCTTACGTTTCTTATATTAATTTTAAATCCCCCTTGCTACTGACACAAGAAAAACAAAATTTTTACTAAAATTTCGAACGTTCTAAAAAGGATCAAAAAATATAATTTAATAATCAAAAAATGCTTCGGTCTTTCCTCTTAATAATAGCAAAGATTTTGACGATAAAACTTCTTTTTTTTTTTAATTTGGAACGTTTTTTTCATCATATATGTTCATTTTTTAGCGAATCAGTAAAGGTAACTACATGTAAATATTTTTCATTCGTAATTAAGTTTATCAAACAGGCAATACGAAGACAAACAATAAATTTGATTTGAAGTTTATAGTGATTCTCTGTCCCCGACGAGCGGATTCCGGCTTTCACTGGAATTTTATTTTGTCGAGATTTAATTTTTATAGCGTTTCATGACATTATTTCGAATGTCTGCCTTTCAAGATAAAAAGCAAATTTCAAGAAATATATTTCAACATTTAACCTAATATTATTCAGAACATAAATCGAGTAATATTGATGGTGAAAGATTATTTTTTTCGATTGTTCTTGGATAAGTTATGAAGTTTAGCCTGGAAAACATACCATTTGAAAGGGAACTTAAGCTGTTTGTACATTGTTAAATTATTCGTGTTAATATTTTTTGAACAAACTGACTTCCGCTGAATAAGGAACATCAACAATATCGCTCGTTCTCGGTTATTAAAAAAATCATTACGATAACTCAGAAATCACAGCGAAAATAAAGTCCTCGATGCGAATAAAGTTTATTTTAAACTAAGAGAGACGGTTCACCGTAGAACCTTACTGTGTTTTGTAATGGTAAAAATATACAAGATAATTTGAAAAGTCTGTTTTGACACTGATCAATCGGCGTCATCAGAATAAAAGGATGTTATTTCAAACAAAATCTACATTATGTTCAGTTAATCATATGAACGTTTGACTTTTACTTTAAGTGTATCGTTTTTTAAATTAGATTTGACTAATTTCAACTTTTTTTTTTTTTTTTTTTTAATTATTTATATATTCATTTGTAATCCACACCGTTTCAGCACTAATTTAACAAGAGCAAGTGATAGGTACTATATTTAGTGGGTACACGTATTCCTGTTTTTTTTTGTTTTTTTTTTAAACAGTAAAATTAATATCTACAGGCTTAGAGGTCGAAAGTCTTATTAAAGATAATGTCCCTCCCGGCAAAAATGTAATTTGTATTCCATTTTTTATCTTGGAGACTACTTTCAAGTGATATATAAATGAACTTTACTTTGCTGTAGTGGCTTCCCGTGGCTCATTGATTTCATTTGTTTTTTTTATGGCTTATCAACTTTGTGCAAGTTATCTAGAGAAAATATTTTTAGAATTTAAGAATTTTTTCGAGATAAGGATTTACTGATAAGTTTTTGCTAATTAACTGATAGCTGGGGGAGAAGAGGTGGGTTCATGCCTTTCCAAAAGCTATTTGCGCGTATAACAAAGCCGACTGGAATCGGAACACGGTTTTTCGATTTCCAATTCCGAGTAGTTATCCATCACACCACCTGCACACCCAAGCTTATAGCACCTGGTATTCCCAAGCTGTTACCCATCTCGGTAATGACCACACTCAACGTTGTTTAACTTCGGTGTTTCACCGTGATATGGCCGTAAGCTCATTGGTAAAGCACATTATCCTTTAGTCGTTCACAGATAAAAATGGAAATACAGGTTTGGTTCAGTCGGGAAGTACAGTTTCTTTAATAAGACTTTCGATCTCTGGGCCGGTAGACATTAATCTCACTGTTAAAATAAAACAGTGAAGCCTACTATAACACATGTCGACAGAAGGAAAAGAAAAACTCATTTTCAAAAGAATTTTAATTCAGCTTTTTTAAAATACTCGTTACCTTGAAGCGTCGGATTTGACGGATGTATTCAAAATGAGAAGTAAAGTAAAGGCATGTAATTTTGAAAGCATTAAAAGAATAACCATTTACTTTTTTGAGAAATGCTTGAATCTGTTTTTGATTCGTCTTGCTATGGGCAAAATAACAGGTGACTGTAGGCTCTCTAAGCTTTGGTGGTAAAAGGAGAGGAGAAGAACACCGCTGAATTCAAACCAGCCAGAGTAAAGGAAAGTTGGACATGGAGCTAGTAACTCCACCTCCGTAAAGACCTATATCTATGGCGGGATGTGCTTCCGACCTTACGCCCAAAAAATAGTTTATAAGAAACAAATAATAATAATGAATATCTAATAAGTTTTAATGACAATATTTTTAATTCGCTATTTTTAGCAATTTTGGTTTCCATTCGTGTAATCAGTCAGTAATTTAATCACAGAATGATTTAATTGAAAACATTTGCATGAATTGGAAAAAGAAATGATGGATTTTGATGCAAAAAAAAAAAAGAAAAAAAAAACGAAAGAGAGCAAAATGTCTTGAACGAGTTTCGGTACTATGTGGTGCATTATCAATTGTGAGGAGAATTCAGGCAAGAATAAGAGATATGTATAAAATAACACATTGTTTTAAGGGGATGCTGAAAAGTCCATGAGCCGATCCACTTCCTGACCGTGTAGCAGATTTCTTTTAGAAGCGATGTGTGTGTGCGCGTGTGAGGGGTAATTTTGAAAACTTCTCAGCACCCTTCGTAGAAAGTTAAAGTATTTGGCCCTGTTTTGTAAATGATTAAGCAAAGTTTCAGAAAGTTCCATTTTGAAAAATGTATTATATTTCTCCTTTCACTCTTTCCCGCAAAATCTTACTCCTTCACTTTATATGTCCCACATCTTTCGACTTAACTCTTGTTTATTATTCGAACTAGTGAGAAAATATTTGAAATGTTCAAATAAAAATTTGCTGTTTGAATGCATTTGGATTTGTGGAAAATTTAAATCTTCGTCTGCGTTATAAAACTATTTATGTAAGTAGGAGTCAAAAGGACGCACTTGATCATGTCAGAAAACTGTTAAAATACAAGATTTGACGGAAGATTTTTTTTAAGTAGTTTAAGAAACTTATCTTTGTTCTTGAAAAAAGAATTCAAAGAAAAATAACTTAAAATTGATCAACATCATCATTGCTAGATTTTATAAATCTTTAAATATATTTGTTGCCTATTTAAAATATAAATGTTAATTTTAAAGATTTTTCGCGTGTGATGACTTCCAGTGCCGAGAGAAATTTGTATAAACTACCCCCAGTGGCGTAAGGTGGGTTATGAAGCTTTCGAGACAATTTAAATTATTGCACCTCCTCTTTAGCAATGAGCTGTTATAAATTCTAGTAATTTTATCCAACAAATCTTTGCGCCCCTTAAAAATTTAGCGCCAGAGACAGTCACCCTTCTGACTCCGCCCAAACTACGCCACTGACTACCCCCAGGTACTAGAATTGCGATATTTCAGGTAAGGATCGTCTATTAGATGTCCATTAGCTGAAATATTTAAGTATTTCAATGTACTCGATATCGCTGACTAAAAACAAAGAATTTCAGGATTATAAATTTGATTTGTTTGATATTGTTCTGTCACATCCACTTTTAACATTGCAGCTGAGACGAAATAGAAGGAAAGTTACATTGCAGTGTCGTTTTGACATTTATGTAGCAATCTCGGTTGAAAGTGTAGAAATTTTTAGTGTAAATTACAATTGAAATTCCGAAAATACAAAAAGAAAATTTAAGAAATCTCTTCCGAATTCTACTACAAATGTAAAATTAAATCTATACCTGAATTTTGCTAAAATGTTTAATTTATGAATGTGGTCTACAGATACTAACATATATTGATAAAAACGTTTTGAGTAGTAGGAAATATAGTGTGTGTGTATGTATATTTCTTATTACTTTAAAGTAAACGTTATATTATGTGGATAAACATGTTTAATTAGACATCCCTGTTTTTAAACAGTGTAAAACTATGTCTACCGGCCTGTGCATTTGAGAGACTTTATAAATATAACGCGCCTTCCGGCAGGATTCGTAAGCTGCGTCTCCCTTGCAAGGGAAGCCACCGTAGCCCAGAAGACTTTACAGTCAAGTAAAGATCAGTTATCCTATTTAAGAAATGCATAAATATTGTTCAGATCTCTAGTAGCCCAGTTCAGGTAATGTAATTAAGAGAGTAATTTACCCAAGTACTCATACACCTATTCTCTTCTCGGTAACTATTGTGGCATGTCAGTGACGAGACAGATTTCTGACAAAGCGCTAGGAAAAGTGTATTCATTCTTTTCCAAAGTTATAAGTGCAAAGGCTCCCCCCCCCACAAGCAAAGGGTGGAGTGAGAGAAAGAAAGATATTAATTCATTAAAACTCTAATGGACGTAGAAATTCATTTTTTGACGACAATATAACAAATGACTTTAAATGGGATATTAATTTTTTAAAAAGTACCTGAATAAAGATAAATAAAGAATTCAAATTTTATTTAACTCAGACTTTTTCATTTCTAACTGGTTAGCTTTTCTTTAAACTTAAGTTAGAATTGATAATTAAAAAAAAATGCAACTTACTTGTGGATACTGTTAAATTGTGAAGTTTGGAAGTTGCAGACAATGGCTGTAGCGGCAAGGGACGCCGGCGTTGATAGTTCGCTTGCAAACTGGGAGACGGAGAAATGAAAAGTAGTCACTGAGACAAAGGAAGAGTGCAACGTGTCTGAACGAAGGTACGCGTTGCTTATCGAATGATCACTGATGAGAAACTGATTGAAAATATGGTGTGTTTGTGTCATTTATGTACACACACACTGTCGCCTGTTGCATATTCTAGCAACAAGAAGGTGGGATATTCTGCTAATATGACGCAGAAAGAAGCCGAAAAATAAAGGTGGAGCATTAGCAACTCAAACGACCACATGACAACATATTTCGAATATTTTTGAGACTGTTGCGGTGGGAGTTGTTCAAATAGTCATGGTAGTAGTAGTAGTAGTGTGTAAATAGGGCGGCGTTTTCTTTCTGTAATCAATAAAAGCAGAAATGCTAGTTACTATTTTCTTACCGCCCATTTCAGAACGCCTACTTCATTGAGTCCATTTCGATTTTCTTTTTATTTCCTGTTCACTCGTTTTTTTCTACCTTTCTTGGTTTATACTTCATAATTAGAAAAGAAATTATGAAGAATAAACCAATGTAAATTGCTTTTTTATTCTTTTTTCTCTCGATTTTTTTCTATATATTTCTGAATTTTTTTTTTTTTTTTTCGTTCTCCTAACTTTTCATCATATTGTAAAAACTTTGTTTCTCCTGTAATATCTCCCTCTGTTAATAACTGGTACCATTTCCGGTGAACTTTCGTGTGGGCAGAAAAAAAGATTAGAAAAAGAAGGGAAAAATAAGTAGAGGGACAGGAGAGGAAAAGATGAGCAACTAAACAACAAGAAAAGGACAGAGAAAAGAATAAATGAAAGAGACGAAACCGAATTCCTTTTTTGTAACTTACCTTTCCTTATAAGGATTAAGGTCGACACCTTCCTGTCCAAGACAAAGAAAGATGCATATACGCCAACACCAACAACGATTCACCAAGTTTGAAAACCAGAAATGAATAAACATATTCAAGCGCTTTATGCATATCAAATTTTTCGCAATAAAATGATTATTAACCAAATTTTCAATATATACTTATGTCATATATGCTGAAGGAATTTCAAATTATAAAAAATATTTACAAAAACTCTATTTTATTATGTTACGAGAGTTGTTCATTATAGTGAAAATGAATAAATATGAACAGTTTTTAATACTTACTTTTTAATTTTATATCCATAAAGATTGCCATGGATCGTAAGATATAAACTCAAGAGAAACAGGATATAGCAAACTAATTGAACGATAGGAATATAACATTGGAAATGTTATATTAGAGAAGAATAAAAAAAGAAACTTTTGTTCTTATCTTGCCAAAATTAAAAACTGACTTTAAGATTTGAAAATATGAAAAGGGTGATAAACAAGTGGATTAAGCAGCAATAATGAAAGAAGCTGGTGTTAAAAATATAAAAATGTAGAATATTGAGAATATTGGCTAAAGTCATAAGAGAAATGAAATGGTACCACCTTAAGCAAACACTTACAAAGACAAACATGTCAATTGGCTGAAGTATTACATGAAATCTAATTTCTCAACAGTAATTTTCAGTGTTGAATGTAGAGCTACATTGGAAAGACTTGACGGAAATAGTCAACCAATACAACTTAGAAGATAACAGTGTGATGATGGAGTAGTGTTCTGGGAAATTATTGTAGGTAATACAGTGTCAAGAAAAATGCAGAGAATTATTGTGAATTCTTGGAAAATATATATAATTTGAGTCATATATGTATAGAAGAACGAAAAACAAAAGTTCGAGCAAAGATACAATAAAAACTGATAGAAATAAATAGAAATAATTTAAAAGTTAACAAACCAAAATGAATTCCCGAAAGACTGACGAAAATTATAGCATGTTAAAAAGTTCATATTAATATGTGACATAAAATAATTTATTCAGGTATATACGATATCGTGTTAATCAAATCTATATATCTTGAGCCGATATCATTTGGATTTATCTATATATAAAAAGAAAATGTTAGTTTGGTTGTCTAATAAAATCTGGCATCCTCCAAAAACAAGTTAGTATTAATATTTTTTATTAATTTAGATATCAGCTGGAACATACATGGTATATTGCTCGTACAAATATAATATATAAAAACATTGGTTGATTAATATCAATTTCATTGGGAAAACATTGACTTGCATAATGAAATTTGTCATTGTTTAAAAACGCTACACGGTTTATAATTAAGAGGTTCGTTTAATAGGGACGGTCAGTTACTTTCAACGAAAAACTTTGATACACACAAGTACGTAAACAGATATTTGCATATAAACTTTTTCAAAAGAGGTTGATTGGCTGGTTGTTTTGTTTTATGGCTCAACCAACCAACCAACCAAAGATAGGCGCATACGGTCGTGTACGTGAACAAATTCGTACACTCACAAACATACAATGGCATCACACACGTATTCATATAAACTTTGTCATATATTATACAGGAGAGAGAGAGAGAGAAAAGCAGAGAGAGAGAGAGAGAGGAGCGAGAGAAAGATCAAGAAATAGGTGAGAGGAAGAGAAAGGTGAGAGAAAGAAAAAGAGAGATAGACAGATAAGACAAAAGGAAAACTTATCTTAGCCAACGCGTTTCGTCCTATAATGAATTTTAAATGTAAGGATTTTATTTTACAAGTATTTATAAACAAAAGTAAAAAAAATGACGTTAGTTTTTCAAAATTTTTAAATATATATCAGGCTAATTGAAAATTTTAAATAAATGATGAAGAATGCTAAGTGATGTAGTTTAATTTCACTTTTGTTTATTAGACATTAAATTACATGACTTATCATCCTAGCAGACTAAGCTCTCTAGCCTTAGATGGCAACCAATCTAAGAGAAGAAAAACTATGAATTGCAAACCATAAACAAGGCAACGTTAAATTACTCTCTACATTTGCCAAAAATACATCACAATTTACAGATAATAAAAGGAATCTGTGGCGATCCATAATCGCCTAGCGCTTGAAGAGATATGCCACTAAAAGAAAACAAATTCGAAGTTTTTAATCCGGGAAACCAGGAGAAATGGAAAAAAAAAGTTTTCACTGAGAAATTGGAACCCATAGAAAGACAGATTCGAATTGTAGGAAAACTGATCTTTCCACAAATAAAAATTTTATCAATGCATCTTTTGAATCGAACAAACTCCGGAGAATATGGATAAAAATTTACATGGGAAAAATTGTTGAGAATTATTGCACTAATCTATTCACAGATTAAAGCAGATTTTGTATTTTAACATGAATGTTCAATAAATGTTACTTTGTCAACGATGAACAGATTTAGAAACATTTCAGTCTTCTGATAGTTTGATTACATAACAACTAAGAGCAAAAAGAAAGAGTGAATGGAGGAAAAACTCTAACGGCAAGAAAATAACTGAAACTTTTAATACAACAATCCATTTATGGAACATTGTTGTGATTAGATTTTTTCCTGGCATTCTGCTGGGTTGGCAAAAAATGTTCATTCGGTTATTAAGTAGAAAATTTACTTAAATCGAACGAACCTTTTCGCCAACCTAATACTATATTATTATAAAAACCATTTGTATTTGTGGGCTTATTGTATTGTCAGATATTATTTTCAACACTTAACTAAAAATTGCTGATGCGGTTGTTATCCGGCATATCAATGTTTTCAGTGTAGGCTCTGAATAGTCTAGTGGAGTATTTCGGGTCGTTATGGCCGAAAGCTATATGTTTTGGGGCATGTGGTAGCATTACTTTACCCAATCTTTCTACCATCCATAATTTATTTAATTGGATAGAACGGGCTGCCACCCTTTACAACCCCTACTCATACTATGACGCCCAATGGCTATCAATTGTTTTAATGTTTCCTTGTGTTCTTCGTCTAAGCTTCATCTTACCTACATCAGACTATCAGACCCTAAAAACCCACCCTCGCCCAATTCCACGTGGGTCTTGCGACCTGTTGGTTAAGAAGTACCTCCATATATAGAGGTTTTCTGTTAGTATAAGTAGCAAGATTGTATCCATTGCTGGCTTGCTAGCGTACAGTATCCCTGGTATTTCTCAGCGGCCACCCACCTGAGTATTGACCCAGCTTATATGTGTATACGTACGTACACCTTTATATAAAGGTATACATAGAAATATACACACGCGCATTTTTATAAAATATTAATATTTTATCATTACCAAAATTCGATCTTAATGATAAAGTCTTTTTAAAATACAATTAATTTGAACAATTCATACTCTGGAATTTTTTTCATTGTTTCAAATATGGCATACATCATCTTTGTAAGTAATTAAAACGAATCTCATAAAATATATTTGAATTTCTATGTGAATTAGTTTTCTATATTAATGTTTGCTGTAAATACGAAGTAACCTAATTTATTTTTAAGAAATGTTCTAAAAAACGACCCCCCTCATCATCTACCTAAGCATATTGCTTTAAATCCATAATACTGACCTCATGGTTCTACCAAAATATACCGAGAATAACATGGACGGAACATGTAAGCAAGAAAGAAGTTTTAAGGAAAATGGAAATAAAAACGACACTTAGAATCAAAAAGAGACAGCAAAAATTTATGGGACACATAACGAGGAATGAGGGCTTAGAAAATTTGATACTCACAGGACATATCGAATGCAAAAGGGATAGGTGGAGGCAAAGGGCCAACTACCTAACAAATATATGTGAATAGATAGCAGAACGGAGAGTGATAAAATGACAGAGCTACAAAGGATAGAAAGTTGTGGAGAGCCATGATCATTCACGTCCTCAAGAGATGCGGCACAGAGAAGAAAAAATTGTTGAAATGTAACTGGAATTTAGATAAGGGAACGCTAAAAGGAAAATCTCTTCGTTTAACAGCTACGAAATCCTTAATACGCAGAGCAGAGATATCAATACTGGATTGGTGGACGCAGGTGCCGAGAAAATTTTTTCTGTAGATTACATTCATGCAGCTAATAGCTATAAATATCACTCACAAGGCATTTTTTTTTTATTGTTGTCTTCGTAATTTCATACTTATAACCTACCTTACAAGAAAAAGGGAGATTTTCTGTCGGGTCATAGAATATGTGTTAGAAAATATTTGCGTTCGTGTTGAGTCTTTTATTCTGGATGATCTTAAACATTAACAATTCATTTCAGTCGTTTATTTTCGTTTTTAAAGCTTGCAACTTCCCGCAAAAAATAAAGTTATTTCCTTTGAAAACAATCCTCCGACTTGAGTTCAACATCCCTTCAGAAAATAGTCGATAATTTTTCTCTAGAACATTGTTTCCTTTCTCTACTATTGGTAGAGTAGCCATTAACAGAATTGCTCTTGAAAAAAAATAGTGACGTAGTTTCTCGTTGCCGTAAAAAATGTTCGATGTTTTGCATGGATAGTAAGATATTGAGTAAATGGTGACAATCTTTGCAACAAGCTCAGTTGAATATTTTCATGTTTCGATCTCCAAAACAATGAAAAAAAATCGAGTAAATAATTCCTTACATGAAGAAAATAATGAACATTAGCTTCTATTGCGATGAATGCGAGAAAATCGTTCCTAATTTCGCATTAAAACAAAATAATAATTCAAATGGTGACGGCTAAAAATATTTACACGTATATTGCACTTCGTTTATTTAATGGAAGTGACAAGAAATACAAAACTAAAAAAAATTGGCGCCAAATATACAAGGGTCATATGATGTAAAGTGGGACAGATTTGCAGTCGTAATACATCTTGAAACATCAGAGACATCAACACAATTCAATTGAGTTTATTTTAACACTTTTCCTTTTGCAACAAAGCATTGAAATGGACCAAATATCAAATCTTTAAAATACTGTTAAATTCAACCCAAAATATCTTTTTACCAAAAATATTTTCTTCGTTTTCTAATTTTCTGATTTATAAACTTTCTGATTCAAAATGAGATTGGAAAATATCATTAAAAGTTGTCAGATTATTTTAATAATTTTAATCATTAGGGTATCTTAGAAATCTGAAAAAAATCAAATAGAAACTCTATATCCAAATGAATGGGAGGTTTTACTAAAAGGGTACATTCAGTCATCATCTTCATTCATTTGGAGCCCTAATTTAAATATTTTGGTAAAACAAATAAGAATATTAAATAATATGTTGTTGGAGGATAGAAATAATAGAAAGTTTTTGTTACATACAATCATGACTTCATTGAAATACGCTGGGTGTAATTTATATGAAACATCTTAAATTTAATTTCAACCTTTCCTGACTTCCGTGGCACAAGAAAAGTCAGGATAATTACAGGTGAACTTGGAAATTTTATTTTTTACCAGGCCAGCTTTTATTTTATTTCCTGTGTGAAGATTATTAAAAATGGTTGAGAAACTTATAAAGTAACTACCATAAGGAAAGTAAAATGGACGTCTGTTAATAATACTTGTCAGAACATGAGAAATATTTACTGAACAAAAGAAATTCGCAAACCAACCCATTTTTTGTTTGTTTGTTTGTTTTTATATAACTCTGTTTGGTTATTTACAAAGTATAACTTAACAGAGTCGAGATTGGGGCTTTCAGTAATGATCGAACTTACTAGTAAAGGCCAACTTGACTAAACCCCTAATCATTACTCCTAGCCCTACTTATTTTGAACGTTTGAAAATACTCTTCTCTTTCATAAATATGTTCCCAATATTTTAAAGAGTGCATTTTCCCATTTTAACAAATACCAATATTTGCATTATTTTACTATAGCTTTTCTTTTGTATGCAATTTCTTCTGGTTATTCTAAAAAGAATAGCATTACGTCTTTAAAATTAGTCGTCTTCTGATACTGTTTTATTTTCATTTATTTATTTTTGTGATAATGAATAGAAAATCATAATTAAGGGTAAAATCCTAATTTTTTGTAACCTTTCTGGAGTGTATGAACGTTCCTTCTCACTGTGGAAAAATGAATACAAACTATTTAAAAGTACTTGAATCATACGCAATATCTTTTGGTAAATGGAAGAGTAACATTTATTCTCGAAGAGCAACAATTATCACATCTTTTAAGCACGAAGACTGAACATATTGCAAGTTAATGTATTCATCAATAACAATAAAAAAAAAGAATAAATAGCAGCTGGAGCAACAATACTAATGTAGAAGATGAGAATGATAGTGACCGTTTTATGTCGTTTATAAGGATGACAACGTAATCATGATTTTATGATTGTGAAGTTACTTATGATGATGTTATTTTCATTATTTTAATAATGTTCATCATCAGCATCTTCATCATAGCAAATATTATAATACTGATAACCTCAATATTAATAGCTTACCAAAAATGGTCTCAGCACAATAGAGATGAGATCTCCCCACCCCCTACCTCATTCCGTACGTTCCAAGAAAATGGGCAAAATATTGAAAGATATTAATGTCAGGTATAATTGGGGCCACAGGTGTATTTAAGCCAGGCATTCCAAGTTGGTTCTGAAAGTCGGAAAAATCCTTGCAAGCTTCAAGTTTGGAAATGCCAACGTGAAGAGAGTTTACTTATTAATAAAAAATATCCAAAAATGTGATAAAAAGATGTGTTTAAAGGAACGGATTACAACAACAATACCAACGGAAGTGTGTCATAGAAATATCAAAACTCGGAAGTAATAAGCAATAGAAATATGATTCAAAAACATTTAAGCAAGTATAAATGTGCTGGAAAGTTCTCGACCTGACCCTATTCCCAAAATCTGACCAAATGACCAAACATCTGAATTTTTTGGCACTCCCTTTTTGGTCAAACCGAGATATTTTCAACAACCCTCCATAAATATAGATTATCATCCATATCAAGACATTGTAGCGAATAGGGCAAAATAGATCAAGACGACAGCTTCTGAAAAATCAGGTAGAAAGCCGAATATTTTCATCTCATTAGATAAAATTTATAGACATGAAATGTGTTATTTTGTCTAATTATTTTGCTTACAATATTTTGCTTTTACTGTAAGAATTTTGGCACTTTTGGAATATTACTGTTAGCTTTCTTGTCACTTTACTGCATAGAAGATTATACTTGGAGAATTTAATCTTGTCTCCCAATGTATAAGAACAAATAATCACTCTTCAACTCGAACACCGAATTTATCAGAAGAGAGGGCTAGACTTTTATCCAAGTTAAAACTTATAATTATCAAATAAGCTTTCAGATCAACTCACTAGAAAGAATGATGCTCAGAGCGAACTGAAGCACACATCGGAAACATAAAACAGAACATGTGTAGTCAATTCGCTCACCATTTTTATCCGTCTTAGATTTTTAAATTTCTTAATTTTCAATGGATCTTTCACAGGAGATGAACGTAAAACTGTTTTTTAAAAGTCTTTTTTTTCTCCTACGTTAATATCTCCTAAAATGTTGCTTTTTTCCTCTCTCTGTCGAATTAACTCGAAAAGGTAGGAGAAAGTGACCAGAAAAAAAAGTCGGAAGGACAACATTTGACACAGAACTGGAAAGTTTCCTGTGACTCATCAAGCGAAACAGATACTGGAGTGATGATAATTTTGTGACTTTGTGACTTTGAAATTATGAAAATATGGAAAAAGTTGGAAACTAATAAAGACGGTCACATTCTTCCGACAGGATATCGAAATGGAAATTTGGCATTGAACATGTTTAATATTGGTAATGAAGAATGACAAGAACAAATAACGGCAAGAACTGACCTACACCATATTGAAAAAATCAGGCGATCAATGAAAAGAATAGCTAGAAATACCAAGGGTATCTAGAAGGAGATACCTTCAAGTAGATGGAGATGAAGGCAAAACTTAACATTGAACAGAACACGAGAAATAATAAGGGTTAAACTCTGTATCATAAATTTAAAGAAATAAATACTTAGTTTCTAATGAGATATACTCTGGGAAATTCTTGAAGTGAACAAAACGAAACTAAAAAACCTGAACCACGAGCGTGAGATCGTACACACAGAAACTAAAGAAATAACGTTGCGTAAGGTGCAACATTTGAAAGACGATGTCAATAGGCTGTGTACATATACACAGCCTATTGCAAATGAAGTTTTGCAGATGCAAAAGAAAGCATTGGCCAGAATCAAGGTTTGCGTCGATTCTGCAATGAAGTGACTTGAAAAATAAGCAAGAAAAAGCTAAAAACATCAACCAGAAGCTGCACTACTAGGAACGGGCAAATGAAGAGAACCCCAGAAAATGCAAAGACAAGAAGTAAAAAAAAAGGGGAGACCAATTATATAGATACTTTAGATGGCAAATCGAAAGAAGGTGGTTAAAGAAAACCTCAATGGAAAGCTGAGTCCCAAATCAACAGCATCAGAAACAACTAGAAGCTAAGGTAGATAAATCACAGGAAATCAGCAAATATAGCCCGTGTGAAAATAAAGATATGACGATGAAGCATACAATCATGTATTATCTGATCTGAACACACGGAAAATATCTAAATTCCTAATTCAAATAAAAAATATATTCAACAGTACACCAGATATGAAAATTTTGAGGAGTAAAACTTGTAGTGGACTCCCATGTATGAGCTTATAAAGGCCCACTAACATTTTTAAATTAAAGACGTGAAATCTGACAGAGGAAACAAAATGGACAACAGAACGAGGATATAAGATTAATACAGAATTTATTAACAATGCAGACCTGAGCGGCCGTGATTTAGATCGTCTGGTGGGTGGTCGGATTGGACATGTCGATGACAGGAAGTTGAGATGTGGTTGTCCTGGTCGTGTCGACGACGGGACGTTGATGAGTAGGCGTTCCGGTCGTGTCGACGGTCGGACTGGTCGTGTTGACGACGGGAAAATGAAGTGCAGTCGTATCGACGGGAAGTGGAGTTGTGGTCTGCCTGATTTGTACCGGACAGGAACATATCGGTGATGGGAAGCTGGTCAATGGCGAGCAGGAACGTTATCGGCAACGGTAGCTGGTCAATGTCGGGCTGTGTGACGTTGTTGGTCAGATCCAGAGTCCGGTGCTGGCGTTGCGTATCTGCTGGCCGAGTCCGATGTCAAAACATATAGTAGCATATAACGGAATAGATTATTTAAGTTTGGTCGATATGCAGGCACCAAGTAGGGACATAATGCCGGGAGTAGAAATGCGCAAAAAGTAAGAATAGATGTAAAAAGCCCAACTAGCATCCAATTGGCAAACAAAAAATAACGTGTCCAAGCGCCCTGGCTACAATGGCGAGAGAACTGCTCCTCCTCTCTCCGACCACGAATTCGGCAAGAAGTCGCCTGGTTATTAATATAAGGGAGTTCAACAACAATCACAGGTCTCGCAAAATACTAAAAATCTCAAAGAAACCGAGATTTGCTACGAAAAATGAAGGTGTAAAAAGGATCAGGAAATCTATAACGACTAGGTTCATATCCCAAAAGAAATTAAAAAGTCATTATTAGATTAATTCTAAAACTAAATGAAATTAAATTACATGGTGTGTAGGGAATACGATGAAAAGGTCAAGGTCGAAGCGTCCTATTCATTCCTGTTTGGAAGCGGCCAACGGCGGCTGCGACAAACCTATTCACCAAATTTTGCATTTATTTTAAGGATTATAAAAAAGTGAGGATAATACCAGCTTTTTTTGACTAGCACAAAACTGAATTTTATTGCTCTTGATTGAAAAGCACTTTAGTTTTTGAGACAATAATTATGACTTAATCTATTTAACGTAATGCCATCAAAATGTCCCAACCTGGGTGCATAATTCTGTTACCAAATCATACTAATAGGCTACTCCACAAGAGAATCTAATTATTGACGCTTGTCTATCAGTGAGTGAATGGCTTAAAGAGAGAGACTGGGAAAGAGCGGTAAACAAAGAGATGAGTTGATAGTGAGAGAGACAGAAACAGTGACATAGACACTATGTCTAAGTCTATATGTATTACAAAATCCAGCCGATTACGCACCAAAACTGTCTCTATCGTAAAATTGTTCTAGTCGCCCACCATAGTAGATGTAACGACCGGCATTTTAGATCACAAAGACAAAGACGAAATTAAACTTTTTTTTTTACTCACCTTTACAGTTACGTTGAAACTATTTTACAACTACGATCAAAAACAGAGAGACGTCTGTTGCAGACATGTCGCTCCGGTACAAACGGAAAAAAGTGATTCCTATGGGCAGCTGTATATATATATATATATATATATATATGGCCTGACGATTGCGTTTGGCATGAAACAAACTATTGCCTCTAGGTGTTGATTTCAGTGTCCACTTTTATATTTACATACGCTCTATCCCTGATAATGAGCACTTTAACACATAAATATAGCATAGTTTAAAATTAGGCGAGAAGAGATGGATTTATACCTACTCCGAGGGTAATTATACAGAGTCCATTAGTAATGTAGATTCCAAAATGCCAACCAGAAACAATATCAAGTGGATATATCCAAGTTGATTTTGCAACATATTTTGTAATCTCGTGATAATTATTTGGAATGACTTGTCACGGTTGATGAAACATGGTTAGACCATCATGATTTGGAAAGAAAACAACAGTTCATGCAATAACAGCACTCAAGTTTTAATGATAAATTCAAGATCCATGATTCAAAAAATCGATGATTAAAAAAGCAATGTTTTCGCAACGTCTTTTTCTTTTGATGAGGTGAAGGGTATAAGGAAGATATTTTGATGGATATTTTTGAAAGGGTCAAACAAACTAATACAGAATACTACGCCAAATTGCTGGTCCAATTAAAGGAAGTATTGAAAGATAAACGGTGAGGGAAGTTGCTGAAAGGTGATCAGGGCAATGTGCTTGTATACAGGGCTAACAAGATGATTCATGTTTTGAAGAATTTGAGGTTTGCCTACTTAGACCACGCCCACTCGAAATCTTGATTAATCTAAATATGTCCTATTTTTTAATGCTATGTCTCTTAAAGACGGAGTTGATCATGGATCGCCATAGATTACATTTGTTTATCATCTGAAGATTATCATGACATTTTGGGATTATATAGTGGAGTGGTTTTCCGTCACTTTCTTCATGGTTTTGAATAAAGAGTAGTCATTCACTTAGACTGTCTACAACAGCATAATTCTATACAGTCATTATTTATATTACATTTTAAACATTTTGGTAACGTACTTTTCATTATCCTTTTATTTTTATCAAACCCTTTCCATTCATTTCATAATTCTTATACGTTCTTTTATTTCATTTTTGTAGTCTTTGTTTAATTTTATCAACTGATGTATTGCTAAACTTTTTTTTCCATTCACAGTCCTTTATTTTTATGATCTTTTTCAAGACATTACAATTTAACTTTTTGTCTGTTCATTTTAAATCTACTTTTAGCCTTAGTCATAGGTTGTTTCGCATTTATAGTAATTCGTTGGATGGTTTTGATATAAACAATGGCCTTATAAACAAAATGGTTGTTTAAATATTCTCCATTTATGTTTATTTATGTTTCCTTCCCACTTCATTTTCCGGATGATATCTTGAAAATTTGCTGAATATACAAAATTAGAAAGGGATGTAAGACAATGATGTGTCTTCCCCAACATTCAACCTATACAAGGAGGCAATTAAGAGAGAATTAGATGTCCTACCAGGATTCATTATTGGCGGCCGCAATCATAACAACATAAGATTACAGATGACACATTGTTGCTAGCAGACACAGAAAGGAAACTATGAGAACATCTACAGAAGATAGTGAAGGAAAGTGAGAAGAAAGGTCTGACCATCAGAAGACAGAATGCATAAATGTTAGCAAAAGAAACAGCCCAACATGGAAATTTCAAATTGGAGATACCAAAAATCAAGCAAGTAAAACAATTTAAATATCTTAGAAGTGTTTTAACAGAGGACAGAAAGTGCGACACCGAAATCCGAAGGTGTATTGGGATACTGAAAAATGTCTTCCAAAATCTAAACAAAGTATTAAGAAATAGGAAAATATCATTAGAAACAAAGAAAAAGTGTAATGAACTGTCATGTATCAGTGAATGTTGGACAATCTCCGTACATATGAAGAAGAAACTTGAGGCGACAGAAGGATACTGAGAATACCATGGACCGAACATGTGAGCAACGACGAAGTTTTAGAGAAAATGGAAACAAAACGGACACTTATAATTAACATCAGGAAAAGACAGTTGAAATTTCTAGGGCACATTAATGAAGAAAGAATGTTTAAAAAATTTGACACTCAAAGGGTATAATAAAGGTAAAAGAGACAGAGGAAAACAGCATATATGTTGCATAACAAACTTGTGTAAATGGATGGCGGGACAAGGTTTAGAGGAGGTAACAAAAAGACAACGTTTATTAAGAGCTACAAAAGACAGGAAATTGTGGAGAAACACGATAGCCAACGTCTTGAAGGGACACATAGAAAAAGAAGACCTATTGTTTGTAGATAATTTGTTGTTGAGTAGCTACTCCTAAACGTTGTCTGCTGGCATGTTTGATTTTCATCTAGAATATCTAGAATCGGTTTATACGTACTTTTGAGAATATTTTAGATATGCTCGATAGTAATGCGATAAGGAGATAGTTTCTAAGGTCTTTATTTTTATAAAGTAGAATTACTATTACTGGACGGAAATTCTGAGGTATCTGTTTTTTCAGTCGACATTGATATACAGTTGTGTAAATCTTTTTCCTTTGTAAAATGAAATACATTTATTAAAACAAAGAAAAAAAGTTTGAACAAAGTAACTAAAAACAATTTTTTTTGCTATCCTCTGCGAGCCACAATGATGGAGAAAGCATTACCTCGAACCATCGCCAGTAAGACACGCTGCAAGAGCCACTCCATTTCGCGAGGCTCGTCCCTTAATCGAGACGCAATCGCGACAATCCTCTGAAGGAACGCCATCGAACGAGGGCCAATATTCTTCTTAATTTTAATTTCACCATAGAGTGTTCAGATTATGTTTCTTTAGTTCACTCATAAATTGAATACGGCTCTCCGATACAATATCCGGATACTAATTTTGTAGACATTTTATGGCCCAGTTTGGCTTCTCGGCTCTTTTTAAATTAACTTAAAAAAATAAACAGGAAGAATTTGGTGGGGGTATCATTTTTGTAGATTCTTTATACCTTCCTCTACTCACGGCATTTGTCATAATCGAAAAATATTGATTTTATTTTTATAATTTTAGAAATGAGTGTCCGGCTTATAAAATAAATACAGTGTCAAATCGATCCCTGACTTCTTAAAAGAGTTAACTGTATTTTGTTTTTATTTACAAATATCAAGTTTGAAATTGCGCTTACGGTATTAACAACCATTTATGTTGTCCTTTTATCCAATTTGTATCAGTACGCAGTTATTAATAATGTAAGCACAGTTTCAAACATGTTACTTATAAATAAAAAAGTACATATGACTCTGTGAAGTCAGAAATCAATTAAATACTGTATTTATATTATGAAGACGCTCCCATTTCTAAAATGATAAGATATCAATATTTTTTATTCTTATCAATTTTATGGATAGATTAAGGTCTAATGGTGATTTTCTAAGCATAGCTTAGACGTGGAACAAGGCTGAAAGTATGGAACCCCCAGTGAGTATCTACCTCACTATTCAGTCGTAATTGTTATAGCGAGAAGAGCTTGTTAACCATTACACCACGTCGAGGTCCCCAAGTTTAATGAATGCTAATCTATAAATATTGTTTTAAAAAAGCACTCACTTTTCCTTTTTTTAACCAGCGAACCAGTTAATTTAAATGTAGTTCCGTCTTTCCTTTTCCTTCATTCAAAAATCTAGACAATCGAGAATTCTGACAAAATTGTAACATCAGCAAATTTATTTCCTGGAAAAGAAATAGACAATGACATTCCTCTTTTGTTTTGTCATACGGGAATGGAAATTTTAATGGAAGTTTTGTGATCTGAAATTTAATAAAAACCCATAGAATAAATTGCATAACTCTTGCTCATCTCACGTAAAAAAATGACGAACAGAACCGACCTCCAAGGAAATTTGTTATTGAATGTTAACAAATCAACTCTGAAATAAACACATGAATATTCATTAGTGTAATTATTATTATCGTTATCATCATCCTCATATTCTCGCGTCCTTTCTGAGACTTTGTTCGTTCGTAGCCGGTAGTTTCTCAAGTGGATAGGTGCATCCCTGAGGCAGAAGTAGCTCCTCATTGTACTTTAAGGGGTACAGCTATGCTTAATTCTTTATGACTGAGGTTATGCAATTTCTGACCTATCCTGTGGGTGGCAAGAGACTTTAAAAAGCGACCCTATGTTAATTCTACCCTCGTGGGGAGGCGGAAGAAATATTGCGATCCGTTTATTAATTTATGGGTTGAGTTTAAGGAGAAATTTATCAATCATCAATTTCTTCGACGAATCAAAATAAGTCATATTGATCCGAGGAAGATATTTACTTGACGAGAGATTCATTCTTGTTTTTTTTTTTCTGTTTTAATGTTTACTTCGTTTTATATTTTGTTATATGCGAATAATCTAAATCTAATGTAACTGCAATTTGGGTTAATATGTTCTTCACTTTGGAATACGAAATTATCATCAAATCATTATCAATATTACTATTATCACCATCATTATCACCATCATTATCATTATCCATTTCTCTTCGACGAATTTCTCTGCTATTTTTTGTTCGATCTCAACTGTCATATTAAAGTTCAGATAAACTTCTTGGGAGTTAAGAGCAATTTTTTCTTAATTTTCTTTTGCATTATTTACTTATTATTTAGGTTTTTGGATTTCGTGAAGAGTTAATTATATTCCAATAACTCCTTGAATTAATCAACATATTTGTAATTTTTATTAGTTATTTAATTTATAAGAAGGCTGTAGAAACACAGTGGTAACATGGAAAGCAAAAATAAACGACAAATGGAAGTAAATAAAACGAACGATCGTCCGATTATTTTTATTTGTTTTGTTATTTGTTTAATTTTTGGTAAATTATGGAAATTACAACGAAAAGCATATTCCGGATATATTACAATTTCTTTTATCTATTCATTGAATGTTGCCACTTGATTGGTATGGATGGCTGCACCTTAATATTTGATAGTTATTCTTTTTTATGTGAGTATTTTTCTGGTTTCACCTGAGTAATCTGTTTGCAACTAAAAACAGAAGAGTAGCAAACATTTTCGGATCTCTACTCCTGTAATTTTATATATAATTATAACTTAATTGTTTAGTTTTCAGGTTGAATCTCTTCTTAAAAGGTTTGATTGAAAAGCGGTTTGTGATCATCAATAAGAAAAATATTGTCTTCCATGACAACGCTAGGCCGCATACAGCAAGACAGGAAAAGCAATATGGAATTTGTTTGGTCTGTTCTGCATCCTCGCTATATTTACCTGATTTTGCACCGGCCGACTGTTATGGAAAAACTTTTTCTGATGAAAACTAGAACCAAGAGATCGTCGAAAATTTTTCACTTCAAAACATAGAATTTAGATCAAAAGGTAGTGAAGAGTTGCCTGATAAGCAGGAACAAGTCATTGTGAATAATGGTGAATACAGAATTAAGTGAAATTGAATTAAGTAAAAAAATATGGTTGAGAAATAAAAGCGGAAATTATTTATGATTCAACCTAGTAGTAATTAACTCCATATTCTTTGAAACATAAAACTTTTTGAAAAATAAATAGCTCATTTTTTTTTTATTAAAATATCAAATGGGAAACAATTATTTAAATACATTTTACAGGATTTCAGTTCAACTGGGTTTATGTGAAATAACAACAGTGCTTTGTCAAAACATTTTTGTCCTTGACTAACATTGGTACAAAGAAAATTAAAATTTAACAATAGGAGATGGTAGCATATATAAATGCATTTGAAACATTTCCATGTAGCGGATCATCGAAATAATTTAACGTGCAAATCAATCGTTTTTACGAAACTATTATATAAAAGATATAGGCCACCTCCCTTTGGTAGATGGGCCTTGCTGATAATGAGAAGAGTCTATTAAAATGATGATAATGGGTGTAGTATCGTATGTAAATTATATAGACAAGTATAAATAGCGAACAACTAGAGAAAATAGGGAATGCCTTGAAAACCCGTTTGCTATTCAGGACACAGAGAACTGTACTACGAGAGCTAATACACAGAGAGATATGCAAAGCATAACAATGGCGTCGCCGATAGGATCGTTAAATTCACTGGACTACCCAGAACACATAGAAACATGGATAAGAACTTTTGCTGCATTTGCAAGAGTGAACAAATTAAGAGACACAAAGACCGATGGAGGAGAGAACGAGATAACTGGTTGCGAAGCTGTGAAGAAAATTTCGACAATGTGTTACCCGAGAGAATTAGAAGAAATGACATTTGAAGAAATTATTAAAATTATAAAAAAGAACATAAAACCAAAGAAAAGATTAGTCATTGCTGAAAGAACCAAGTTTTTAGAGACACGACAAGCACCCAATGAGTCCATTATACAATACTTATATAGATTGAAAGGACGTGCCAAGTATTATTAATTTGAAAAATTGGGAGCTCGGGAAATGACTATCGAAAATGAATTAATCCTTCTCAGAATAATTGAAGGTTTGCTAGACCAAAACCACAAACGAAAAGTTCTACAGAGTAATAGCATGAGTTTGGAAGCTAGCATCAAGTTTTTACAACAATTAAAGTTGATTAGATAATTTAATCAACCAAAAGAAGAATTCAAGATGTACAGGACGAGCATGACCAAATCTTTAATTAAATGTATATATTGTGGAAAAAATCACGAGGGAGACAAGTACAAATGTCCAACTCTGGGAAAAATATGCTCAAACTGAAAAAAAAAAAAGAAAAACAGATCATCTCCAGAACGCTTGCAAATACGAAAAGAAAATAGAAAGAGTACAAACGGTACAAACCCCCTCCGAAGAAGAAGCTGAAATATTTACAATGAATACACAAAAAAAAAAGAAGTAGAGAAAAAAATAAGGATAAATTGCCAAATATTTAACGTGCAAATTCATACAGGCAGTGAAGTCACGTTGATACCAAAATATTCTGGATAAAATTAGGACGACCTAAATTTTAAAAAGCAGCATCCAATTAAAGCAATTTGATGGAATTACTATAAAATAATGTGTACGTTTCAAGTCAATTTTGAAACCGACAAGCGTTTTAAAATAATTCCCATTACAGTTGTAGAATGCAAAAAAGATCACGGATTACTAGGAATTGATGTATTAAAAATAGATGCAGCGAGACTAATCAATTCCATGGAAGCAGAAGAAAATGAGATAGAATTATTGAAAGGCATTCGACTAAAAGTAAACTATTATCTAAAATATATAGAGTCAAGACAAGTTTCAATTCATATCCTACCTTTTGGTGGTGGCCATGTTAAACAAGATGATACAAGGTATAATACTAGAAAGAGTAACTCAAGGTGGTAGCCATTGAATAAAGAAACCTGATGGAGATTTAAGGATATGTGGTGATTACAAGGGAGGGGTAAATCACCAGATATGTTCAGACTCTTTTCTTCTGCCAAATATCGAAACTGCAAGCCACGAGTTAGCAAAAATGGAACATTTTGCAAAAAATTGATCTCAAGACAGAAATTGATGAGAAATTCAAGGAAATCACCACGATAAATACCCCTATAGGCTTACTAAGATGGACTCGTCTACCGTTTGGGGTAAAGACTTCGAGCCATATTTTTCAAAAAGCAATTGAAAGAGTCTTATTACCAAAAATAAAAAATATAATGATATACCAGGACGATAGATGTGTAGGCGCAAGAACTAAAGAAGAATTAAAAATAAAAGAGTAAATTTTGGTAAGATTAAAAAACTCTCGCTTTTGAAACACTAAAGAAAATACTGAGGGACAAAGAAAATAATAAAAAATTTTGATCCACAAAAAGTATCGTTAACCACAGACACAAGTGAAAAGGCGATTGCTGCTATTCTATCACAAGATGGACACCCAATCATGCACATATCAAGAAGGTTAACGTCAGCAGAAACTAGTGATTGTATGGAGCATGGAAAGGGCACACAACTTTATGATAGGAAAAATTCTTATTAAAATCGGACCACAAACCATTGGAATTCATATTTAACCCGAGAAAAGAACTGTCAAAAGTCACATCATCAAGGATTTTAAGATGGGCAATAAAAATCATGGCATTCGATTTTGACATAGTATACGTAAAAAGAACACTATCCCTTACGTAGACGCTTTATCAATATTACCTTTCAAGAATGAAACAGAAGAAAAAGAGAAAAATGCTGAAGATGAAATAATACACTGGGTAGAAACGGACGTTCTTCCTCTAAATTGACTCAAAATAGAAACAAAGCAAGACCCAATATTAAGCAGAATAGTAGAGAGAATAAAAAAATAATATATGGAGCAATTGTTCGATGGCAGAGTAACCCTTTAAAGAAACGAAGCACAAACCATACAAAATAGCATAATATGCAATGGGGATATGATAGTAGCTCTACTAATACTGAGAAGGGACATATTAAAAGGAGTACATGATGACGTGCATTGTGACATAACAGCAACGCAAAAAAGAATAAAGCTACAAGTCTGGTGGCCTGGATATTCAAAAAAAGTACGAGGAATACATTGAGAGGTGTCGAAAATGTGTGGAAATAAAAAAAAAACTCCAAGCAAGAAAAATTCACTCATGGCCCAAGGAAGCAGAGGCATGGGTTAGGGTCCATATGGATCACGTACATATCAAAGATAGGGGATTGTTCTTAGTATTAGTGGACTCAGATTCAGGATGGCCAGGGGTTGTCAGAGTAAAAGACAGAAAAGCCACCACAATAAAGCAAGTACTAAGAAGTATATTCTCAAGGAATGGAGTACCCCAGGCAATAGGCACCGACAATGAACCCGAATTTTGCGATTAGATGTGCGTGGATTGGATGCATCGTATCATCCACAATCTAATGGCATTGCGGAAAGAATGGTACAAACGGTAAAAATGAGATTAACATCATTCTCACCACTTAATGAAAGCATCGTTACACAGTTACAGATCCATTCCACAGATCCATTGCAGGAAGAAAACTGAGCTCTTTGACATTAATAGGAAGACAAATCAGAGCCCCCATAACTACGTCCTTTGCAACGAAAGAAAAGGTATGGCATAGAAAGAATACAGAGGCTGATTCAGAAGAAGCAAATTTCCTGATACAAGAAGGACTCAGTACTTGAGAAAAAGAGACAACATATACTGGTACATGCAGATCAGTTCAGAAACAGAAACGAACTGGATGACGTAGAAATGGAAGATCAAGAACAAGAAGAGATAGAAAGTTACAAAAGTGGAACAGAGCAGGAACTGGAAAAAAGTGACAATGAAAGAGTATGAAGAAGAAAATGAAGAGAGACTGAGATCATCATTAAAGAGAAAACAAGAAAAACAAGAGGAAGGACAACACAATACGAAAATAATCAGGAATAGTAAAAAAAAACAAGTGTATACGACCTCTTCGATTCAGGGTATTGTATACAAATTAGATGGACAAGTATCAATAGAGAACAACTGGCGAACATAGGGAATGCCTAGCAAAGCCGTTTTCTATTCAGGACACAGAGAACTGCACCATGACTGCTACTACACAGAGAGATATGCAAAACATAACAATGGGCATAGCCAAAAATTAGGCGCGAAACAGGATTTCGAGCGCCAACTCTAGACGCCGAATAGAACAGGGAGCGAATGGACGTGTATCTTTTATTTCAAACAGATATGTATTTGGATCTCGTTCCAGAGGCTTTGACTTTTAACCGCTAAAAGAATACGTTTTTAGCAATCTTTTATTATTTTTTTCTCGTTATGTATTATGTTTCGTTTTTTTTTTTTTTTTTTTTTTTTTTGTATAAGGTATGTTTTACAATGGTCATTAAATTTCTCACATTCTGCTAAAAACGTATTTGCAGATAAGTAATTTTGCCCAACATAAACGCAATATCGATAAACTAAAATGCATTTTCTATATATATATATATATATATATATATATATATATATATATATATATATATGAGCAATTTGCCGAACGCATAAAGCAATTTTGTTGGCATGATGACAGAAGTTTTCAAAAAATCGAGTCAGATAGATTGATTGACCATAGAAACGTCGAGAGAAAAATATTTACTAGACTGCTGTCTCCAAAATAATCTACTGTTTTTAGATATGAAAAAATATATAAAGATAATTTTTGCCTTCACAATTTAGTGAGGTTATTATAGGCACGTGTGCCCCAAAATATATAAAAGTAATTTTTTGCATTTCCAGTTAACTGTCTCTAAAAATATAATTAAAATAATATTTTGCCTTCACCATTCAGTGTTGTTATTACTGATCTAAAGTGGCGTCCAGAAATATATATAATTAACATAATTTTGCCTTCACCATTCTGTGAAGTTATTATGGACAAGTGCGTCCAATAATATAATTAAAGTAAATTTTTACTTTCACCGTTCAGTGAAATAATTCCGGACAAGTGGAGTCCAAAAAATAATTTTAAAAAAAATAATTTTAATTCATTGTCTATTTCAAGATGAATAGCTTCAAAGAGTTGAAAGGCCTTTACTGACTTTAAGAATAATTTAAAAAATGATTTTAATTTAAGTTTGGAATTTGCTTAACGAAAATTTTTTAAAGAATCAAAAATCTAAAAATGGTAAAATTAAGATTTGTACGAAAGCCAACCTGGATTTGAATGACAGTGGTTTTATAATTAAACAAGGGAATGGATTTGGTTATCGAGGCAGTGTCAGTAAACAGCTTACTGATAATGAGGAATCTGTTCGAGAAACGAATATTTTCCAAAACTGCGAAGCCGGTTCCATTTCGAACAGTCATCCAATGATCGCAACTCCCAAATTACAGTGTGCTACTTTTAACCGTATCAATCCGTCTAAATTTGAATTAAAACAATTTATAACACAGTTTAACAATTGCAGTAATTCCATCAATAAAGCAAAGCTGGCCCTTTTAAAGAATTATTTGGTTGGTTACGCCTTACAACTAATATCACATCTTACCTTAGAAGAAGGCAATTATGAGTTTGTTAACGAAAGAAATTTTGGATGTGCCTTTTATAATTCATGACATCTTCAAGCAAATAATAACCAATTCTTCTAAATATGACCTTGATTTTGTAACTGTTAAACATTATCTTATCGAAGTGAGAGCTGATTTATCCGTGTTGGGAACGTTGTATGATATGGATTTTTTTTGTTTTTTGTTTTGAGGAAGACTCCCCTGGATTCAAACTTGTAAGCTACATAATATTTGCTAAGCTACCCCAAAATTTAAGACGGGAAATCATTCATAGGTTAGGTATAAGTTGCATAGCCCCTTCGCTCTGGGGGTAGTCTTGGGACGACGGTCTTGATTCACACATATGTAGTATTCTTCTCGCTGTCATTTTCCGGCTGGATGTCGAAATGTTTTGCGGTTCGGAGATAAATGACATCAGCAAAAAGGAATTTGAAAACTTATCTATTTACACGTCGACGTGTACATTTTAACTAACCAGTTGAGTCGCTCTATCACCCCCATTGGGGAGCAAGTTCCCGAGACACGAAATAACCATGTCTAATGTGTATGACATGCAAAAACTTATTGAAATCCTTTCTATCTCTCTAACGTTCGGTTCAGCCAATCAAAATCGACATCTCTATTTTGTCTACTATCTGACCTGTATATTTGGTCTGAGCCAAATACACTGCCACTAAAAATAATAGTATAAAACTATTATTTAACATTAATAAAGTTTATTGAAATGATTATTGTATAATGTAGAACTCAGAATGTTTTCCCATGTGTGGGGAGAGTATAAATATAGGGTCCATCTCCCTTTGGTAGATGGCTCCTGCTGATAATGAGAAGAATCTATTAGAATTAGGCGTGAAATAGGGTTTGGAGCACCAAGAAGAATATGGAGCGATGAGACGTGTCTCCAGCCCATTCAGAACAGGCATGTTGGCCACACGCTGACCTGAATAATGCGAAGACAATGCAGCTAATACAAGCAGAATATGAACTCCATTCAGGTAAGTGTATCTTCTATTTCAAACAGATATGTATTTGGATTTGGTTCCGGATGCTTTGGCTTTTAACCCCTAAAAGAATACGATTTTAGCAATGTTCTATTCTTTTCCTCGTTATGCAGTGTGTTATTTTTGTATAAGGTATGTTTTGCAATTCAATTGTCTCACTTTGTTCATCAAGCCACGACTCTGTTTAAAAATCCGTGTGAGTATTAAATGACTAGCGTCATTACCGGTATTTGTATGTACATAAAATGTATTAAATTTTATATAAAACCTTTTTCAGCGTATATGTTATGTAAAACTACTTTCAGGGTATATGTATAAGCTATGTTATGAAATCTAAAGGGATATCGTATTTATGCTTGGGTTCCATTCCCAAGCTGACCTAATTTTATAGATGCTGTATATAAATACAATAGGCTGTATTAAAAAATCCGAGAAAATCTGAAAACTGAAGCACTTTCGGTCCCAACAATTTCTGATAAAGGATTCTCAGCTTGTATATCAATTCAACGAATGTTTTCGATCTTAAATAAGGTGAAAATTAAAGTTCTCAGCCTGACCCACTTCCTAAAAATGGCAAAATTACTAAACACGATATATTTTAGAACTTTTCAGCACCCCTCGAATATTGAAAATATGCCGGATGTACAAGACGAATTTATTGTGCTTAGAGAGATATGAGAGATTAAGTGAATGTAGCTTGAGCGCAAGACGACGCCCTTAGTTAAAAAATGGTAGTGTAACTTATGGAAATAAGCGTGGAAACATAAAGACATATGGCTTTTTAATAAATAAACAAATTTGTGTAGATATGCACACTAATCGGGACGCTGTTGAATAGTGTGTGTACACAATTGGAATGTTAGCCATTTTTGTTATGTAATATTTTGCTGTGCATTTGATCGAATAAGACAAAACAAGATGCCATATTAGTCCATAACCTGTGAACTGTAAACAAGTTATAGGAAAATTGGAACTAGAAAAAAGTTAACGTCCAATGGCTTACATTTTTGCAACATCAAATGTTTGAGATAAATTGAAAAACGTTATAGTAAAAGATGAACAAATAAATTGAATGGCAGACAGTTAATGAAAATTAAACAAGAGAAAACTCATGCGTGAACGTATATAGACGCAATTTCACATTTGGACTATCGTAACACTGAATAATTTTGTCAACAAGAACATCGAAGATCTTACGTTCAACATTTTGCAATGAAATCGATAGAAATTAGTCCAAGGCTTCGGAGCTTTTCTTTAGAAATTGGGTGCGATCTTCTAGGCCCTAATCCTCTGTAATGAATTTCAATCTATGCGCTTTTCGAAAAATTTTCTAGAAGAGTCGTAGAACTTCAAAGGATCTTTAATAGGTTTTCATACATAGTTTCTTTTTGTTAGCGTTTTTCAGACAAAAACTACCAGCTTCACGTAATTTCATAGATAAAGTGTTGGATTCCGCTTGCAGTGGGTATGGTCTATTGAGTTTACAGAAATGAACTAGAGAAACATCAGATGTGTGTCAGTAAAAAATTTGCGGAGGTGCGCTTCCAAAAGTCCATTTCGTTTCCTTCAGATTGTGTGGGTCATTATCAAAAGCGTGTTTAGCTTTTCTTTTCTTTTGTCGACATTTTCTTACGATCTTCGTCCGTGAAATTAATTTCTTTTTTATGTTCTTATTGTTTTCGAATATTTCTATAATGCCTTTTTAAGAAAAAATTATTCGACTTGTATTTTCTTTTTACCTTCTATCAACTGTTCTACTGGTACATTCCATTCTTTTTTTTAAATGTTAGAATGATGAATGCAAGCAGAATACATGATTTCAGTGAAGGAATGAAGTTCCCTCTCGATACATACCTTCAACCTATTTAATAAAATACAATTAAAAAGACATTTTCACATCGACAGCCTTCCATCTGCTGTCCTTTGCAATTGGCCACCTGATACAGACTGTGTTCTCTTTTAAACCTGTAACTTTACGTCAACAAACAAAAATAACCGCGCGCACGCGTGCGCGCGCGTGTGTGTGTATGTGCATCCGTAGTATTTATCCTTATGCTTCAATCGATTTATTTATCTTAGTTTCAGATTTGCACTTTTGTCAACTCACGCATCCAAGGGTGATAGACTTACATTTCGGTAAAACATTAGCAAAACTG